>JAABNY020000108.1:24934711-24971347 GCA_015164015.2 Brevimyrus niger | reverse complement strand
TATTTCTGATTTCATTATGTGTCCCTTTAGTAAGGTTTGAGAAGAGGAGATTATTGTGATATATAAATAATCAGTTATAACTGGAAATTTTTGAAAATGGGTATAATCTGTAGATTTGTTAATATTACATAAAACTCAATATCCTCCACATAGATGCACGGTGATGAAGAAATTATCATAAACACTTACTCATATAACTAATAAATTGGGTTAAAACTTCATTTAAGAGCTGTTGTAATAAAGATTATGTTTAATTCAGAAATAAATTAAATTTAATTCATATGGTTACAAGAGATTGCAGCAAACACATTACTGTCAATTTAATAGTGTAATAACAGATACAGTATCATTTAGAACATCCTAATAAAATGCTGTTATGAATAAATAATGTTGTTTTAGATACTTACCATTAACTAAATTTGCTTAGTTAGAACTTTATTTGCAAAAATAATCCATTAGTATTTTACATGATTGTTATAATATACTACTTGATGCACTTTGGTTTAACAGTTCTGTTCTTTGATGAAATTCCAGTACAACAAATGCTTGATGGTCCTTTCAGGCTATAATATAAATGTTGTCTGTACTCTAGTGGTTGTCAGGACCAGGATAAACCTTGTGAAAGATTACTGTAGGCCTGCATACCAGAGATTTTGCCTTCATTTGTATAAGGTGCTGAAAGTGAGTAAACTGTTAAAATGCAGCTGAACTGAAGTTCAAAGCATCACAGACCCAGCTCCTTGCTAAAACAGCCAGTCCCCCCTCCTTTTGACGCAGTAGGTGACTGCTAAGCTAACAGACTCGAACCCACTTCAGAACTGAAAGCAGGAATGCCTTATCCCCAAGGACAGCTGTTCCATCATTTAACCAAAGCATTTCTGTAAGGCAAAAATATTGCCTTGGGGAATTAAAGCAAATGGACTGATGCACCTTTCAAATGTTAGTGCCTAAAATTAGAAGAAAAAACATGAAACCACAATTGGCTCTCCAGGATGTGCTGGTGTTCCCATTTCATACAAGAGTTTTTGGAAAACTGATGACATTGAATTAAATTTTGTGTCAGTTTAAATAAATTATTGGAGGTTCACAATAGGAGTTGATCATCAGCTAGAATCATTAAAATGTACAGGCACAAAAAAAATTGAAATTGGCACCTATCGAAACAGCAGTCAACCTTATTTCACTGTTCACTGTTCAGGCAGCCAGCTGGAGTCACAACGGATATAATTAGGGACACAAATGAGAACCACTGATTAGTATAGTAAGAGAAAGTCAACAGGATCATCTGGTGATAATGAGAATGACTTACTTTTGTAAGTAATGCTATTTTACTATCTCATTACTGGTTTATGGCTTCAATTGTTATTGCTTAACTATGGCTTTATTTTTAGCATCTGTCGTGGTTGTAATTTTAAACGTGTTTAGCAATTGTGAGTCAGACTTGATGGACCACAGTGTGTTCAGGAGGGTGGATTATCTAGGGGCAAGCTAAATGGCTAAGCTACTTAATAATGTTTGAATTGAGATAGATAGTTAATATATCTCACTATGGGCATTTTAGACAGACAGCAAACGATCGCTGTTAAAGGCTGCAGTTAATGGAGTCCAGGAAGTAGCCGATTAGCTTTAATTAGTTGGAATGAGCAACTTTTTGTACCTTCTAAGTAATAAGCACTTTTTTGTCTTTCTTAAATGCTTGCTTGTCAGCTCGGCTTTCAGCCTGCATTTCTTCTTCATTAGCTAAAAAGGTATTTTATAATGTGGCACAGTCTAAGGGAGGATAGAGGCACATCAAAAGGATTAGTAAAGGTTATCCATTGTACCTCTTTTTCCTAGCAATATGATTTTAGCTGAATTCAATTGTTTATTCTACACCATTCACCACGCTGGCCGAAAGGCCTTGAAGGTAAGATTTGGGCATTTCCACTATAAATAGTACACTCCAGGTCCTACAGTACGGTACTTTTTTGCTGGGGGCTGGCAGTTTGGTCACCTGACAGGTCTTTGGGTGGCAGGTACTGCATCAGAACTAGCAGCAGTCCTCCTCCTAGACCAGAATAATACCATTTATGTGCATTCAGCTGCTACACAGCTCCTGGCTGTCATCTTTGACCAATGCAGCTGGCGTAGCGGTAGCTCTCCCATGCTCAGAAAAGATGTGTCCAAACGGCTTGCACCCAATAAGTAGGCCTGAGGTCTCTGCCAATTTTGAATCAGTTCAGTATAATGAAATTCATATGGGGCATATGATGTCGATGACAAATTGGTTTGTGCAAAGACCAGTGGTTAATTTGTATACTCTGAGGTCCTGGAGCTCAGGAATAGCGCAATGATGTTATACACACAAATATCATTGTCTTCAACAATGATAATGCACTATCAAGTTCTTAAATTTGAAACAATGCAGTATTTTCTATCAACGCCTGTTAGTTGTATCAAACTTTTCATCTGTGCTGCACTTTTCTCGCCCCTTTTGCGGTCCTTCTCATTCTCATCCACAGATGCTCCTCCTCCCCACAATGTCCTCTTATTATTCTTCTGGCAGGTTTTCAGGGTCATTACTCCTGTGCTTGGGTTCCAATGGCTTTGTTGCTTTTCCATAAAAAATTCAAAACATTACTAGTCTTTTTTACTTTATTATTTTGATGTAGCAACCTGGTGCCTAACCCATCATTTATTGTAGTGGCAAAGCTGTGGATTTATAAGCAAGTGTGTGGTGTGGTTTTTCCTTTTCAAATCACAAGTCAGACAAGTGAAAAGTACTAATTTACCTGGGTGGATTTCAAAAGAATCATACAATGCAACAGGTTTTATGAATATGCATTTCTTTAGTTCACTTTGCATTAATTCCAAAGTTTCACTCAAATTAGTTTTGAGTTTAATTACATTGGGTTCAGTGTTTCAGGTAGAAGAGGGCAGGCTACTTTGAGCTTTGACCTCTGGCATAAATTAAGCACTGGAAAAGACTGACCTTCCCCCATGTGTACTGCTCACCATGCCTCTCAGAGTCTTCCCCTTCTTCAGCAGCTCTAGCACTGCTATCCTATACATTTGCATATGCACGAGTTCATACACTATATTAAGAAGGTATTGTGACACCGGGCCATTACACCTAGAGGAACTTTTATGACATTCCATTCTAAATCCATAGGCATCATTGTGGAGTTTGTCCCCCCCCCCCCTTATTGCAGCTATAACAGCTGCCACTCTTCTGGGAAGGATTTTCACAAGATTTTGGAATGTGTCTGTGGCATTTTTTGCCCATTCATCCAGAAGGTCAGGCACTGATGTCAGATGTGAAGCTCTGGCTCGCAGTGTCCAAACGGGTTCAGGCGAGTGCGGTCAAGGTTCTGTGCAGACCACTCAAGTTCCATATCAAAGTCATCCAACCATGTCTTTATGGACCTTGCTTTGTGCACTGAGGCATAGTCAGGCTGGAACAGAAGAGGGCCTTCCCAAAACTGTTCCCACAAAGTTGGAAGCACAGAATTACTCAAAATGTCTTGGTATGCTGAAACATTAAGAGTTCCCTTTCCAAGAATTAAGGGGCCAAGCCCATTCCCTGAAAATAACCCCAATGCCATTAACCCTCCTCCAACAAACCTTACAGTTGGCACAATGTAGTCTGGGCAGTAATGTTCCCCTGGCATCTGCCAAATCCAGACTCGTCCATCACACTGGCAGACAGAGAACCATACTTCTTCACTCCACAGAACACAATTCCACTGCTCTAGTCCAGTGGTGGCATGCTTTATGCCAGTCCATCCAGTGTTTGGTATTGTGCTTGGTGATGTGAGGCTTGCATGAAGCCCATTCCTTGAAGTTCCTGGGATACAGTTTTTGTGCTGAGGTTTATGCTAGAAGAAGTTTGGTATTCTGCACTTATTGACTCGTCAGAGTGCTGCACTCTGCCACTCCGCACATTAACTTGTCTGATCTGCCACTTTGTGACTTAGCTTCTGTTGTTCCTAAGCGCTTCCACTTTGCAGGAAACTGGTCCCCATGAGGCAAAAAAACGGGTTATTGATGTACTCATATTTTTGTGGGGATTGTCCATTCATTTCTATGAGCAAAACCCTAATACCAGCAATGATGACCTTAACCCCAAACCAACCCCTCATCCAAAAGTAAACAAACGAAATACAAAACTTTTGGTACTTTTAGTTTTTCTAATCGCAGTCATAGATTTTTATTTAATTGAATGTAATTGTGGGGGGCAAAAAAAAAACATCAAAATATCAGGTTATATCATAGTATCACTCCCTCCCCCCACACACACAGTTTATGTGTGTGCCTCAAAATATGAATTTATATGGTGTGGAAATCCAGGTCCTATGAACAGTCAACTAATCCTCTCAAACCACATCCTCAGAAGTTATAAAGCAGACAGAGGGCCCTTTTACTTTACTGTTTTTGTGTGTGAGGAGGTGCTGTGATACCATGCAGTGATATGGAGACAAGCATTTAAGCAAACTTTAACAATCCACTCTAAAATTTTACCAAATGGAGCCATGTTTTCTCTAGCTTGACATTTGTCCTCTGAATACAATATAACTTTGGAAATGGATGCCGCTGTTCTAAAACTAAAACTTTTTTTTTTATTATTGTTATTTTTTTGTGTCTGCCTAAATAATCGGCACACCAGTATGAAGATAATTTACCACTTTAAATAATATGTCATCCACAAAACTATGAATCATTCCGTTATCTCCACAACACTGGGCCCAACTACAGAAACCTATACTAGATTATGTCCTTAGACAAATGGCGGAAATGGTATTCAAATCACAGGCAAAGTGTGCAGCCCCTGTTTCATGTATTATGCTATCTTGCTCCAGAAAGCAATTTCTCTTTAAGTTTTTTACCTTCTTGTGAATGTATGGTCCCTTCTTATGGTTCCTCAAGATGTATTACAGAGGTGTCACTACCTATCAGTTTTACACCGCATTACCAAAAGTGACAACAGAAGCTCAAATTTTCAAATTAAGTTCTGTATAATTACGGATGTTTACAATAGTGGGTAATATTTTATTGGATGGAGCACAAATAGTATTATACTTATGTATTAACTAACCAAAAACTAAGTCTTAGTTACACACTGATCTCATTTCAATTCATCATTAATGAATCGTGATGAATGTTGTGTATCAAGCAGTTACCATATCTATAAATTCTGTAAACCTTTGTGAACCGCTGAAGGAATTACTGTAGGAACAATACTGAGTAGCACAAGTCAGATAGTGATCTCAAATTTGTTTGGTATTAATAAAACATGTTACTTAAAGCAGTTGCTATTTTTACTATATTTGTTATTTCTATAAACCCTTGTGAACTACTGAAGGAACAAGTAAATAATAACACAAGAGAAATATGGATCTCATTTTGTTCATCATTAATCAATCTGTCCCAAGACACCTTCCTTCTACGGCAGATCAAATATATTTTTTCACGATTTGTTCATATTTGTACTTCAGTAGTGAGTTATTTGTAAATATCTGTGCCCGATCAAATAAACTGATACCCTATATTGCGTATAAGGGGTTGTTTTTGTTGTGTGGAGGTTCACTGTGCACTGTTATGTTCTTACACCTTTAGGGCTTGTTTATTTGGGTTTGTTTTCTGTTCTGGTTCTATGATTCTGTGTTCTTCCTATGTTTCTGTGGCTTTCCTTGGTGCTTTGGTTCTGCCCATAAATCCAAGCATATGCAGTTTTACTGTCTCAAAGTTTTCCTTTGTGTGTGTGGCTATTGATAAATTGTGTCCTGTACTTCCTGAGCTCCAAGCTTTCTAGAGCCTTGCAGTGCAATAAGGAGTTCAGGAAAGTTGGTCAATTATTGTTATTTTTTCATTATTATGCAGTTCCTTAGCAGGTCCCCTCACTTGAAATGATATTAATGATTTTGAAACTAACGATTTAGTTAAAATATGTAATTTAAAAGCATTAACATACGATCATTCAGCTAAAGGGGATTTGAAAATGTTGATTGCAGTTTCTTTTCATCACCCCTCTGGTTCCACAGAATGACTGCAAAACTGAATGCAAACTTGTGACTCATTTGCCATTTCTGTCACAGAGAAAGCACTGCTTTGCTTTCTGTTTAAAGAGAGAGTAAAAAATATACCTAGACAAGCATTTTGTTTAATGTGCCTGAATTTTTACTGTTGTTCGTTTTATTGTTTTCATTAATCACTGTCAAAGGAACATGGAGGCCTTCAGTAAAATTGTTTGCATTCAAGTTGTTAATAAGAATTCAAACATGCACACTGTCGTTGGTGTTATGAGAATCAAGCAGCGTTTCCAAAAAATAATAAAAAAAAATAATGTGTCTGCAAGAAAAGCTTTAAATGGAATATAAATCTGAGGCAATTTTGACACAACCCAGAATATTACTTCGCAAGAGCAAAGAATGTGTTCTGCTGCAGACATGGGTTTGAGTACGGGTAACGTCCAAATGACATCTGGTCATTTGTCAGGTCAAAGCTTTTTCAGGCGTGTGTGTTGTAGCACTTATTTTGATGTTCACCTTTCCTCATGCGTTTAGTGTGTATGCATAAATGTACCATGCAGCTGCAGGCATGACAGCTCTCCACCTTATCATACCTATAGGGGAAAGGACAGACAGGAGTTCCAGACGGCCGCAATAACAATTAGGTTTCTTCTGAGTACAGTCAGCACATTTCATCCATCCTTCTCTCTCAATCTCCCCGATGGCAAGAGATATCCTACAAGGTGACCTCATCCTGTGTGCAACACCTTGAGTATTCAATTAAATTTAGTTGTTACGTTGTGTAACAACATATATGCGTGTGGAGGTGGGAATATTTTCTATTGCCTCCCAGATCACTTATACATCACGTTCTTTGTATCATATTTCACTGTCCTATACAAATGACAGCTCATTTGCCCTTGTTGTGATGCTTCTTGCTTTGCATTTATTTAGGCACTAAGCAAAATCTTACCAGGAGGGTGTTAAATGTCTCCAGTTACTTTGTAGCGTACCATGTGTGTGATGATCCATTTAAGCAAGCATTGTGTGCTGTGAAGCCTTTTATCTTGCTATATTAACTCAAACTGGGACACGCCTCATTATTAAATCCCACAGTGTAGAACATTGTCATGCACTAAACCTGAGCTCCCTCTCCCACTTCCCAACACCAGCCCTCAGTGAGCTGTACTGCTATGGTGACATATGTGTGGGATATTTGTCACAGATGGGCTGTTTCTGCATTCTTGGGTGCTTATCTTTGTGTACATGTGGTTCTGTTAATTTTGCATGCATGCACGTCTGGGAGTATGCGTGTGTTCTTTGGTTAGGCTTAGCTCTCTTTGCTCTGCTTGACTCTTCTTAAAAGGAAAGATAACATTGTGGTATACCATGCAAATTCTCTTCTGTACAGCATGAGTTTTTATCTATATGACGTCATGAAAAGGGGGGAGCACAATGTTAAGGATGGGCATCATTGCATCACAAAAAACTAACTTTATTAAAAGTAAAAAAGAAAACAAGACAGTAATGGACCTTGAGGGGTCAAAAACAAAGCAGGAAATTGAAAGAGACTATGGCAGGGAGCAACTCAAGAACAACCACAGAGAAACAGCAGCAAACATGGGGTAACAACCACTACAAACACACAATATTCCAAAAGGCTTTTAAATACACAGATATTGAGGAGTACATGAGGGGGAGGTGCAGAGCAAATCAATTAATCAAGCACTAAGCAGGAATAAAACCAAGGTACAAAACAAGGAACCATGCCAAAATACAACAATACACAACAGGAATAAAACAAGAACCAATCTTATCTGAAAAGGGCCAGTGTCTGTGCAGGTTTTTGGGATAACCTTTAGGTCAGCTGTTCAAACCCAGGTGTGAGAACTCTTCAGCCAATCAGTCCTCTAATTAGTGACCTAATTAGGGAGTTGCACAAAAACCTGCATACACACCGGCCCTTTGTGGATAAGATTGGCCACCCCTGGCTTAGCCCATTAAGCCACATGGCGGTCATGGGGACAGGGTAACACTAAGAGCTAAGGACACAGGATGGCCAGCAACACCTGCTGGCCAAACAGGGAACAGACATACTGAAAGGACACACAAGGTCATCTTGCGACTGAGAATCAGGTGACTGGCAGTTTGTATTGATTCATTGCACTTGTCCCTCATTTGTGACTGAAGGTAGAAAGTAAAGAGTATTAATTCTCAAGTAAAATTTACCCTTGCACACACACACACACACACACACCTAAACACACACACACACAAACAGATAAGGTATCTATATTTTTGTGGGGACTCTCACCTCTATGGGCATAACCCTAACCCCATCATTGACCCCTACCCAGTCCTAATCTTGACCACAAGTAACCAAGCAAAATACAAGACTTTTGGCATTTTTAGTTTTTTGATTGCAGTCACAGATTTTTGTAAAAATGAGTTTCATCTTGTGGGGACTGAATAAGTATTCCTCACAAGGTAAAAAAACAAGTTTTTATAACATTGTGAGGACATTTGGTCCCCAAAATGTAATGTATACACAACCCACAGACAAACACTCCTGAAGTCCTGCTTCAGTCTATATTGCTCCCCCTGCTCCCATACCCTGTGTATTACATTTATAGCTCCTGCCAATAGAGCTCTTGTATTTTTTGTATTTCTCCCACTGTGCTGATTTGGAGTCCTTGAACCCAAATAAACCTGTTCTCCAGCACCCCACCCTCGTAACTCCAGGCTGCAGTTTCTATCACACCTAGAGTGATACTCACTAATAGAAAATATGGTATATAACTCCTTTTAAGTTCAGTTTTCTGAAAGATCTTGTATGATTCTGCTTTTTTTGTAAAACAGTTACATTCAGTAGTCTTTTGTATGTAATCTTTTTCCCCCCCACATTGCTTGATGATTTTTACTGTGTAAGATACTCTAAAATATAGAACCGTTTGCCTGAACTGTATCATTGATGCCATAGCAACAATAGCTATTAAATTTAATTTTGGTGTCTGCTGTATCAAGGTTTCTCATACAATTTTGTCTGTGTTATTCATCTATGTCAAAGGAGTCAACATGTTTTAGTATGCTGATTTTAATTCCAGCTGAGATCTTAATTAGTTAACCTTTATTGTTTTGATCTTGAATGAATCAAATTTTTACAATTAAATTAAATCAAATGCCTTAGCTGCAGACTAAAATGTTATTTGTTATTATTAACCAGTTGCAGGTGAAGTACATTCTCAGAAGCAGCAATAAATAAGAATTAACATTATTCTTTGGGTTGCTTAAGAATGACCAATCAGTTATTTAACAAATAGGCAATCTGACAAATATTATAAATATTTAGACAAATATGTATGAATATATTACCATTTCACCAGTAGAGGAACCTAAACCTTAAACAAGGCAGGTAAGTATTATGAAAAATGTATATAAACTCAATGTAATGTTGACAAATAAATGTTTTAATTAATCATGCTTTTTATGTTTGACTTGCTCGTCAGTTCTGCTGATCATAGAGAAAATGGTGAATGAGAAAGCACTGCAAATCATAATCTGCTTGACCTTTTGCTCTGTAATCAGGCAGTTGTGAGAAGCATCGGGAATTCAGTGCTGGGTTAGAATATTTAGAAAGATCTTAAAAGCAGTGGAGGAAAAAAAACAGTTAATAATGACCTTGGTTAGAACCAAAGTTGAACTAATTAAAGTAGTATAAAAGGTATATATTTGACATACCTGCATAATAGTTGAATATTTGTCATTGCATGTGGTTTGTTGAGTCACCTGTAGCATGCCTCCTCTGGGGACTGAGGTTTTCTCAGGTGGAATCAACGGTCTGGAAGGGTCCGAAATGAAGAGATGGGCAAAGGGTTAGCGGTGCGTAATACAGGCTCTATACAGACAACGTATAGCAATGTTTTTGCCTCATACCAGTCCTCGTATGTCTAAGCACTCCAGATTCAACAGATGCAGCTTTCTACAAAGGGTAAAGAGAGCAGGCCGCAGCAAGACTTCTGAAGCTGTAAGTGAATTCAAAGGGGGTGAGATTTCAGTGCATCTCCTAAATCTTCCAAGAGCTGTCTGAGTTATTTTCACAAAATACGTAGATGTGCTGGAGCATTTGATTGGCATTGTTCTTGGAAAATAGAACAGATGGAACTGATTTTGCGAGCCGCGCATGTAAGAGTAAGACAGAATGTAGGCACAGCATCTGCAACGTATAGGAACAAGGTTACAGTGGCAGCATAACAATGTTCAGCGGGTGTATTCTAAACTCACACAGTCACGCAAGAATTTTCAGCAGTCTTGTCGATGCTTTCCTGTGTTCATTGGCAGCACTGTCAAATGAGCTGCAATTACATTTTAATAAGCAGTATGAGAACTGACAATACCAAAGTCTTATTTCCACGATAACTTTTCTGTATTTTTTCTGGTCAATCAGGTATTTTTGATAAAACGGTGCATTACTAGAACTCAGTAAAGCTATTGGTTTTGATTAATGTTTGCATATGTTCACTCAGTACAGTTACTCTGGAGTGGTGCTTTCTTTGAGTAGGTTATATAGGCACATAACATGTCAAAGCAGCCCTGAATTCGCTTTGGGCTGTGTAGTGGAATTAGCCAAGCCGAACCTCCGTCTGAAACTGAAGATCTAGCTCTAGCAGTGGGAAATCAGTCCCAGAAAGGTACTGAAAAGGTAGAAGGAAAGAAGAATGAAAATCTGCCCTTTCCCAAGGGTGCTCTCAGTCTGATTTTTTTTCTTTTTCAAATTTTGCAACACTTAATCTCTGCTTTGAAAGAAATACAGAATGATTTTGCCATGAAACGTCGGTAGTATTCAAATAGGCCAACATGACCCACAGTGAAAAGATCTGCAATCTAAATCATCTTACAACTTACTTTGTACGTGATGTTGATGCTAATCAAGCAAAGCGAGCCTGTAGACTTATGCCGCCGTGATACAAGAGAGCATGAAACCCAGCCGGCACAAGGAAAGAAATGCTTTGAATCATGACGGCGGATGATTGGATAATTTCCACAGACAATGGGCAGTCGAGTAATTCTCTGCTTGAATCTTACACAGAGACTTGGGTATGCAAAATCCTGGCCTTAGTGGCGTTAGAATCTCTTCACTTAAAATGTGAGACAAATGGACTGACAGCCGAAAACAGGAGAGCATAATATAAGACCTAATGTCCTCTCACTGAAGCTAGGTAAGGCTGAACTTTTGGAAGTCAAGTTAGAATTCATGTTTGAGCTAATAGCTGTCATTGCTTTACTGTATAAGCTTACAAATAACATTGAGACTGTTTCCCAAGAAATGTTTTATGTATTGTTTTCTCAGCTGTTATTCCCTTCAGTACCATAAGTAATGACTTGTGGCTTTTCTCCTGCAGGTTCAGATATACCTTTACAACCCAGATGACTTTGACAGCCTCAACACGGCCATACGGGAGCGGCGTGTGATCGCGGCCTTGGCGGCCTTCTTCCAGGTAAGCCTGCCGACTTGACATCGTGTCTTCTGGTCTTCGAGAAAGGTGACGTCACGGGCCGCTTGGAGGGTACCCCATAAACAGTGTGCAGAAGTCATTATTGGCTGCGTCCAGCTAGATAAGGAGTGCTGGTGAGGAAGAATTGAAAGCTAGAGGCACGGAGTGTGTGAGTGTCTGGGCATGCGTTGCATTTGACCGGGTGGGCAGGAGTAGAAAGAGAGGCGCTGGATAGAATTCCCTTCTTTCAAGATACATGCAGAATAAATAGGCCTGGAGGCATCTGAGTGCAGGCAAATGAGCGGCTGTTTCCACCTTCTTTTTTTTTTGAGACCTGTCTCGTGCCTCGTTCACAAAGCATCGTGTCTCCCAGTCCACCGTGGGGAATTCAGCATTTTGTAGTGCCTTCTGTGTTAGCGTTGTGTCAGGAAATAACCAGCAGACACGTTTTCCTCTGTGTGATCATGTTTCTGACAGGTGCTTGATGATGCATTTAATGTTTTTATATCGTTCATTAATTATTTATTTTCTATTTTTTTTTGTTGACGGCATGGTGATTTTTCATCATCCCTTCATATGCTAGCGTCGTATGATTCACTTTGTCAAATGCTAAAAAATTTTTTCACAAGCGAAACAGCAAGGTGATTGAAAGCGAACAGAGACTTTACGTGTTCTAGTTTGATGTCAGGTGTTGGTATGGGGCTCTGTCACTATTATCAATGTTAAATATGTAGCCGCAATAAACAGGTGCTGGAATATTAAAATACTGGGAGAGAAAAAAAAAACCTTTTTAGTAAATCGAAACACAAAAAATAGCAGCTTTATCGATATAATTTTTTCTACTGTTGTAGCAAGCAAGAACAAAGCTGGATGTCAGTGAACAATGACAGGCCCACCTGGCTTTATTTATTTAACGGTGGTGATCAGGATGCTGGACTGGGTCGTATATTGTTACTGTGCTTATTTCTGTTTATTGTAGTGATGTCGTAAACAAAGAAAAAAATGTGCATAAAACCCTAGCTATGACTAATTATAGTTATAATTAAACTATAGTCCTGGAATGAAAAGTTTTTTACTTACATATTACATAACAGTATGAGATGAGTAGTATAATATTAACTGCAAACATGAAATCCTTGTTTCAGACTTTGGATTTCACTAATTAAATTATTTAGCAGTTATAATGCTTTTGTCAGTGATACCCAAAAATAGTCCCCTCCACACGTCTTCCTGAGTGTCGGCTGAGGCCAGCAGGAGGTGGTCTTTGGCCCTGATTCGCTCCGCTTTGGAGCTGGTCTCAAATATTCATGCTTTGTCACACTTTTACAATGGCAATGGCTCGATGTTGGCTTCACAATAATAAAAAAAAAAAAAATGACTTAAGAGGCTCTTTGGAAAAGACAGTGAAGTAAATGCCGATTAGTCAAGCATGTTTATCACGTAGCTTCTAATTAAGAACAACCAAGCAAATGTGGTCAAAAAGGATTACAGTTAACAAACCCCTGAAAGAGCTTTGTCTGTTTTCTTCATTTTATTATTTTGAAATGTGATTTTATTAATGCAAACTTGGCAATATTAATCCAGTAAACCCTGCCTAAATCCAGATTTATGCTTTAAATGTGTGTGGCACTTAGATTTTGTAAATCAGGCTCAGTACTTTAAGTTTGGCATTGTTCTGACTCTGTGTACCGCTGTATGCTTTTAGTCACCCAGTACAATTTCATGTAGAAGTTGTAATCTTAGCAGTATGGTGGCTGGGGCACTGGGTAATGACAGATAGGTTTTTGTCTTATTTCCTAGTGAGTGTGGTTTAGAATGCAGGCTGCAGTTCTGTTTGTTTGGAGTTTGTACTCTTTTCTCATACTTCTGTGGGTGAATTACCCAACTTGAATTATCTGGCTTTCACTGTAATAGGAAACTCAAACAATACTTCAGAAAAGCAGTAATTTGAATCTGTATTATTCAATTATGACATAAATCAAGAATCAAGATAGACGATACTTCATCCATCACATGGACTCACAAAACATGACAGGAATTAGTTTTTGAAGCTATAAATATTATTCGATGAAACGACACAGTGGCTTTGACTGTATGCTCCCTTTCATGTGCTTGGTTGTCCATTATAGAAACTATATTATTGTATTCCTGTTTCTGTACATTTGTTGTGTACCGGTAAGAACAGTTCCATTCAGTTTCTTTCCTGCTTGTGTGTAGACACACACACACATGTTTGTAATTATATTTTTGTGGGGACTCTCCATTCACTCCTATGGGGAAAACACTAATCACAACATGATGAACTTAACCTACCCAGCCCTAACCTTAACCATAAGAAACCAAAAAACAAGTTATTACATTGTGAGGGACATTTGGTCTCCACAGCGTAATATAAACCTAATCCACACACACACACACACACACACACACACACACACACACACACACACACAGATATCTGTCTGATTCACAGGGGATTTGCTCTCAGGGCTTCTGGCTTTCATGGATTGGCTCTTGGACTTGAAGGCAGTATATCCTCAGGGAGCTATTATTGATAAGAAAAAAAAACAGTGAATAAAGAACTGGGACATTTCTGTGGTTACTGATCCTCAGTTATCTAATCTTTATTTCAGAAAAACAATTTAAACAAGCCAACATCTTTTTACAGGCCAGTGTTTTTCATAGTCTTTCTGTGGATTAGCAGAACTGACATGTATATATTACGTTAAGCTTCCTTTTGTGATTGGAAATGTGTATTTCTTAGTCAACGTTTATACTTTCTATTATAGTTTTATTAGTTTTTTTGTTTATTATTTATTATAGTTCCCAAAAGTGTTAATTTCTTAGACAGTTGCATATTGTTTAACCGATATCTACTATAATTTTCATTGTGCACTGTTCAGCCTGAAGTAACATTTTTTACAGTCTTAATAATTTTTTTCTTTTTTACTGTATGGCTTGCCTATTTTTTATTTTTTTGGTCTTCATAAAATGAGAACACAGGTGTTACTTTTGTATGGATACTACCCAGCAGGAATGGAAAACTGTAATGCATAAACCTTAATGGCTTCCCCCTGAATACTGACAGCCCTATCGTTTACCACAATTACCCACCCGCTGTGTGCCGGCTAACCCGCACTTTAAGGATCTATATTATTTAGAGGGCCATGCTACACCCGTACTTATCAGCTTTAATCCATTGGAGCTTCCGAATTCCCAGGGATGCCGGGTGCTTATTCCTCAGACACGACTGCAGCACCCGCAGTCAAACAGAAGCTGGGCTTTTGTTTCCTGTTCATCTCATATTTGTCTCGGCATATTCTGGGGACTGATGTGCAGTGACAGCTGGTGTGTCATCAGATGGAAACAGAGCCCAGTGATCACTAGGAAACTTGGTTGCAGCAGGTGGGCTGTGGAAGACAAACATTGATAATGAGGCAGTTAGTCCCCAGTCACACGTTGGCTCTGGTAGAGGCTTTCCTGGACTAGACCAAGTTGGCACTCTGCTGTTAAAATGAGCTTCTTTTTTCTTGTCTTGTTGATGCGATCCAGTCTTTCTTTATATGGAAATAACACAGTGCACAGTTGTCCACTACTAACAGCCCTGTGTGTTTTAGAAAACACTGTATTTTCAGAAATATTTACACAATATCTCGTCCTTTCCAGGCTGAAGCAACAGTTTAGCTGGAGCCTCATCTGCAATCGTCACAACAAAAATATCAGCATGACCAGAAACATTTGAGCGCTTTGTGAGATTTTATTAATTTCCCACGTGTGAGGTATAGCATCACATACAGTAGGGCATCAAAGCCCTCCTATCCATGACAACTTACAGCAGAGAAATGCTGCATTTTTCCTCCAGTTACAATACTCTTCTTCAATAATCTATACCCTCCAGCAGTATTATTATTTGTGAAAGAAATAAGTGCTAAGTATTTAACACCTTTTATAGAAATTTATACATAGCCTTGCTGTCATTGTATGTTCACTGAAACATTTCTGCTGCTTTGTCACTGACATCAGACGTTTAAGAAAACTTATGTATAAAGAATCACTGTTATGAGTTATACCAGGCATGGCCAAAAGTACTTGTGTCCTTGCACTTTATTCAAATAATGCACCATTCTTCCTAAAAAATTTTTGGTAGGTAGCAAAACAAAACAAACTGTGGAACAAAAAAGCTCTGAAAAGAATTTAATTCTTGCTTCTTCTACAAAGACATTCTAAAATGACTTGGACAATATTACTGATAGCCTTCAGAAGTTATAAGAAATAATTGTATTTTAGTGATACTTCAAGCGGAATATTCTCTCTTAATTAGCATCACAGCTGTCTCCAATGATAGAATCACTCATTTAACCAGTTTAAATGGAGAATCATATTTTGCTGTTTTGTGTTGCAGTGTGTAACACACTAAAAATATGAAAATTAATGGGAAATCAGAAAGAAGGTAATAGCCAGTGATGGTCAATATAGAGGCTACAAGAGCTTAAGAGATTTAATATTCCTGTGACCATTTTCAATAATATCAAGAAGTATAATGCCCATGGGATTGCAGCCAATAGGGAAAACTGTCCAAGGATTGAATAGTAAGTTTGTTGGAGAAAGAACCAACAAAATTTCAAGATAGATACAGGTTGAACTTCACTCTTCAAGATGTAATAGTTTCATGAGTCACCAACCACTGCAGTCTTGAAGGCCTAACTGTAATATGCCAAAATGCATGTTGGCTAGCCACAATCCTTCTGGGAGAATGTCATTTGGCACTGGGTGCCTTAAATCAATACAGGTGACAGTGAAAACAGAAGAATCACAGGTTATAGGTCCTCCCACAGGATAATGACCTGAAAAATGCCTCAAGAAGCATCGAGTAAAGCATGAGAAGAGACCACTGGATTACTCTGAAGTGGCCTGTTATGAGTCTTTGCCTAAGTCTCATTGAACGTCTGCAAAAGCAGAACTTGCAATGGGGAGCATTGATGTTGAGAGAACTGATGGAGTCGGTTCAACAAGAGCGGGCCAAACTACAAGCCAAGACATATATAAATCTCACACAGTGCTACAGAGAACACTCTTTTTCCATGCTGGTTTCATTTATTTTATTTCAAATAACACGAGTCATCAATCTAAACCAAAGTTTCTGTTATATTAAATGTGAACTAAAGAATGGTGGATACCGCATATGTTTGTCATTTTGCTTTGCTAGTTTTTTTTTTTTTTTAAGTGGAAGGCAATCAAGACTTTTGGCTGAATTTGTATAGGTTATTACTGCTTATGTGTCACTTTTCATTCACCTGCAGATTGGACTGATGGACAATCCAGCGATGGATCCCATCATCCAGGGGCTGAAGGGCGTGGTTCATCATGGTGAGTGGACACTGTTGGCAAATTCATTCATATTATTGTATTTTCTTCTGAAGTCTAATAAATTTACCTTACATTCATAATTTGTGTTTTGCTTGTATAGTAGCCCCTTCACATTTGTGAAGGTTAGGGCCAGCAACTCCCTGTGAATGTGATAATTCACAAATAATATCTAGGCACCCCTAACCCATTCCGACATCAGTCTGCTAGGCTAAACGATAATGTAACAAGTCTATTTATTAACAATTTCTAAACAGTACTGTACTGTAGAAGTGCATGTTAAATAGCTTTGTTGTTTCCTATCTAGACCTTTTTATATAACAACAACAACAAACAAACAAATATTGAAATATTTGAAACTGTGAATGTCAAGTTCGCAAAATGAAGGGGGTAATTAGGGAGGAAGACGTGTGCTTCACAAATACATACAACATAATCCATCTAAATCTTGCCCCTGTGTGTATAAAGTAATCACAGTACTGCATGCACTGGGAGCACTACGTTTTGGACTCATTATTACATATGCAAAATTACCAGCATTGAAAAGTTCAGTAGTTACTGTGAGAGATACAAGATTCCATGATCACAAAGCCAACTAACACGTGAGTGAGGCTGATGACACAGACAAAGATGTGCTGCATACCCAACATTTTTGATATTAAGGATAGTATGTACTCACACTAAGACATATTATGTATCTCTAATACTTTTGTGATTTTATATGATCTGAATCATTTTCAGTACTGTTATTGGCTTGTGTGTCATCTGCTAGTTTCTGCTATGTTTCAGCCAACTCTAAAAATGTTCCTGTATAATTGTTCACAGCCAAGTTGCGAATAATTGAAACCGTGAATGTCAAGTTCGCAAAAATGAAGGGGGTAATTAGGCAGGGAGGAAGACTTGTGCTTTGCAAATTATAAAGCTAAGAATTTTACTCTTTTCCCACTTGATGGAATACAGTAGATATCTTCCAAAGCGATGTTGCTATGGTACTTTTCCACAATGCCACATCAATTGCAAAGCTTCAGTGTTCTTTGCACAAGCCCATATCTATAACTGCTCTGCATTCAATATCAGTCATTTGGAAATCACTTCCCTGCAAGCATTTGGTTCGAGATGACTGTGTCTCCATTAGAGAAGAGAGTAGACTATGGGGAAATTCATGCAGGACATCCTTTACACAAAGCCATACACTGTGTGCTTTAATCTGATGGTAAACTTGCTCTTGAGTAAATATTTCACAAACCATTAGCTACTTTCATATTGATGCTAATATGGTTATATTATTATTATTGTTTTTATTATTATTATTATTACTATTATTATTATTGTTATTATTATTATTATTATTAGTAGTAGTAGTGTTGTGGTAGTAGTTTTAGTATTAGTAACTGTGGTGTTGCACCAGGCACAAACACACATTCTTATCCTGGTTCACAGGTGCTTCATCAGTGACGGTGGTCGTAGTTTACAATTAAAGTCTGGAAAATTAATGAATGCCTTCATCCCTATTCATAAAAGAAAATTGCATCGGACTAATTAAGCAATGTCTGTAATACTTTATTCAGTCTGAGCTTTAACGAGGGAGTGGTTTATAATTATGATTTAATTAATGACAGCTGCATTATATAGTATAATAATATTTAACGTAATGATTTTTAGAGGTTTTTAAATGTAATGTTTAAGTATATTCGGGGATCCACTGAACATGCATAACGGGAGTGCTAATTGCAGCACTCATTTCTCCATGTTTGTGACTCATTAATACAGTAGCTTGGGCTCTCAGGAAAATGCTTTGGTAGAATGATGCATGTTGCCAGATTCACTTTCATTTGACGGAAACGGGAAGCAGAGCCGTGGCGCTGGCCTTGTGCAACATGAGATGGTAATTGTAGTCATTAGTAATTGTAGTCATTAGAGCACAAGGCAGCCACATATGGTCGAGCACTTTCAATCACGGGATTGACATTAGTGGGGTGGAAGCGTCCAGGCTAAATGACGAGGGCAGTGCTCTTGTTACATTATGCAGGTGTCGTGTTATTGCTCCCTTGGGGGTTGGTTCCCCTGCTCCCTTGAGCTTTTCCCAGAATTACCTGACCCAGTGACCTAGTTTGACTAAACGTTGGACTAGCTTGACTGGAAAAAATTCAGAAATCACCTCACACCGCTGTACAGGCCATCAATCCAAAGAGATGCGCTTCTCTGTCTTTACTGTATTAACTGTTGAAACATCGCAATTCCCATTACAGGAATAATAAACTACCTGCTTAACCATCCTGTTCCCAATGTGCTTTAAAACTTCAAACTTTTTTATGGCTTACACTGAATTTCTAGGTTAAATTACAAATTTTGAAACTATGCCAGTGGCAGTGCAAAGCTGTAGGGAATTTTTAAAACATATACACACAGCCAAAACTTTATTGATACCGTAAGTGCTAACAATAGCAAATGTATTTGTCTTTTAACATATATTTTCTGCCTTTTCAAATTCAAAATTGTCATTTTAAAGTTAAAAAATTTATAATGACAGTTATTTATTACATATGAAACAAATGAAGTTTCGCACGTAAGTTGCGTAATATTTACTATGTACCTGCCTCCCAATGATTTCTATTAATATATTTATGTTTTTCTTTCTCCAATACTACTTCAGATGAATGAGGTTGTTCATATTTCTAAACTGTTTCTTTAAACAGTGCCCCCAGCACCTTTTGCTGGGGCCTAAACAGAAGGAGCAGTTGCCCTCAGTGTTTTTTCATTTTTTTGGTTTGGCTTTATTGCCATGGGGCATGATTGCTTTCATGGGAAGGAGACATACGAAGGAACCTGGGTAAACAGTAGGTGACTATTTTACTGTGAGGCCAGATGCTGTAGACCAGGAGTGTCTGGAGATATTTTACATTTGACCTGCCGAGTGATAGGCGGACTGGTTCCCCTTATGTCTGATGAAGACGAGCCAAGACAGTGACCAAAGCACAGGATGAGTGTCACTCTACTCATGCTTGTAGCACTGTCTTGATTATCCTGTGACAGGGTTCAATCTGACAGAAAGAATGATCCTATGCAGTAAAATCACTTAGAATATGGGGCATCTGTTACAAGGAAGGCAAGAGTTAATTTGCTTAATCCGGCTACACCATCGGAATTCTAAGTTATTTCGATGGACTTCATAAAAAAACTCTACTCTTTGGTCACAGTATGGTCAATACAGAATTTTTATGCAAAAAATACTCTCTTCACAAAATTCAATACCCTAGTATTTATTAAATCAAGGATCGTGTTTGTGGTTTCTCTGAGTTGGCTGCAATACTGACAGAGAGCTTTATATTTGTACGGGGGATTTCGGATGCCCTGTAAATTTATTGCAATACCTGTAATGCTATTTGACTTAAGACAGAGATTCCTTGAATTAAATTACAGTAAATTTTCTCCTTCAGAGCACTTTCAAAACACTACCTTTAAGCAATAAAAGCTTAGAATGTATGGTCTAATAGAGTTCAGGAAGAAGTATCAGTTTTTATTACTTTTTTGTTTACTTGTTTGATCTTTAAGACTTTTTTTTCCTGGGAACATCCCCAAACACTAATATGATTCTACTCACTTTCCTTTCTGGGGTCTCTTACAGATGAATGCAGCAGGCACTGCTATGGTTAAAACATTGCCTAGTAGAGGTCCAATTCAGAGAGGATCAGTAATGTTTAAAAGTATGAAATGGCATATTGAACTAGCAGCCAGGTCATTATGAGTAAAAGCCTCTGCAAAGTGTGAAATATTCCGGATTTACCTTGTCCACACCATGTAGCACTTGACCGATCCACTTAGGCCCACTTCATTTAGGGGCTGTTAGGTTACCGGTTCCCTCTTTACTGCATGAATGCCGAGTTTGAAGTTTCACGCCGTGAACAAGTACTTAAGATAAAGTTGGCTTTGTGTACTTCGGTCTGTATGTGTGGTGTGTGCGTGTTTCTGCCCTACACACGTATACCGAGTATCCTTTTTCCTTTTCACCCCAGAAAAAGAAACCCTTCTGGAGCCATTTGTTCTGAGAGACCTGCTTCCTCCCTCCTTGCGGAGTTACTATCGCTACACTGGCTCTCTTACCGTCCCGCCATGCAGCAAGGTGGTGGAGTGGATCATCTTCAGCCGGCCTGTGTTCCTTTCCCAACGCCAGGTAAGCCTGGACCCACTGATTGCTTTTAACCACATAGCTATAATTTCAATGCCTGACCAGATCTCTCCCCCCCCCCCCTCCAACACTGCCCAGCACTTTGACCTTTCCTCCTCCTGCTTTCTGCTAAGCAAACTATTTTTCAAAATAAAATGACAGTAGCCGCAGTGAGCAGGGCTCTCTGCAGGGCGAGGAGTATGGAGAGGAAGTCTAATGTGAGATATTTGGTTTTCATGCAAACCTCAGTACCACCCTGTTCTACCCAAAAACCCGTCGCTTGATGCGGCACTGTGGCCAAACAGCAGGGCGTTTTGAAACTGCCAGAGCTCTTTGTGACAAGCTCGTCACTCAGCTGCATTGTTATCTGGACTGCAAAGCTCTTATTTCAGTGGTGCTGGTGTTTGTTTGTGCAATATGCAGAACAGCATGCAGCTTGACACCTGTAGTCTAATTGGTGTTCGATTTTTACCGCTTATTTAGACTATTTTGTTCCCTAGATCAGGAGGTCAAATTTGAAGTTTCAGCCATGTGTCAATTACTCCTGATGCCTTTAACCTTTAATTTGATCCTTTTTAAAACGGGAAAATACAGGCAGAGTAAAAGAAAAAACTTAATTAGCACAGGTTCAAACACTCATATAGTCCCAGATACAACCCACACACCCCAAACTGTGTACTCACATGGCCTGGTATTTGGGAAATATAATTAGTATAATTTAAAAGATATTTCTTTTTAGTTTGATTCAGTTCTCTTTGGGCTTTGAAAAATAATACTATTTTTATTATTTCAATCTGGTTTGGCAAATACAGAACGTCATATACTGAATTTATTTTTGAATCATTTTAATCGAAATGATTATCCCTGACTGCATATTAAAATGTACTGAACACATGCACATGGTGTCAGCATGAGAGTTTGTGTTATGCTGTTCTCTGCCTTACTTGCGTGACCTTAGGCGCAATGGATTATGGTCATTATAGTTATTTCGACATTTATTTCTGTGAACCGTGTTGTGCAACTGCGTTATGAGAACTACAAATAAAAAAAGGTCTAGCACAATGATCAGCAAGAAAGAAAAAAACAATATTAGTATCTGTGGGTTTCTTCTGAGTACTCCAATTTCTTCCCTTAGTCAAAAAACAGGTGGTTAGGAGAAATGCTGCCTGTGAAATTGCCCTTACTGTGTGAATGTACCTTATTTCTCGTGCCATTTTGAGGGTCCACTGTCTTGTGCTTAATTGGTTTGGACACCATGCTCTGCATGGTGGTTTAGTTTTACATTTATACATGTCAGCAGCCAAGGTGCATTCAGAAAGACAAAAACATACAATTTGTACAACTTGTTGAGTAATAATGATGACTGACACACAGAAAGGGGAGTGCATTCTGATATAAGTACACCATATAAGGAAGTAGTGATTAACGGAAGACGTGTCCATTTTTATGCATGTTTAGCTACTAGAAGATAGACTGCTGTTGTGCACTCAAGCTTATTATTCAAACCCTGTGCTGCTCCAGTAAACATCGACAGTGTGTTTTCATGGACGAGCAACATCTGCTGCAAACCTTGGGCAGTCCCAGTCCCCTCATTTTACAGCAAGTACAAGAGAGCAGTGAATCATCCTCAGTGAAAAAATTAAACCAAGCCAAATAAATAAATAAATATGATGGTTACACTGTTTGAGGCAGCTTGAAAAGGGTATAATTTCTATATCAATACCACCAATTGACAACTGAATGCATGTGAATATGTATCGCTTTATTTTTGAGGGAAATAAGGTGTATTTTGGTATCTCAATGAAAGAGAAAGTGTTTTTCTGTGTTTTCTCTCTCTGTGGTTTTTTTTTTTTTTTTTTTTGTCGACAGCCCCCTTAAAATCTTTTGTGTTTAATCAGGTGTTGGGTTACTGAGAGTGACAGACATACCTTTGTGTTGCCTTTTAGTAAAGATCTGCACTGTTTATAACATCTGGGCTGCAGTTCATCTCCTCACTCCCAGCTATGCAGCAGGTGTTTAAAATACTCCTTGCTGTCAATCACCCAGCATCATGGTGAATGTGTCTTGTTAACCACAGTAATCCAGTTCAATCTAAGGTTTGTTTAGCACAGTGGTAGCCAATCTTATCCAGAAAGGGCCATTGTGTATGTGGGTTTTCACTGTAAATCCCTAATTGGATTACTAATTATAGGACTGACTGCCTGAAGAGTTTTCACACCTGGGCTTGAACAGCTGACGTAAAGGTTATTCCGGAAACCTGTACCCACCCCGGCCCTTTGCTGATAAGATTGCCCACCCCTGGTTCAGCTTGATCAGTAAATGAACGGCAAGTAATTTAATAGTACTATATTGCACTTAGAAAACAGGTTCTCATGTAGTACTACCCCAAAGCTGAAATATTTTTTTTTCAGCCCTAGGACTACTTACATTTTCACATCACCACCCCCACACGTTTAGATTCTTGAAGTCGTGGGATCCCAAAGCGCAGATCCAGCCAGCTTGACTGCTTCCTGTCACGAGTTGTGAGACTTGAAAACAATAGGGGTTTATTGAACTAAACAGGAGCAGGGAAACAAAACAAGACCCCAAGGGGTCAAAACAAGAAGGCGAATATGGGGAAGGACACGCGCAGACAGGGGGAGTGATGTCAATGACCGGACTGGGACTGATGAGAAAAACAGGTGCTGAAATACAAAGGCTAACAAGGGGTAACAAGTAACAGGCGCGGCTCATCGGGGTCACATTAGGGAAGAGGAAGGAGGGTCTGGTGGACTTGACGGGCAGGACGTAAAACTTCCTTTGCTATTCACTGTGACACCAGCCAGACCCACCTGCTGGTAACAGAGGCAAATTCGAAATCACACGTGACAAGTGACATATATGAGGAGTGTAAACCACCTGTCAGTAAAGCTGTGTGATGATTAATATACTTAAAACAAAATAGAGCTGAAATGTAAGCAAAATAAGTACAAGCCAAATAGAAACTGGTTATTATCTAGTAATAAAGTCTGTCAAATAGGTTGGTGATGTTGCCATGAGTTCTGCCAATAGACACACAGCAGTGCCAGGTAATCATTTGCCTTTTGCTCAATTTCATTTTCATGGAATCCAGAATATTTTTTTGTATAGTGGAAGGTGACTGACTTTTGGCAACCAGTTCTTCTTTGCTTTTCTCCCCCTCATTCCATTTTGTTGAATTTCTCACAAATGCACCACACTGCCCATGAGTGATAGAAATGTCTGTGAGTGAATATATTCTTGATCATCTTGAAAAGGGGCCATCATTAATATTACAATACTTGCTAAGTTTTGATTTCTATGACAGTAAAACGTTTTAGCGAAACTTAATGTCTTAACCCAACAGAGCACTGCAGTCCATGTATTATTATGGATTATTGATATTAATAGTGCATGTTGTGCAGCTCTACCTGTCTGTCCTACACCTCCCTCCCCCCACTTTCCACCAACCCACAAAGCATTATTCTACTACTGTAGCATATTGCCATTCACACCCAGCTATGCTGCTGTTGTTTTAAGCCCATGGCGGGGGTCGGGGGGGGGGGGGGGCATCCTTACCAGTTCACAATAAGCCAAATCATTGGCTCTGGCTTGGAAAGCTGTAGGCAGGCGCATCGTCATCATCTGAGATCCACTTAAGAGCTCCACGACCGGGGACTGGAGATAAATTGATGCTGACTAAAATTTACACTGTAACACAGTTAAATCAAAGTTATAGATGCATGTGCAGTAACTATATCAGCTGCCCGCAAAGCAGGTTATGGTAATAGGCATCTAAAACATGAGTCTTTGATCACCGAGCTTGATTGCTATAGCTTGTTGTATTAGAATCATCCTGCTTACAAATGACCTTTCCAGCACCTAAGCCATGATACAGGGAAAACAAACAAAGTCATGTTGCCCTGTTCAGCACATTTATCTTGTGGTTAGACCATAACTGGTAATGATTTGATCAGAAAGGCTTGTCAGGAATGCATTTTCCCAGGCAATGCTTTTGCCATGCCCTTTTTATGTGGTTTATTGGTTTATACACAGTATTTTGCTGTGTATAATCATTAATCCTTTTTAAACAATATTGGATTCAAAACTCATCTGACTTAGTCACCCAGACATACAAAAATACATAATGGGGGAAAATAATGATGGTAACATTTTCTATGAATGCCATGTCTATAAGAGTCTATGAACAAATTCATAACACATTATGATACATTCATAAAGCAATATAAATATACCTAGAAATATTTATGAAAAGGCATAATGAATTATAGCTCCGTTTATTATGCATTATGAATACTTTATGAAGCTCCCATCTACAATGAAGAGTAGATCCCTTCATAATGCAATTCAAAGCATCCTTAATTTTTATACCTATATATCATATAATTATATACCTATTATACCAATATAATTCATTATCAAGGGATCCATAGTACATTACAGGTAAGAGCTTCATTGGCACTTATGAAGTATTATAATCAACAGGAAGGTATCGGTAATTAATTACAGATGACAGCATCAAGTAGACTGTTACCTTAAAGACAGGAAAGTAACAAATGGTTTCAGTGAACTTCACTGTCTGTGGTTGGGGGCATGTAATAAATATTGAGACAAGTATTGAAATATTGAGATCACAGGCTTGCTTATGCAGCTGATGGTTTTAAGTGTGACTTTCCCTTTTCTCAAGACAGCTCAAGGCAAACTTGTTTTGCATTTGCACCAACTAGCGAGTCAGGTCTTTAAAGATGTAAAATGAGTGTTTTTGTGTGTCAAATAGTGTAATTTCCTCTCTCGTTATGGGGAATGAATATTTTTGTTCTGTGATTAATTTTTTTGTGTTCAATAGGATGTCATGTATGTCAAGGTGCATAATGTTGAAATGCTTGTAGTCGTCTTTCCTATGGACAATAGAATGTTATAATGGGTTCTGAGGGCCCAGGGCCCCATCCCCGGCTGCTGAAAGAGGGCGGCTGGCCGAGCAGCATCCTGTGGGGAGGCTATCGATGCTGGCATCAGGACTTCCTGTTAATCTGGCTCCATTCTGACGGAGCCGCTTTGTTCCTCTGTTGCCCTCCTCCCTTCTCAGCTGGACGCCTTCTATTCCATCTTCACCACCGAGCAGCAGGACCATGTGAAATCCGTGGAGTACCTGAGGAACAACTTCCGCCCGCTGCAGGACCTGGATGACCGGGTGGTCTTCAAGTCAGCGGTCAAAGATGCTTGGGTCCCGGACCTGTCAGATGCCAGGGAAAATCTGCATGACACAGAGGCTTCCAAAGGTAGACAGGAATTTCACGCAGATTCTCATGCCTCTTCAAAGGAGCTGCATGTTCATTACAGTCACGCATTGCGGTCGCATTCTTACTGTGAGGCGAGTGGAAAAGCATGCAGAGAAAGAAATGCTGAACCATTTATTTTGAGAGTCTTAGTTTATAGCACTATTTGAACTCGCTTTGCTGATCTTTCTGAAGAAAAGTGCCGACATTTCACAGATTTCACAATTGTGTTCACACCTCTCACCGCTTGTGTCCACGTGACTGGGAAGGGCTTTTTAGAAGGAGCTTCTCTGCCTGCTCCAGCTGTGTCATTCATGTGGCAACGGCAAGAAACCATAATGACCGGAGGGAGTCACTTCACACCTTCGCTCGGCACAACACAAATATAATAGGCCTGTATACACATGGCGTATTCAGTCACTCACAAATGAGCGGCCTGCCATCACAGCAGCGCTCTGTCAGCGCAGAGAAAGCTTGTTTTGGTGAATGACAACAGCCAGTCTCATAGTACCGCCTCGTCCTCTGTCTGCTTCCTCCCCTCTGAGACAAATGGCTCAACTTTGTTATTAACTGTAGGAAGAAAAGTGTAGTAAAGAAAAGATGAAGGAAAAAATGTAGCAGGCTTTGCTGTCGATACTCGGCTCGTTCATAGTCAAGTCATAACTGATGTTATTCTGATATCTTTAGCACTTCATTGTTCATTTATTGGCTTCTTTTCATAAAAGTAGCTCATTTCCAGCAGTGTGCTTCAGGTTACCCTCTTAGCGATACTGTGAAGTATAGTTAAAGTCATGTAGTTCAGGTTGTTTTTGTAACAGTCGACACATCACTATCAGAACCAAATTAGCCATGTGAAAGTAACTTGCTAATCAAAACAGATGTGCTTCCGGGATTTCCTTCTTTCCTCAAATAATTATTCTTTTATTCATTTTGTCTCAGAAAATTGATTATGAGCTACTTGCATGCACAGCTCTCTCTTACTGGCAAAACTGATGAAGTTAGAGCAGCCTAAATGAGCAAAGAGTTTATGATAATTCGCACAGCCTAAAAATAGGCTAATATGGATTTAATCTGTGGTGTGAAATTGCCTTTGTGGTGTTAAGTCATGACTGATCAGAGAAGGAAGCATGTCACAGAGTGGACATGGGAGGGGGGAGACTTTGGTGGAGGCAGTGGTGTCTTGGAAGGAAGGGGGCGGTTTTCTTTAATCATGTGATTGCAGCCCGTGTTTGATTTTTGGCCCCTATTTGTGTAATGAAACTACTTTTTATCAGCACTAAACCTATTTATGTTATTTTTTAAAACCAGATGCGGTCCTGATTTATTCAGCACAGTCCCATGATCTGCTCAATTTCAGTGATTTTAGCTGAGGATTATAGTGGAAGTGTATAGTATAGTATAAGTATAGTGGAATATAGGAAGTGGCACCTGTACAATAGCAAAGGGTCTGCAAACATGTGTGGAATTCTGGGACATTTAAAAGCCGCACGTTGTCTATGATTTGGGATTATCCTACTTATTTGTTTACTGAGACTCGTCAAACCCCACTGCTGTTTACTGCTGTGGTGTTCAAACTGTGGCTCACAACCTCCTCGTGGGCGTCTCTAAATATTTGGGAGGGGTCGCAAAATTATTTTTTGGATATACAACAAAAACTGTCATTAGCAATCTGTTAGCCAACCCAGACAGAAACAAAAGAACAGAGGTTTCCACAGTAACTATCGGGAATGGCATTGAAAGTCATATACGTTGTTGATAGCTGTCACTTGGAAATGTGTAGCAGCATATTGTGTGCATGTAATAGTGTACACTACATTAATGAGCGTTTCTGAATCCTAACTGATATCTATTTCCCTACAATGACAATCAACATGAAGTCACTATTAAGGACATTGCAGTAGCCTCAGAGTGAAAACTAGGCAATAAAACTAATCTAACCATCTCTGTTAAAAAATAATAAGAACTTAACAAAATATGCCACATATGGCTATGAAAATGAGAGGTTCCTTTTTCACTTGGTTGCTCTTCCCCTACTGTTCTCTGGTAATTGGAGCTTAGACACAATAATTGATGCACAAGGTCACACACTGTAATATATGAAGTCAAGAAATAAAGTGCCTAAGATTTTGTACAAAATAACAAGCCTGAACTTTGAAACAAATTTTCAAGTATGTACTATAACTCTATAGATAAAAATCTACATTCACTATAAT
Source organism: Brevimyrus niger (assembly GCA_015164015.2). Lineage (NCBI taxonomy): Eukaryota > Metazoa > Chordata > Actinopteri > Osteoglossiformes > Mormyridae > Brevimyrus > Brevimyrus niger. Next base: position 24,942,832 of record JAABNY020000108.1, on the reverse strand, counting down.
GGTATTTGAACAATATTCTCAATCTCTAAGATTGCAACTTTTTCAAAAATACTACATGAATAGTACCACTCACGGCCTAGTCTGTTTGTGTTTGCTAGGCAGTGAGGCTGTTTTTTTTTTATCCATTTGTGAACTATTTCCAAATATTTTTTTACATTTATTTTTAGGGCACTTTTATCCAAAGTGGCCAACAGTAGAGGAAGGGTTACAGTTTTTTTTACGGGTGCTCTTTGGAATTTTTACCCACAAACTTTGCACTGTTAACACAATGATGTGTTTGTTGAGCTACCATAGACTGCCCCATGTTTCCTGGTTCCGGTACGAATTAGAATTATATTAGTTAACAGACAGCTGTTTTTCACATTGTCCCACTGAAAGGTTTTTTTGAGTCCTTTGAGGCCTGTGGGGTTACCGGGGCTGTTACAAAAAGTACCTCTTACTTCATCCTGGGTTTTGTGCATCAATTTTCTGCCAGTGACGGGGAGCCAGTGCTAAGCCAGGGTTTCATTATGCAGTGATTCCTCACAAGCCGGACAAGCCTCCCTAACCCTCCTGGAATTTTTCTACTGAAAGGGTCAAGTATTTTTCATGTGGGCCCCTTCTCTGTTCTACAAAGCTCTCTGCATCACTCATTTTACTGTTTCACTCCAGTCACTTCAGATCTACTGCCGCCTGTCCCCCTGTGTGCCACCCCTCCCGTCACCTCTGGGTCACCGAATCAGTGTATCCATCCATCTCACCGCCGAGCCACCCGAGCGGCCGGCAAGCTAGGAGGGGAGGGGTTCTTGTGGGGCAAACTGTCTGGGGTAACATCTGTGCTGGGCTTTTTACCAGCTGCTGTCTCTGCCACACACACACACACAAACAAACACACGCTGTGCATTCTGCTATTCAAGGACCAACCAGCCACTGCACCCCCTTAGAATCCCATGGCACATGGGGGGGGGGGCATTGATCAAAACAAATTGGAGTAGGGACTTCTGACCAGCAGATGTAAGACTTAGAATTCTTGGTACTGTTTTCTTTCCTCCCTATTTAACCATTTAACCTTTTAATTGAGAAGTCCTTAAAAAGCAAGTAATGGAAGTCACCCTGGATAAAAGATTAGGTAATTATGCATGTAAGTCTAGGAAACATTTTTAATCGCTAATGTTCAGCAGCTGAGCAGAACGAAGCCATATGGGTCTAAGGAGGGGACAGAGAGGATGCCTGCCCGACATCTATGATTATGTGAGATCTAGGAATTCACAGTTTTACCCAATTTCCTGACAGGGTCAGTGATTAAGCACTATTCACTCTGGAGATCATGGGAGCCTGGGTACTGACATCATTTGGGAAGACATGATGTAATACCAGCAGGAGGTACAGCCCCACGTCTGGGTCTGCAGTGTCACCTGGTGGCTGAGTGTCATAGCACATGCACTGAACTAATAATTTTAAAATATGATGGTAAATAACCCCGACCAAGCCCTACCCCTAACCATAAGTATCCAAACTGAATATGATACTTTTATACTTTTGGCATTTGTAGTTTTTTTATTTGACCTTTCACAGGTCTTTGTGGGAACCTGAAAAATGGTCAGGTTTTTATCAGATTGTGGGGGACATTTGGTCCCCCACGGTGTAATATAAAGCTAATACACACACACGCACACACTCATGCACCCACACACACACACACGCACACAAACACACACCATATTAGCACAGACATGGTTCTGGCCTTTGGCAGCTTCGGGGTAAAAATAACAAAATGAATCTCTCTACCTGACACTTGCAATTTTCAGGGGGCTATTACACCATTTCGGTCAGAAATTAGGATCAGAGTGTTGGAGATGAACAATCAAGCCTTCCCAGAACAGCGGGACGTCCTCGTTAAACCTAACCCACGCCGCACACACTGTAACAGACTTTGCTTTTATCTTGATATGTTATGTGTTGTGTGGGTTTTCAGATTTCCTCTGTGCTCTCTGAGCGGTTCTTTGTTGGCTCATTTGCCTCTAATTTCCTGGTTTGTCTTCTGTCGCTTCCGTCACACAGTGTGCAGTGCCCCCCCTGTCAACATGAAGGTCCAGCCCCTGAATAGAACAGCCCTGGTTGTGAGCTGGACCCGACCTCAGATCGTCTACCACCCCCCTATCATCAGCTTCATGATCTCTTACAGCTCGTCCAAGAATGAAGAGTCGTACGAGATCACCAAGGATAGCCACCAGGAACTGGTGAGACCTCCCCCGAGCCTTCTAACTCATCCTGAGTGGTGCCCCCCCTACAGGGTGTGAGAAGCATAACCCAGGTTGCTAGAAGTTGTGAAATCAACCGTATCACTCCTGTCACTTTGTGTCAAATGCTCAAATGCAGTTCCTTTCCAGGGTTTAAATGTGGGTGGTTCAAATGAGTCCATCCACAGAGGCACGTGGACCTGAAGTTTACAAGAGCATTCGCAGCAACCACAGTACAGACTTTTAATCCTCAAGCTATTTCAGACATAGCTTGTGTTCATCAATCAGAACAGTGATTTAATAGGAGAGTCTTTCTCTCAAACAGACGAGGTTCCTTGGCTCTCAGTTTATTAAACAGAGGCGCAGAAGCTGATGAAGTAACTAAACCAAGCACTTTGAAAGATAAAATGCCTTCCCAGGCACCTGCTGACTCTCTTGAACAACAGATATACAGAATCAGCCATTGAAACGGATCTCCCTGTTTACTACATGAATAAGTTCTCTTTCTCTCTCACTCTTTCTTCTCTTTCCTTTTCTCTCTCCATTTCTTCTTCTCGTTTCCTTTACACCTCATTTCCATTTTTATTTTCAATTTCCTCCCCAGACATTGTTATCTAGGTCACATTAGGGACTGGCAGGCTTTGCACAATCAGAGTTGAATCAATTTTTTACCCCCTTAAGACCTCCATATTTTATGGTCTCTCGCTTGTAATAACCAGCCATTTTTGAAATGATCATTAACAGAATAAAAACTGTTCTGCTCTTGCATAAATCAGAAAGGAATACAAAGGCAGCAAATAAACTGCAATAATTTAACATGAGATATACTTTTGCTGTGGTATCTACCAATCAGCTAGCTCTCAGTAATTCCAAATGATGATTCCATAATGAGAGTGTCTGCCCTGTTTATGTGTTGAATTCCCACCTAAGTGTGGTCCGAAGTGTCTTTCAGTTCCGGACTAAGAACGGGATCTGATTTCAGGCATCTTCTGTGGGCCATGTGAGCATGTTTTTCAGATGGGGACATTCTGGATTTTTCTGGATCCCAGCTCCATTATCTGTCACTCTTTTCATTCCTTTATTCGTGCTTCATCCCTTTGTGTCATACCCAACTGACACAAAACGCTCTAATTAAAATGTCACTGGTGATACGTGTGTGACTAATATATTCACCCATGTCCGTTTGTTATGGGTGAATGTATTAGTAGACTGTGTGTTAAACAGTAGCACACTAAGGACTGTCAGTCAATTGCAGGTTTTATCATACTGTTTCATAATCATGTGTGCCACGCATGGACAATTCAGGGTAGCGGGAGGATAATTCTCTTTGAATAATAAATACGGAAAGGAAACATCCCAAACAAGAAGGTATGTGACACGCGTGCGGGTTGTTTGCCACATCGTACCTCATACGCTGGTGGTCATGACCGCTGGTGATGGCCGGGTAGAATACGGCGCTACAGGGCAGGCTCCTCCGGCATTGGCGGCACGTCATCTGGCTCTAGTGCCTCGACGTGTCCGCGTATCCGCCAGCCTGGGAAAGGCAGTGCGTTTTAAAGCATGTGGTGTCTGTCTGTAGAGCAGTATGGCTGACAGCCGTGGCCACGTCGCTCCGTCCCAGGTGTCTCCTGTCCACGGGCTGCTGGGAGAAGCCATTAAAGCCCTGACATCAAAGTGCCACCTGTAGTCGAGTCTGTCATCCTTTGTCACTTGTGTAAAAACAAGCTTGTGTGGGGAGAGGCAGGGCTGCCCTATCAGTGTAGAGAAGCTCATCAATCAAATGCATACTCCTTTGAGTACCGATCACCAGCTCACTGGCGATAAGAGTCGACCTGCGTGGTTGTGTTTTTACGAGTGTACTCGTTCATGTGTTTTTGTGTCTCATTTGTGTGTTTCTTGTACAGGAGGCCATCATCACGCATGTGAATCCTGACAACCTGTACCTCTTTAGGGTGCAGGCTGTGTGTCAGAAGGATCTACGCAGTGATTTCAGCCAGTCCATTGTATTTAGGGGTGAGCCTCCAATGACGTCTGTTCCTGAATGTTGCCTGATCATTTGTCAGCACATGTATTACTTTTTGTTTTATTTTTTAAAAAGATGGTTAAAAGATGTAAGCCGTATGGACGCTTTTTGCTATATCAGGAATGTTTCGGAATCACTGATAAAAAGTAGTTTGCCTCATTTTGTGTTTTGATCCATTTTAATCACTATTTATATGAGCAATATTGCTGATGTTAGAGATTATATTCTGCATTGTACGTAGCAATATCAAGATTGTGTAACCTGAACTGCAGCTACCTTGGGTTTGTGTCAATGAGAATATTTTTCCTCAGTGCTGTGATTATGATGCAGATATTTTTTTTATATATAACAATGTATATAATCTTGTGCTGTTTTAGCAAACACTACCAGGATTTTTGAGGGAACCCGAATTGTGAAAACCGGGATGGTATGTATGTGAACCTCGCCACCCAGCAAGGAATGTATGACTATATGCAGCAGATGGGGTCCTTGTAATGTGAACATACACTGACATGCATGATACCTTGAATGTGACTTTTTGAACACTTTTATAGTTTACACATTTTCTCCTGTCCATCTCTGCATTCCACAGCCGACGGCTTCAGCCTCCTCTGCAGATATGGCTCCCATTAGCTCCGGCTCCTCAACTTGGACCTCGTCCGGTCTGCCCTTCTCTTTTGTCTCTATGGCAACCGGGATTGGGCCGTCCTCTAGTGGCAGTCAGGCCACGGTGGCGTCCGTGGTGACCAGCACTCTGCTGGCGGGATTGGGATTCAGCGGCGGAGTCATCACATCCTTCCCCAGTTCCATGTGGCCCACGCGGGCCCCACCCTCTGCAGCCAGCCCCACTCGCCAAATGACCAAGCTTGCAGTGCCCACCCCGGAGCCGGCGGCATCCCAGAGTTCCGATTCGGATACTATGACAGATGCCGAGGGGGTTCAAAAGGGCGAGAAAGCTAGAAAGGGTCAAAGAGAGGAAGGAGAAAAAGAGGGAGAGGAGGAAAAAGATGAAAAAGAAGATGATGACAAAACAAAGAAAGATAAGACAGCAGCTGTGGAAGGGGGTACTCTGGTCAACAGCACAGTGGCCGGACAACACACTACAACAGGCACTGCATCAACAGCCAAAGAGAGAACAGGGGAGTCTGTAATTAAGGAGACAAAGACGGAATTCACAGCAGCGCCATCTAATGTTCTGGAGGACGACTTGCTTACAAACACAAAGAGTTCCATAATGGCTATCCAAGAACCCGACACCTGGGAGACAGAGAATGACACGCTAAAGGTGCAGCTTCCTAATAGTGTCACTCTTGGGACCAAGACCGAAAGCGAGGAGCGGAACCGTTGGCCCTTCTCTATCCACACAGGTGAGCGAACCCAACAGCCGATTCCCCACTCAAGTGACAGAGTGTAATCAGTAAAAGAAAAGAGCAAAAAATAAAGAGATGACCCACGACGGCCCCCGCCAGCCCCATGCCTATGTGCACAGTGTGAATTACTAAACAGTCTATTGATGAACTGAACATTACTCAGTAGCAGGAACCTGTATTACGTGTTTGTTGTCAGTACTGTATTTAACACATACTGCATTACACCTACTATTTTGCCTCAGACATAGCAAACACGGGTCTGTGAAGTATTTTGCCTGTCATTTCCTATTATTACATTATTCATATTACTTTGATAATATCAACACTGTCTCTGAGCAAAGCTGTTTCATAACCTCTCATTAATAACATTTAGTTTAAGTTGATTTTAGTTACGTTTTTATTGCTTTGATTATTTAATTGACTTACTATTGATTGCATTACTGAATAAGTACACATCTAAAAATCTGAAATGCTCTCAAATGTCAGTCCCATTCATCTCTCGGCAGCAGAATTTCCATACCTTTCCTGTTTAGATTGGCCAGCATTCATGAAATTGGGGAGAGTTCATTGTAGGCATAATATGTCGATAGCCGATCTCTGTGTTAAGAGCTCTCCAGCTGCAGGAGGGAATAGTCAGTGACATAGATCTACCTGCATGTCCCTCCTGCAGTGCATGTCCATACCGTAGCTGGGTGATGGTATCCTGCCGCTGTAAGAAGCCAAAGCAATAAGCTTGGAATAAGCATAAAACATTTTTAAGAGAAATGGCTACAAATCCCCAAGGACAAAAATGTAATTGGAATAGTCTGGTTTCTATACAGAAAGATAGAATGTATTCACTCATTCTATCTATGGCTGTCATTCTGTTCCCATTCTTGACAAAATTTCTTTCTTTGCCAAGTTCCGGACGTCTGCCTACATGTGCCAGATGCTAAATCGAGACCACAGGGAAGAGAATGCGGGCCAAATCCTGCTTTCCTTACAAGTTAATAAGTGACTGTTGCAGTGTGTCATCCTCCTCTTTATCGTGTGTGGGGAAAATTGATGGAAAAGCGTGGCTACTGTCCGTCAGTGTTTCTGTGAAGTACATCACAGCTCCTTGTGGTTGACCCATCCCTACAGAGGAGAACAGCGTCTCCAACATGACCAAGCACCCCCTGCATGGCTCCGGCAAGATGGTGTGGCTCTTCCCCCTGGTGCTGGTGTCCGCCCTCACCTCTGTGTCCCTCATTCTGCTGCTGGCCTTAATGGTGTACTGGAGGTGAGGCTTGGCCTTTGGTTTCCCGTAAACACTGCGTTTCCGATCAGGCGGACATTGCAGGTAGCCGTTTTCACGAAGCTCATTTTGTCCACCTTCTAGCTGTGTGGGAGACGGCGATCGGCGGGTCAACGGGATGTGCTTTTGCACTGGTGGCCCCGTCTTTGAGCTTGACCCCCCGTCGGTCTTCTTGGAAAAATTATTTAGCTACTGCTGGGCAGATTTGAGTCCCCTAGCTGTCTGCATATTTGTCTGTGAAATACTAACATATTAAGATCTAAGTACATAAAAATATAAATCACTGGGGAATTGCCAAGACTGCTGTGCATAGAAGTGGCTTTGTACCTGTGATCACAAGGTTGCTGTAACCAATCCTGTGACTTGCAGAGCAGCTTCACCGTTGGGCTATTGAGCAATATCCTCAATCCGCAATCGCTCCAGGGATTACTGTCTTACGTTGTTCTTTCATCTCTGCTTATACATCACATTGGATGAAAGCGTCGGAGAAATGAAATGTGTAGAGTAATGCTACACACAGCTTCCTCTTGTCTTATTGGCCACATGCTGCCCTTTGCACTGTGTGTGTGGAGTTTCCATATTCTTCTTCCTGTGTAGCACAAGTGTCTTCGAGGTACTCCAGTTTCCTTCTGTAGTTTAAAGACATGCAGTTAGGCTAACAAGCCCTGTGCCTTATGCCCCAACACCCCCCTCCTCCCGCGAACCTGATCAGGATAAATGGTAAGAAGATAGATGGATGGATGACCAGGCAAATGAATATATTTTTGCTATTATAAACCGGGATGCACATATGTGATGAGCAAGTACACATTTGCCATGTATTGTCATGTAACATTGCAAATGGGTACTCATTTACTGTGCATCTGCACTGTTACAAGATACTGCCAAGGATTTCAACCTTTATATGGCAAATGCGTACTTGCATTCCAGGTATGCGCATCCCTGATTGTCTAGTAGTTTCTCAGAAAAGATTCTTTATTGGTATACTCCTTCTTTAACACTATTGCATCCAGGCCAAAAAACAAATTTGCAAATATTTTCTTTCAGAAAATCTGTAATTAATATTTGGTTGCTGTGGGAAACTGGGTATCATTATTATTTGCATGCAGAAAGACTCTTGCCAAAATTAAGCATTTTCATGTTTCAGATGGCCAGTTACCTCCCATCCACTTATTACTGCTTTCATTACCAGAGTGCATTGGCAATTACCCCCGCCACAGCTTGCGCCCCCCC
>JAABNY020000108.1:24922835-24933379 GCA_015164015.2 Brevimyrus niger | reverse complement strand
ACACACATATATATATATATGTGTGTGTGTGTGTGTGTGTGTGTGTGTGTGTGTGTGTCCATTAACTGGTTTGAGGAACACAATTGACACTGAAGTCAACTTAAGTTGGGCTTGCTTTAAATTTCCATTCAGTCTGAGGCTAGAGGGGTTTAGCATGATGGCCTTTCTGGGACATAAGGCTTAGGTGGCATGTAGGCTCCATGTTGTACAAACACTGCTTTCCTGCGATGCCTGTAATGTCCCTACTTTTTCTTCTGCCTTATAATTAATCCCTAATCTGCTGACTTGTACACACATTCCTCATCTTAGGGAAAAAAGAAAAACTGTGCCAGCAGGTTGTTGAATTGTAGCCCAGTGCCTGTTTGTGTTTTGTGACTAGATCCAGCAAAGTGCCAGCGCTGTGGCCAACTGAACTTTGTCCCCGACTGCGTCGTGTTTGCCATGGTGTGGCTGGGTGGTCACTTTGATAACAGGCGCTACATGCTGCAGGTTACCTTCCATTAAGCTCCATATAGGATCCAACTAACTCCCCTAAAGGAAGTCACTCCTTGGGAAACTGGTCTTAGCGAGTAGTTCTGAAAAAGTTGTCTTTCTACAAGACAGTGGAAGGGAGCAGCGTTGCACAGTGCTGGGTGAGAATATTTGTGCATTTTTTGATACTTTGCGTTATTTCTTTCGAAATGTTGGACTTCTTTCTGAAAATGAGTATGTGAACTTACATAGTAAAATTGAGTGAAATGAAAACTGATTTTAAAAGGCAGTAGGCATGTGTTTAAAAGCAACAGCTGGAAAGAATGTAAATGTATGGAATTACACTAAAGTAGAGGGCATGCGAGATGAATTATTTTTAAGGAGAGTGGGCATAAAATAAAGGCAGCAGCAGTGCAAAGGAGGAACGGGAGCAGGTGCAGGAGGAGAGGAGTATATTAAGGGAGCTGCAGGAGAGAACGGAATGCTGCTCAATGCTAATGCTATTGAGGCTGGCTTTTCCCTGCCCCCCCCCCAGAGTGACTCTTTTGATCCGCACTGTGTTACATCCCCCCAGTGTGTAGTCAGACTCTGGGTGGGGGGTTTTTAAGCCACTCCTCTTGCCTCGCCTTGCTCCTCTCCTCCACTTTCTCCCCCTCACTCCCCCTGCCACCATCCTGCAGGCACCATTGGGGACTCATTCCTTTACTTTCCCCTTTGCCTCTGTCCTGCTCCTGCCCCTGGTTGTCCAAAATGACTGATCTGTGCTCTCTGCTTTGCTTCAAATACAGGTAGGAGAGGGCTAGCTGGTCCGGTTAGCTGGGCCTGGAAGCTGAGTCTGAGCTTCACATTGCCCATCTTTATTGTTTTGTCACCTTCAGAGTCTGTCCTTAGGTGTTACTTAATTGGTTAAAATTCTAAATGTCATGTCGTGGTTATTTTTTTGGAAACTGTTCGGAGGTGCCGTTGCTAAATTATATCAAAGTCAAAATATGTATTTTAGAATTATTTTTTCGCCATGTGTACTCTGTGTGTAAATGAAAACCATATATGTGTCCACTGAAATGCAATGACTCATGTCCTAGAAATTGAATTTTTTGTTTATTTTTTAAACAAAAAAGATACTATAGCCATTCCTATGATGCTGCACTTTTGTAAAGGAAGTGGTGGTACAGACTTTTGAATGTGGTAAGAGGATGGTACAGAGTGTGTTGTTTGGGTGATACAGATTTATGGATGTGAAAATGGATGGTTTTGACTTTTGTATGAGATGAGAGGGTGATACAAACTTAAGGATGAGATGAGAGGGTGATACAGATTTATGGATGAGATGAGAGGGTGGTACAGACTTAAGGATGAGATGAGAGGGTGATACAGATTTATGGATGAGATGAGAGGGTGATACAGACTCATGGATGAGATGAGAGGGTGGTACAGACTTAAGGATGAGATGAGAGGGTGATACAGACTTATGGATGAGATGAGAGGGTGGTACAGACTTTTGTATGAGATGAGAGGGTGATACAGACTCATGGATGAGATGAGAGGGTGATACAGACTCATGGATGAGATGAGAGGGTGATACAGACTTATGGATGAGATGAGAGGGCAATACGGACTTTTTTATGAGATGACAGGGTGGTACAGACTTTTGTATGAGATGAGAGGGTGGTACAGACTTATGAATGAGATGAGAGTGAGGGACAGATGTATGGGTAAGTTGAGAGTGAGGGACGCTCTTTGCGATTCTAGGAGTAGGCAGCTTTGCAGTTCTGATTTGTTATTAACACACTTCCTGGGGTTTCTCCCCTTTCTTGATCCCTAGGAGGTTCTTTCAGACGGCTCACTTCTACGTGGAAGACTGCAGCTCCCCTCGTGTGGTGGTCCATGAAAGCACCCCTGTTATAACCATACCAGGTGAGCTGTTCTCACCTTTCATTTTCATAAGCTACTCTCCCTGGCCGTTATAAGTGTTTTTTGCTGTTACATCTTCTAATGTATGCAAGTTTAAATTCTTCAATAAATGTTTTCACTTGAGAAAATAGAATGATTTTTTCTTATGCCAGACTTTCCTGATTCATTATACAAGCTTCACTATGGCTTCACTTTCACGTGGCAAATGTCTTATCGACCAGGAGAGCATTCCCTAGACTGTTGTTAGCATGTGTCAAGGTCATTTGGTTTAATTTGCTTCAGTCAATATGACAAATTTACACAAATCTGCATCCATTTTTCAACATGTTTTTTCAACACAAAACAATAAATTGAGGTTCATACATACGCTTCTAAATGCAAACAATTGTAATGATTCATCTCTAGAGGTGGTGGGGGTGGCTTGTTGGTAGTGCCATCGCCTAATAAGTTTCCTCTAGATACTCCCGATTATCCTTGCAGGCCTATGACATGCTGCTGAATTATCTGCATGCATGTGTATGTGCTCTGTGCTGGTTTGGCATCCAGTCCAAGGTATACTCTTGCCTTGTGCTCTATGCTCCCTATACTGCCTGGGACAGCTTCCAGGTGACCCTGTCCTGGATAAGTAGTTAGGAGATGGATGAATTGTCTGTAATTTTATCATAATTAGTTTCTGCACTCCAAGTTCCTCAGTTCTTGACCGTTTTTCATGAACTTCTAAGCTCCATTGAAATGATGTCAGGTAGTCAATAAGAAGAAATTTACAATCTCTAGACAACAGGATGTGTTGGTGACTGTCTGTTATATGGCTGGGGGATGCTTTAGTTAAAGAACAATGCTGCTGTTATTGATCCTCCATCTGGTTAGGTTTTATTGCTCTTTGCATTACCCTTGAAAATAATTGACTACCTTTTGTATGGGGTCAATAGGAAAATTATTATGATACTATATTGTGCAAATGCACATAACAATAATCATTTTATGGTTCTCCATATGTAGGAATGTATTGGCTCACCGGTCATTCCCCAATTTGATTCTAATAACTGAAGGGTTCTGGATGGAGTGTCACTATGAAAACAATGAATTGTCTCTCTGCTTGTGCTTAATGGGGTATGGTCTCAAAACTGTACTTTACTCTCTACTATCACTCTGTAGGATTAATGGGCACCTACATTGTGACTTTGGTATTGACCTTTGATATTTAAGGATAAATATGGGATGATATGCTTCCTTTTAGGGAGTGTGGGTGCTTTGGTTTAACACTTGGCAGTTAATTTCTGCAGAAGGTTCATGTGTAGGCTATTCTGAAGAACTGGCCTTACCTCCAAGATTTTCCAGACCCTCAACACTGGCATACTCACACTCATTAAGAAAGCAGCAGCAAGTATAAAGGACGTATGGCTCGTAGGATTGTGGGAAACTGACCAGCAGTAATTAATTTTTGTTTCAAACTAGTCCCTTTTTGGTAAATCTCAGTGGATAGGTTTGATTTGGAAAAAAAGGTGTCAGTCAGTAAGACCTTATCGTCAGCTGAAATTGTCATCTTATTTTAAATTAGCCTCCTGTCCACTGCTATTTCCACAGTGTAATATTACAGACCATTGGCCTTCCTACATGTGCTTATCTATCATTGTTATGTGTTGTTAATTTGGTGTTGTTTTCTCATGATAACTGGTTTGGAGACACCAAACAGAAATTATACAGTTATGTCCTATCTCCTCTGATGAACTGTTGAATTTTAATTTGAAGTGTAACTATCAGTATATAATTTAATCAGAGACAAATATCGGTTGAACGAAATTCTTTGTCAGCCTTGTGCAGGATGTGTGTTTTGAATCCAATTATATTTTGTTTTGCCTTGTTACTTTGGAATTGGCTTTTCAAGGTATTATAATTTCTTTACCAAGAAATTATGATTTCACACAATCTTTAGTTGTTTAAAAATTAATCCATTTGTTGTTCAAATTATTCACGTTTGTGTTTTTTTTTGAGACCAACTGTGTTCCCCTGGTTCTGAAGATGACACACTTTTTAAGGGGGATATTTAAGACAGTTAAGGAATGTGAATTTGGCTGAGGTGATATGAGGAGCAGTGCGGAGGTGATATGAGAGGAAGCTTTGTCCGTCTGTGTGAGGAGGTCTCAGGGTACCTGACTGACACAGCAAGCAGTCGCATACTGTGATGCAATAAATTCAAATCTTTGTTTGTGCACGTTTAGGCATCTACAGGTATCTTTCAGTGTTTGTTTCCAACTGCATTTATATTGTGAAATCAAGAAATATGCTTGCTTATTTGTGTTTGTGTGTGTGTGTGTGTGTGTGTGTGTGTGTGAGAGAGAGAGAGAGAGAGAGAGAGAGAGCATGTATCTGTTCATGTATAGCTTTGTATTTGTGTCCATTTGTGCTTGATTATGGGTACACACAATCTACACAGCTATATGCTTTCATGTAAACATGTATCCATGCAGACATAAAAGCATTATTATTTGTCCATACGTCTATATGTGTGTGTGTTTTATGTGCCTTTCTGAGTGTGCCCTCCAAGTCTGTATATGTTTTCATTTCATTCTGTATTACCGTTTAGGGTGTGGCCCTACAGGCCTGTAGGACTGTGAGACAATGAATACAATGAATCTTGGCCACCTTATGCAACAGCAATGAAGCTGCTGATGGTGCAGATCAGATAATTGTCTTCCATAATCACCCAGTAAAGGTCTCTGTGGACCTGGATCTCCTCAATGCTGTGGTCACACCTAATTCTTTTCATTCTGGGCCAAATATTAATGTGGTTGCTAATACTGTATTTATGGAGTGTGGATACAATGAATAGCATTAAATGGCAACCGAGCTCTTTACAATAATGATGTGACCATTGCAGTGGTTAAAATGGCATCTAATATCTAGCATGTGACATGTAACCTCTCTGATATGCTCCACTAAAAGAAACACAGTACAATAGCGCAGACAGTCTTCAAGCTTGTGGTTTAATGCTGGGTTGGAACTCATCTACAATCAGAGTATAGACATCATTATGAATTCTAAAAGATGCCAATCTGCTTCTCGTTTTCCTAAGAGCCAAGATTTCAATCTCATTTAAGCCATAATAATGTTTCTTTTCTTCAATGCATATGGTTATAAAAATAAAGTTAAAATTAATTTAAAAACTATTCATGGACTGGCCTGAATCATTTATGGGGATTACCTCACCAACGTGTGAGATATGAAATGTGTGTTTGTATAGTTGTCTTAGCAAAATATTTTACAAATAAATAAATAACAATGAAAACATCATCAGGGCACAGTGTTTGCTTGGTCGTCAGACTTTACACATTTTAAGTGCATTTTAAGCGCATTTTAAGCATAACTTGATCTGGTGACGTCTTTATTCCAGATGACATGGACGCCATTCTGGTTAAGCAGTTCCTGAAGCATGTCATGGAGCTGTACTCAAATAATCAGCATGGCTTCTCAGAAGAGTTTGAGGTGAGCATTTGATCCTGGTTTACCTCTCGATCGATCGGGATATTGACAGTAAATCTGGATGCATTAACAGACTTCACCCGCGAGACTGGGGAGCATCTTTATTACCCCCATGCGAATGGCTTTGGCTCTTGAATTCTCTGCTGCTTAGACCCAGATTAAGGAGTCAGACGGATGACTAGCCAGCATGTGCGAAATCTGCCCATGGCTGTCTGCACACACGTGTGCATGTGTACGTTTTCACTAATGGTGGGAGCAGATGGCTATGGAAGCAGGCTATTACGTTACTCATTTAGGCTCCTCTCCTGGCTGGTTGCTTTGGCCTGAATGTTGAGTCACATCAGGCAGGTTCATGCGCATGACAAATATTTACCTCTAGAGAGCTTCGGCTGTAATTGGGGTCATCCAACGTGGAGCAAAAAAAAAATATATAAATTATTTATGAGTCCTGTGGGCAATTCCATTGATCACAGCTGCGTCTCTGCTGTGATCAAACAGAAATTGATCATCCCCTAGCTTAGTCTTTGTGCTCTGCTATTGTTTATGGCATACCATTAGGTTTTTTATAGATATGGGCAGGATGCATCTGGCCTCGTGGTGTATGACACTGACGGCTGTTATTACAAGTCCAGGTCTCTGCCGTATGAGTCACTGCATTGCAGATCCCACAAATATTATGACATTTTTATTTGCTCGATTTACCGGTTCTTTGTGAGATATGCGTCCCCTTCAGTTCTTCTCACCACACTTAAATGGCAGGACTCAGCAGCACTCTGCAGTTGTCAGTTTAATCGTGTGATTCAGAATAGGCGGAAGGCACTTCTGACGGCGTGTCCATCAGATGGCGAAGTGCCAGATTAGCCGGTGGATGCTGAAGGTTCCTGGGTATAAGTGAGTGCAGCATGGTTCCTGCTCAACATAACTGGTCCTGAGGCTTAGTGGACAGTAGTGAATAATAGCAAATTTGCATTGGCAGCTGCTTGGAAGTTCATTTTATACACAGGTCATGTATCTGTGACATCCCCCCCCTCCCCCAACCCCCGCACTGCTCTTTCCAGCTCAACACTTCTTATTTATCATGTGTGTGTTTTCTTACGTGTACATATAAGTATAACAATCTTTCTTTATTAAAATGCTTAAGTAACGTATATAATATTTAATGCAGTAGCCAGGAAATGTGCAATAAATTCACCGCAGTGATCTGTAAACATTATGCAAAGTTCACTAAAAAAAAAAAAACAGGCATAGCGAACATATTGAAGCAGATGATTCTGAGATTTTCTATGCAGTGCGTAATGAACTCATAGGGTCTGTAAACGGCATCTGTCTCCAGAAAGCAGACAGCTGCCTGCCGCATGATGTGTGAATTGCCAGGGACAAAGCAAGTATCTGTGCACAGGGCGGAGTAAAAGCAGATGGGCCTGGAACAGAACCCTGGGTCTCCTCACATCCATCCAGTCAGTGCTCCTCAGTGTGTACTGTGCCAGTGTGCATTCCCCAGCAAACCTTTTTTTTTTGCATTAAATCTACAATAATGTACATAACAAAGACATTAATGGGCAATCTCCAGCTGTCCAAATCGGTCTAAATGTTTCTAGTTGCTGTTTTTTATATCCATATTGGCTGTGGTTGGCATTAGAGAGCTGCGAGAATTAGCCAGAGGTTCATGTCCTGCTCTGCTCATTGCTTTGTGCTAGAGGCTTGAAGAGTGTCTCAGCAGGATTTTGTGTACCTGCCATTTCTCTCCTCTGCTTCTCCTAGGTGGTCCAGCACTGCACATCTGACATGAAGATTACTGCGGAGCATTCCAACCACCCCGACAACAAGCACAAGAACAGATACATCAACATCATTGCCTGTAAGTGGGCTGGCGCCCATTTCATAGACTTGGGAAAGAAAATCATCCTCGTATCCACAGGAGATTCACGTAGGCATCCTTCTGAAGGTTGTCTGTGTTTTTTTCCCCACTGGGTGAAACATGTTGCTTTCTTCTGTGCTTCCTGATTTTGACACAGATGATCATAGCAGGGTGAAGCTCCGCCCCTTAGCAGGGAAAGACGCCAAACACAGCGACTATATCAATGCCAACTATGTGGATGTAAGTTACTGTAGGATTTATTAAATTCATGCATCTTCTATGCTTTTCAATATTGGACCACATGAATGATTCTGTACCATCTGTATTATCCCCAGGGCTACAATAAGACTAAGGCATACATCGCTGCTCAGGGTCCATTGAAGTCCACCTTTGAAGACTTTTGGAGGATGATTTGGGAACAAAACACAGGCGTCATCGTCATGATCACAAACCTTGTTGAGAAGGGAAGAGTAAGTGGCCCATTTCCTTAAATGCAGAATATCCTTAGGCTCGGATACGGCTGTGATCCCTGTGTTTTTAGGAGCCGCTTTTTCTCAGCTTCGTGCCCACGTATAAAATATGATTGAACGGCGCTGAGGCGGATAGAGGTCCGCTGAGATTGCCGGGTGCGTTATAGAGCTGACTGGCCGACGTGACATTGCAGTGCTGATAACTATTGTTATGCTTTTCCACTGCCTTCCAGAGGAAATGTGATCAGTACTGGCCCATGGAGAACAGTGAGGAGTACGGGAACATTGTGGTCACGCTGAAGAGCACTAATGTGCACGCCTGCTATACAGTGCGACAGTTCCTCCTGAGAAACACGAAAGCTAAGAAGGTGTGTCTGTGTGTGTCCACCTCTTCTAGGGCTCCACCTTGCGCTATAAGTTCACATGCCCAGTTTATATGTCACTTGTGCAGTTTACTTGTGGTTGAAATGAATTATATTTTAACTGTAACCTGCTTATTTAAAAAGGCATGCTGTGCCAGTGTGGTGCAGCTGAGTCCAGTTCTCTAAGGCCCAACAGCCGCAGTGCGCTGATACCTGCCGGGTTAAAATTGCATCTCGATCAGTGAAAAATTGCCACCCACACCTGGCAGCCAGTGTCAAACCTACCAGCTCCTTTTCTCAGAATATTTTTAGACTGTTTCTAAAGCAATACGTCTTTACCTGTTAAATAATACCCACTGATGAGGTTAGTTTTGAGGTTTTACGGACACGTCACACAACACACCATAATTCACCTTTTAGATAGGGTTTCTGTTTTCTGTTGTTTGGAGAAAAAAAAAATGCAATTTCATCTCAGGGCCAGAGGGGACCAGCGAAGGGGAGAGAGAACGAGCGCATTGTGATGCAGTACCACTACACGCAGTGGCCTGACATGGGGGTGCCGCAGTACGCCCTGCCAGTGCTCACCTTCATCAGCAGGTCCTCAGCAGCGCAGAAGGCAGAGCAGGGCCCAGTGGTGGTACACTGCAGGTAGGAGGCTCTGTGGGAGCCAGAGAGCACCATTACAGGCATGCTGGGAGATGAATGGTGGCATTCCTCTGCCAGTGCAGCTACGGTGGCCTAAAGGGCAAACATTTCTTTCGGAATTGAAATGTATTCCTCCACACCAATTAAATAGGCTACTTATTTTGAGCTGACACTGCTGGTGTCACATTTGGGTCTCGCGTGCATTTCTTCCATCGTGTTACTTATGTAATCAGGATGCTTTCTGTTTGCATTAAGGGATACTACATTGAAAATGCATGAATGCATTGTGAGATATCTCCTGCTTTTTGCTGTCTGTGAGATTCTCCGTTTCTCTTCTAGTGCTGGAGTGGGCCGAACAGGGACATATATTGTGATTGACAGCATGCTGAAGCAGATAAAGGATAAAGGCACCGTCAATATTCTCGGATTCCTCAAACACATCCGCATGCAGCGCAACTACTTGGTCCAGACAGAGGTGCTGTATGCTGCAGAGGTTCATTGTTTACATACACATTTCACTGTATATATAAACCCTTGTGTCCAGGAGCATAATACGGCTTCATCCTTCCCCTTAATAAAGAGACTGTCACATTTAAATTATTAAATTGTGCCCCCCGCCCCCATATTGCACTCTCACCTACGCTTATGCTTGTGTCCAAACCCCCTGTTTCGCAGTGCCCTGTGTTTTGCCCTCTGAAGGTTGGTTTCCACCTCCTACAGGCACATTCGTTCCCGGACATCCATACGTCTTGTACTACTGCAGCTGGCCACTGCGTACTTTGATGCCAGTGCTGGGGGTGGCACTGTAGGGTAGCACTGTAGGTCAAAGCTGCTCATAAGTCACATGGATATTATACTAAAAATAAGTCTTTTTCTAAAACCGCACATTATCTACTAACCATATGCAAGGAAATTGATATGTGCCTTTGCATTTATGAACATATTTTTTTTTCATTTAAAAGCCATCTGGGAGTCTTTATATTTCCGTAGTGAGAAAACATATAAATGTGGGTATTGCTGGACTTCCTCAGCCAGCCATCTTTCCACTAGTCTTGTTTCCTTTCAGTCTGATTATAGAGGTATTTATGTACAGTTTATCTTCAGTCCAGCTCTTTTCTGCCCAGCGAATGATCGTGACGTGCTTTTGTCACTGGATGGACTGTCCACATTATTCCAATTTTCAAATGGTAGATGATTTTACAAGCGCCCCCCAAATGAGTCCTTCGTGCCTGACCTCTGTGACAAAAATGACACCACAACAGCTGTCTACACCGCGGCGCATCTACAGTACCCCCCCCCCCCCCCCCCCCTTTCCCCCCCCGTTGCCCCCCGGGTTCCCCGGGGGGC
>JAABNY020000108.1:24910727-24922825 GCA_015164015.2 Brevimyrus niger | reverse complement strand
CCCCCACCGCTGTCCACCCCGGGGGGCAACGCCCGTCCCCCCCCCCCCCCCCCCCCTTGTCACGTGCTGTTTGTATGTCGCACTATGCTGCTGGGGGGGATATCATTTTATGCCACTGTATTTGGATGCAGCTCACTCCATCATCTTTCTTAAAATAGATGCGCGTGCGTCTTTAGTTACCTGCATTTGTGTGCCTGTCAGCATGCATTTTATAGGGAATGGAAGTTCCATTTTAAAATAATTTCATTACCCCATAATAATGGGAACCCTGTGCCTTGTATTATTTTTTTAAAACTGTTCCACGTCTCCATTTCTGAAAGGCAGAAATATGCATTTTCAAAGCCATTACATGCTCTTGTTTCAAGTGATCCCCAGGCTTTCTTCTTGATAAATGACGCTACTGATATTTAGTATCGCTTCTTTCTTTGCATAAACACTACCTAAAGTTTGCTAAATGAGGTTCCTCAAGCTCCCACTGCTCCTGTAACGGGTAGAAGCAGCCTTTCAGGTCAGAGGTTTCCTGCAGCCCTCTGCTGATTCTTCACGGCCTCCCCTGTATAGGAGCAGTACGTCTTCATCCACGACGTCTTGCTGGAAGCCGTTCTGGGCAAGGAGACAGAAGTGCCAGTCTGTCAGCTCCACTGCTACGTCAACAGCATTCTGACGCCGGGTTTGACTGGCAGGACTCGGCTGGAGAAGCAGTTTAAGGTGGGGGCCTTCATGGAGGAGGGGGGCGGGGTGCATTGGTCACATTCTTTCTCCACTTGTTCAGCCTGTCTATTTAACTTATCGCGGATGTCAGTGCTAATATGGCACAGTGACAGACTGGGTTCTGCTTCAGCTGGACACCCTGGATATCAATGTGGAAATAATAAAATGAGAAAACCAGAAGAGGCAGCAGGCACATATGCCTTGGCTCCTTTCAAGCTCCACCGTAAAGTTCCCCGCTTCGCAACTTTGCCATGCGCTGATCAGAAAATGTCCGTTTTGAATGCACCCTTAATTGACCATTAATTCCTGCGCTTAAGACTCTGTGATCCAGCAGCTGCTGCAGGCAAAATCCTCCTGCTGTCGCTTCGGTGCTTTTTCAATACAGGATTTTAATTGAATCCCTTTCCTCACTAAGAGTCTATCCTTCCCTCTCCTGGGATGGAGGGAATGCATGTATGGAGAGTTCCTCATCTCATCTCGCCTGGCCTTTTCAGCCGCAGGCTGAGAAATCCAGGACATGTAATTAAACTGCCTCTCTAACTAAGGTTTGACCTGGCCAATCACCAAAACCACAAATATTAAATTTCTAGCTGTTAAGGGAAAACACACAATACAAGGCTAGCTAGCATAGGTCCCTGTAAAATGTCTTTTATACCATTTCAGCTCAAAGAAGCACTTTCAAAAGTCAGGCATTTGATCTTAGATGTTATATATTGACACCCCCCCCATCTCCTGCTGCACAGAAAGGATCATTTCTGCATGAGCATACCATGAGTTATATGATTAAAACTAACAGCACACACCATCCTTTGCACTCCTTAAAGATCTAATTGATTTTCACTTTCAGTGTGGAAATGCCCTCGGGAATTCGTCAGAGTTTTGCTCCTTAAATAGACGTTAATGCCCATTCACTTGATTTGCATTAGCCTTCAAGATCCTGAAGCTCTGGCTGTCAAAACATGACTTGTCATAGATTAGCTGTGCTGAGAAGCACGTTTACCCAACCGGCCCTGAAAAAGTGAACGGCATGAGGGAGGAGTCTGCGCCAAAGTGCCCAGCCGCCGTACAGGTGTCACGTGGGCGTAGCTCGTCACAGCTTATTCACGTGGCCCTGCTCTCTTTGTCACTGTCACAGCTGCTGACACAATGCAATTCTCGTTACGTGGACTGCTTCAGCGCACAGAAGGACTGGAACAAGGAGAAGAACCGCAACTCCTCTGTGGTGCCCTGTAGGTACCGGCTACCCTCCTTTGCTTAATTCCCATAGTTAGCAGTTATCCATTTAAGGTTCTTGTATCACTAAAGCTTTAGTATTCACTAAAGCAATTCTTGTTTCTTGCCAGACGTTACAGCATAATAATATTATTGGCCACTGGTATTGCTGTTTTTTGTTAGGAAATTAATTTTGTTTGGCATAAGTTAAGTTTTGGAGCTGCGTTCTCCTCGCTCTATTTTTCCATTGAATGTGTGTATTTCTGTATGCAATTTTTGTGAAAGTGAGGCTGGACACGACACAGTTAGGCAAATAAAAGGTTGGATAGGTTAGACAACAGCTGTAGACATGTGAGGATCAGACAGGGCTCACGCATGACACCAGAAAGGGCTCACATGAAATTTGAAAACACAATAAGTTTTTATAATTACACAAACGATACAATGCTATACATAGCCACCTCTTCCCGACAACGTTATGCATTTTAAATAAGAAATAATATTACTTTAATAAATTATATCATAAACACCTTCTAAGGGACTTATAGGTTTGAAAAGAATTTCCTAGTAACTGCTTTAACCAACCGTGCTGAGTAGTGAACCACAGCCATCGTGGGGCTGGGCATGCACACAGCACAAATACAAGAGTTATAGTATGTGGAGACTCACAGAAGGCAACATGGCTATTGACAGCCTACGAAAAGCAAGATGAATTAGAAAGGCTGCTGTGTGTTTTTATATAATTTGTCAAATATTTTTTAGACTTCTAGAATTTCAGACTTTGACCTGTGGATTGCGTGGATGATTCTATTAAATCTGAGAACTGGTTCAACCATTCACTGAAAAAACTGGACCAAAATAATAATTCGTTCACTATGGTTCACTTAGCTGTTTTTGCATGCAAGTAATATTTCTTACTAAGACCATATCGCGTTGTACTTCATGCGGTGCTTATCTCTCCAACTGAAAATCGTACAAATACAAATTTCATGTTGTTCTGGACTTAGCTACTAATATAGTCACATTAAAACTGATTCACAGTGTGATATCACATGTAGTAGCTGGACTGACAGTGATATGTCTACCATGCCTAAGGTACCACAACACCAACATGGACATTTGCATGATTTAAAATAATGCAATAAATGATGCTGAATAAGCTGTTTCCCCCCAACCCCTCCCCACCAGCTGAACGAGCGAGGGTGAGTCTGGTGCCAGTTCCTGGGATGAAAGGCAGTGATTACATCAATGCCTCCTACATAATGGTATGGCCGTCCTTCAGCTATGTCCGATATGCTGGATGGACTGTGTTTAGGGCACCATTATTCATCTGTGGCCCTAAAGAATGTCTTACTTAAAGCCCTATAAACCAGGACATGGCACATAAAATGCTTTATAATTCATTCAGTTTGACTAATACAGGTAGGCTCTAAGCACTAATACACTTCAGGAGAAAATGGCATGATAAATAATTTTCTGTTTATAAGTCATAAAATGGTAACCTTTTTAGTACGGGTTATGTGTCACCGAGGGTAATTTTTTATCAGGATTTTTATCACCATGATATTTGATTCTGACTCTTATCCTTTGAAACCTTATATTGCAGTGCTATTCATGAAATAAAAAAATTATAATTTGCTAGATGCTGATGTTTTGGATTTTTATATCTAGTAACTTCCAAGGAGCAGAATGTTAGCTTTACTGGAAAAACACAATACAGTGGAAGCTGCTTATAGTGTTCACGGTTATAGCGATTGACTGCTTACATGGATCAAAAAGCCTGGGACAGAATGCAAATACTGTTTAAATAATTTGCTTAAGTGCTCAAGTAGTGCACTTACAAATGTTCATTTTGGGGGGTTTATACATAACTACGTATGGAAAAATTTAACTACGGTAAATTTATTGTTTTTAACTTTTCTGCCAGCAACCCGTCTGCTTCTGGTTAGCTACCTGCTACATGTACAGAAAACATGATGGGGAAAAAAATAATTTTCTCTTAATGTCTATCAAAAAATATAGACTCATCAAAGCTTATGATAAACTGCCAAAAATGAGTCAACGAGATGCAGTAGTGAAACGACAATAATCTACATTTTTTATACAGTAATGCATTATAGCATATTTGAGTTATACTGTTCAGTGATTTAAATTGTACAGTACTGTAATTTGGAAAAGGGTTTTAAATAGCTATACTGTATATTTAAGGAGTCAATCAAATTCACTAAAGAGTGATGCTGTCTGTTCTATTACCTTATATTCATGAAATAAATACACAAATGTCAATTGAATGGAAATCTGCCTGAGACATAAAGAAAGAAAACAAAGGTTATAATGATAAATTTCACCCAGATGGACGTGATCACTATATGCGGTTTCTACTGTATTTTAATTCATAAGAGATCAGAGTGCTTTTTAGTGGACTATTTTTACAAACATTTTTACAAAAAAACATTTGTGCAAATATTTATATCCTGAAGTAATTTTTATGTCACGTTATTAGTAATTCAATCCAACCTAAAATTAATTATGACATAAAACCTGCATACACTTGCTGCCGATATGAGTAGAGAAGGTACAAGTTTGTAGGACACCTATTAAAAAATGCATTATCTATTTTAGGGCTACTACAGAAGTAACGAGTTCATCATCACCCAGCATCCCTTGCCCCACACGACAAAGGACTTCTGGAGGATGATCTGGGACCACAACGCACAGATCATTGCAATGCTCCCTGACAACCAGGGTTTGGTGAGAACAATCCTTGTGTTGCAGTAATCATTTTAGCTGCTCAAGTCTCAATAAAGAGTTTCTCTGACTGTTTGAGTTCTTCCTCTCAGTCTCATCCTCTTTCTAAGATATTCTTGTGTTTTTAGCTATTGTCTATTGCAAATTGACTACGAGGAAGAGTGACTTGCATTCATGTTCTTTTCCTGACACTCCACATCAGAGTTAGTTTCTTGCTGGAGTGATTGATTTTTCAGTCTGAAAGCCAAGTGCACCGGAGTATTGAGCTCTGAAAAAGTTTTCTCTCGCATGGCACCGCTGGATCCACTTAGGCTGAGGATGAGTTTGTGTACTGGCCGAGCAGAGAGGAGGCCATGAACTGCGAGGCTTTCACCGTCACGCTCATCAGCAAAGACCGACTGTGCCTCTCCAATGAAGAGCAGATCATCATCCATGACTTCATCCTGGAAGCTACGCAGGTACACCTAAGAATGACCTTGTACTTCTCCAAAGCTCATTTTTCCTCCCACTTAGCCAGTACAGATTATCACATGACAGTAAATGGGGTTCTTTTTGAACAGGCCATTTAATCACCATTTGTTAATGTATGTTGTCCTGTCCCATTTAAGGATGACTTTGTTTCTATAGCCAATGTACAGTCAGCCCTTGTGCATTTGCGATTCGCAAATTCACAGATCCACGAAAATTACATGTACATGTCTCCACATATTTTATTGAATTGTACCTTGGTTACATATATGACTTCTGTCAACAAGTTTACAGCCCCATTCGTTTACTCATTTGACCTCACTGTGAATGGAATATTATTATTATTATTATTATTATTATATTTAGGGTTTAAACTATTTAGGGTTTAAACTAAAATAGCACATATTACCATTTTTAGTGAATAGCAAACATCTGAGAATCCTCCTCTTTCGCAGCGGGTTCTGGAACGTAACCTCGCAAATCTCCGAGGTCTGACTGTACTTCTTTTTCCTTTCACCCCCTGACATTTTCATATCAACCACTGTGGATTCATTTGCACAACAGGCTCAGTAAACAGTAATTGCTGTATTTGGTGTGCTGAAATGTATGGTTAAATTATATTCATGACTCTCTGCCATCAATTTGCCTTTCCTTCAGGATGACTATGTGCTGGAGGTACGCCATTATCAGTGTCCTAAATGGCCCAATCCAGATGCCCCAATCAGCAGCACTTTTGAGCTTATCAATGTCATCAAAGAGGAGGCCATGGCTCGAGACGGACCAACCATAGTGCATGATGAGTGAGTGGCTAACCTGTTCCATTACTGCTTCCTGCAACAAAGTTGGGGTCTTACACTGAATTTGTGTAATCTATTTCACAGCCACAAGTACTTCTGGATGTTAAATAATGCTCACTGCTCACTTTCTTGCATTCAGTTCTATACTCTGGCAATACCGGTTTGCTTTTGAGGGGAAGGTTTTTACTACAACATTAAGCTATTCAATGGCTCCCTGAGTGGCTTAGTGAAGATAAAGGTTTCTTTGTGAGCTTAGGTTTCTTTGTAAGCTTAGATTTCGTACTACACCCCCAACCAGGGACTTAGTCCCAGTTTGTATGTCATCTTGCAGTTCTGATGGGGAGTTTCTTCAAGGGCAAAACATAACTGGCTTATGTTATCCTTTTGTCCCGGAATGTCTATCAGAAGAGACATTGGAACATATTCATCTGAGTGGGAAGATTTTAGACATCAGTGTCGTGCTCCCCCTAGTGGCACCTCAAGGTAGCTGACCTGATATTATTTATGCTCTGTGCAGATTTGGGGCAGTTTCAGCTGGAATGCTCTGTGCTCTCACCACCTTATCACAGCAGATGGAGAATGAGGGTGCTGTTGATGTCTACCAGGTGGCTAAAATGATCAACCTCATGCGACCTGGAGTTTTCACAGACATTGTGAGTGAAGCGTGTCCTCTAAGTGTTTCTATTCATATTTAAACACAGTTTTATACAAGTGTAGTTAATGTTATTATGCTGATGAAAATAGCCGGTAGCTTTCACAGCAGTAGCAGTTCAGTTCACCTCAATTCCGCAATATTGTTATTGAAAGGGTAGGAAAAGATACGTCATGTCTAAAATTAAATGTATTAATTAATTCATTTAAGTTTACTTGCTTATTTTGTAGTAGTACGCCATGTATTATTATTTTTTGCTAAAATAAAAAAGGAACTAGTGTTACTAATGAGATCATAGCTTTATTGTTTGGTTACACTTTAATCTCATTTTTTTCCTATGTATCCCTTTTATCCCATTTCAGGAGCAGTACCAGTACCTTTACAAGGCTGTGCTCAGCTTGGTCAGCACCCATGAAAACGGGATGGCTCCCATGTCCATGGACAGGAACGGCACTGTGGTGATTGTTGATGAATCAGACCCTGCGGAAAGCATGGAGTCTCTGGTTTAATGACCGCTAGGTGCAAAAAGGCACTTAATTTGTACAACTTCATGGACTTGGCAGATTTTTTGAGGCCTTTTTTGCCAGACTCATGGTTAAATAAATAACCTGATTACTTTTTTACACTGAAAGAAGTTTTTTATATTTATTTTTGCCATTTTTGTCTTAATGTTATTCTACTGAGCATTTGCACCAGTTTTAAGTTCCCCCCAATGAAACACAGTTCTCACTAGTTTGCACTATATTGTCAGTGTTACTGCCTTGTTACAATCCAATTGACAATATTGATTATTGAGCCCCAATTTGACATTCCATGGCAATTCTTCACTCAATTGTTATTGATTGATTCTTCTGTGAGAAGGAATAGTACAGACAATGTAGTCCTCAGCAGTTATCTTATCTATGTAACATATATAGACCGAATTCCTAGGTCATAGCTGACAGCATTTAAAAGTGACAGTTTGTTTTTGTATATGACAGCAATGTTTACTTATTTAACTTTATTATTACAATTTATTAAGACATGCAAGGGACAAATATTTTGCATCTTATATTTTTTCAAAATCCACTCAATCCATGATCATTTGTATCCATAAAACATGATATCTCCTCAATTTAATATATTTTAATTCATCCAGAAATTCCAGAAGGTTTGCCCTCTGAAAGTAAAAGACATGCTGCAGTTTGTTTGAAGCATGGCTTATTCTTGTCCTTTTGCAGTTGAGTCTTACTTAATATTACTTGTGGCCATTGAAACAGCAAATTGCCCAGAGTATGTGGTAATTTTTTGGAGAATATCTATATTACAGAAACTGGGCAAATATTCATAGAACACATTTCATAGTTATACATCATAGTGACCATTTGTTCTATGGTGAAAACTTCACTATGGAGTGACGTGATTATGATAGATTCAACATTTTTCCCATCTTTGTTATATTTTACTCAGTTTTTATTTTATATTTCATGGTTTGATCTGAGGTGGTTTGGTTTGTGGCTTATTATATAAATATATTTTTTTTCCTCAGCAGACAAACAGGTTAAATTATTTGGTGTATCCCCTGCACTGTTTGTACTGTGAGGACTAATTTCATTTCTTGAAATGGTCCAAGGGTAAAACTGCTACAAGTATTGCTGTTTGTGTTTAACGATGCCTCATTTTTCTCTATCTGGCTTCTCACTTTTGCCTATACAAAGAGTCTAATCTAAGTCTTTGTCCTGTTAGATACATAGTGGAACAATACAAGTTTAGTTAAAAATAAATCTTTCGTTCATCATATAGCTGCCTTGGTAATACTGTTATTGTGATGAAAAACATACACTGAAGAAAAAAATTATATATTTTACCAAAGATATAAAAGGGAGCTTTTTTTAGTTTTCTCTAGCTGTTTTTCTATTCATGAATAAAAAAACCCAGCTGACATATACTATTACATATATCTTGTTGTAACATTGCTGTGACATGCATTTATGTTGTTACAATGTTGTAGCAACAGTGTCAGAATATTTCTGCTTGCTGAGACAAATATTTTGGATGGTTCATTGAATTGCTTTAAATAAAATGCATTTTACCTTTTTGGCATTTTTGTTTCTACATCTCATTCAAATACACATTTCATGCTAAAAGTAGACAACTGCTTTCACGTCTTTGTACTTCCTTTGTTGCACTCTAAGGTTTTTTTTTTATTATTATTTACTTGTCAGTTAAGCCACAAGAAGTTACACATGAAGCTAAAATTGTGAATAAAAATATATTTTTTACTCTTGACAAGAATTGACAGGCAAACCTTCATTGAGAAAAAGAAACACACAAATTTTGAATCATTTATTTATCGTAAAGACGTGTACATTTTCACTTTCAAACAATATTGGTTATAATGTCTTGCACCCTTTTTTCGTAATTTTATTTTATAATAAAATTTATTTTGTTGCCTGGTATTCTTAAAATGAATGTCAGTAAGTAAATCATAGCCTTTTATCATTTTGGCCAAACGGTCTGGTTTTTATATTAACACTGTGCTGCAATTGTGTTGCATTTTACTTTGTTGATTCTATTTCTTTTTTTTTTTCCAAAGTAAACTTATGGATACATAATTCTGTAATATTTTGTTAGGAACACCAATATACATATTATTTAAAAATATGTATATATTTTATTGTTTATACCCATCTTATGAACTTTGAAGCATTGTTGTATAGTTTTAAGAATCAAAAAATTCAATATGGATAATTCTTTTTTTTTTTTTAACCATTACTTCAGTGTGTTCAAAGTAGACCTGATGAAACAGATTTTTTATGGTGTCTCCATATTCAACATTCCAAAAACCAGACACCTTATTTGTATTCCCTTTACCTCATGTCCAATCTTTTCCTCTGGTTTTCATTTTTTTTTAATTCTTCAATTATACTCTGTTGTCAGTCTGTGTGCAATAGAAATGTAAGCCACTGAATCAGTTTGTCTCAACAACCCACTTTGAAGAGATTGGGTAATGCCTCTTTTTTTAACTTGGATAAAGGGAAAAGGTTTTGTTGAAAGCTATATTGAATCATTCTATTATAGTGTTATTTAATATGTAAATTGTATTGCTATACATATAATAAAATATGGGTTTTGATGTACTTTATGTATGGGTTTTGTGTGGTCTGTGGTTTGGTATTTTTAAAGTAGAATAGGAGGGGAATGAGGCATAGGTTTTGGATTCTGTAATGTATGAGTTATGAAGGTGATTTCAAAAAGCTGTTGTTCTTTAAATTAATATTATATATTACTATATATGTTTTTTTTTAAACTTGATGATAGATCAATAAGCTATGTCAGGTTAACTACTGAAGACTGAAGGTAACCAGTAACCAATAGTAGTGAGGCAGTGTCTACAAGCTGAAAACTTTATTTGAACAGTTTCCTAATTCCAGGCATGGTCATCACTGTATCTTATTTCATTAGTGAATTAATTGATTTGGGTAAAATATCACAATCCCTGCCTGTTAGGAATAAATAATTTTTTTCATAATGACATCAAAGAGCCAATATGTGGAAACCCCAGCCTCCAGGGGACACTGTCAGCAGCATTTCCTTCATACACTGCCAAAGAGGAAGTTTATCTACATGAATAAAAAGTTGGGTCTGATCACCACTTGTGCAGACAGACAGATGTATGATAAGTGTTTGTAGCTTAATCTTCAATAAAAATCTAAGAATTCAATTTTAGATTGTAAGGCAGGGTGTGGCATGGACATTCTTGGCTGTGAAAATGTTATGTGATTAACACACTCATTCAGGTCACATGCCCCTCATTCCAGATCATTATATAACAATGATTTATGTTTTCACTCAAGCCCAGAAAATGTGTCCAAAGCCTGAAAGCCCAAATCTAGGTCTTGTTCTCCATAGTGTTTTCTCCCCACTGCTCCCTTCTGTTTTTGTTAAACCAGCTTCCTGTTTCACTGAGATGACATACAGTAGAGGCCAGATTCCCCAAGTCGTTCATCAACATGGCAGTAGAGAGTAGAATGACAAGAGACAACAGCGTGTCGACCTTCATAAATCAGGCAATGGATAGAAAAAATATCTATGGACTAGGAAATACCTAAATGTCTCACACAATGTAATGAAAACCTGTGGGGATCATTTATCAGGTCCCCACACAGACCTGTGAATCCAATGAAAAAATTAAAAAGGTCAAAACTCTCATATTTTGCCTGATTACTTATAGTTAAGGCTAGGGCTGGGTAGGGGTTAATAAGGAGATATTTGTGACGTGCCTGCTCAGTCTGTTTGCCCTGCCAGTCCTGCCTGTCTTACAGTATCTGCTCTGCCTGTGCAGCCCTGTCCTGACCAATCGGTGCTGCTCTGTCCCGACCTGCCTGTCTTACCTGTCCTACCTGCGGTGCCTGTTGTACCCGGTCCGGACTTGCCTACGCCTCCTGCTCCACCCAAGGTTCCAGCTTCGTCCACGCTTCCTGCTCTGCTTGAGGTCCAGGACTGCCTGAATGTCGTTCCTCCTCCCATGATGGACGGAGTGGAGGAACTTGAGTGGGACCCCTCGGGGATTTCCCTAATGACCCCATGTTTCGTGACCATGTCCCCACCCTTTGTTGTCCGAAAAAGGGCGAGGACACAGATGTAGGGGCCAGGTCCCACCCACACTGCCCCCTGGTTCGCCATCGCTTGCCATGACTGGGGCTAGGGGGGCACCTTTGGGCTCTCCAGCTCCTGCTTGGTTGTCACCTGCCCCCTGTGAAGACTCGTCGGCCGCCTTTATTCCCGCCTCCGGCACTTTGTCAGTCACCTGCGAGTTCCCCTGTGTCGCCTTGGTGGTCGCTTGTGGATCCCATGACCTCTGTATATCAGTGGACAGCGTCTTTGCCTGCCGCAGCTTCCCATCCCCCCTTGCCTGTGCCATGGTCCGCTCCGTCTCCCTGCTTGCCTCCTCTAGTGCCCCCTCTGACTGCCTCCTCGTCTTCTTTGCTTGCCCCTCCACCTACCTCCTCGCTCCTTCCGAGGTCCCCTTTGGCTCCGGCCTCAAGGTTGCCTGCGGCCCCTCCAGTGGGCACCCCATACCTGCCGCAGTTCCCTCAGGCTCCCCGTTATCCCTTGCTGTCTGGTTTCCTGCCTCCTTTCTTCACCCTCCTGTGATTGCTCCTCGCCCCTTGATGTCTCCTTTGTTCACTCCCTGTCCCGTTGTCTCTCCGGTTGGTGTTCCCCCTGTGTCTCCCTTTCTGGTTTGTCTGTCTGCATTTTCTGTTCTGTGTCAGATTTTGTCTTGGTTTTTGCCCTTGTGCCTGTGTTGTGTGTCTGTCCTGTTCCTGGTTCCTCGTTAATGTTCTTAGTTTTGTTTTCCCCAGGTCCTGTGCTGTTTCTGGTCTCGTCTCGTCCGTGAAAGAACCTTTTGGGGGGGGGGGGGGGGGGTCGGCTATAGGCGGCTCATATGACACCCCCGTGCACCCTGCCCCCCCATTCCCCGCAGTGCCGCCGGCATTGTCACCAGCTGTTGTAGGGTGGTTGGTTCT
>JAABNY020000108.1:24864479-24899584 GCA_015164015.2 Brevimyrus niger | reverse complement strand
CCCATGGTTTATGTGGCGCCCAGTGAACACAACCTACCAGCACAAGCACACACGCACACACACACACACACACACACACACACACACACACGCACACACACACACACACACACACACGCCATGTCTATCACTGACAGCTTGTTCCCCCTAAGACATCCAGCAGGAATCCCAGCCACTCAGCCCCCCCGCCTGCCCCCCCCAGGACAGCATGTCAGGCAGAAATCTGAAAACACATTTTCATCTCCACTGAGCAATCAGCTAGCAGGGCACTCTGCCCCCTGTCCCGGCATGCCCCCCCCCCCCTTTTACTCTACCAGGTTTGTCACAGAGACAAATCCAGCATCTTTCCTATCTTCCCCTGTTCTCTGGCTGGATTAGGGGTCTTGCGCTTGTCTTGACTATATATTTGCGTATTTATCCCATAACGTTAGTGTTCAGCACAATGGGTCCAGAGTGAAAGTCTTCCATTCCCGTGCCAATAAGCCACAGCACCAAACGGCACGGCTGCTGTGATACAGTGAGCGGCCTTTGCGGGGACTGTAAGAAGCAGGAGGTGGGAAGACTCAGCACTAGAGACGGACGACACGGGTCAACACGCCACCCACCGCTCCAGGGTCACATGGCGCTGACCCCCCAGCGTGTTCCGCTCTCCTTCACAGCGGCGTGGGAGACTCTGCGAGGAGGCAGGATGTGGTGGAGGAACCTGTGAGGTACAGTCCCAGCACAGAACGTGCGTCACGGCCAAGCCGAAGTGAGATACATCTCTGATCTGCGTTCTGCATCTCCAAGTGACCACAAGTGTGAGCCTGTGTGTGCATCTGTGTGTGTGTGTGTGTGTGTGTGTGTGTGTGTGTGTACAACCGCAGTTTGTGTCAGATGGAACACATACATTGCTCTCGTGCTAAAACAAAGTGGCAAAATATATATATGAGATCTGGGAGATAGCGTATATATATATATATATATATAAAAAGAGTGCCTGTTGTTTTCTCAGGACGTGGTTTTACTCAAGTTATCTTCAGGGCTAATCTTTTTAATCCTACCATATAGGCCTAATTGTGAGGGAGAAATTGGGTTTCAAACATCACTGCAGTGCACGCAACAGCAGATAACAGCCCCTGACGGAAAAGAGCCAGTCAGCTTCAGCGGATTCGGAACAAGTACCTGCTACATGCAGACGTTAAGAAGAAACAAGGGACCAAAAGTACGGCACCTGGTGTGGTGCACAAGCATCTAAATGGCGTGGCGATCGTGCATATAAGCCACTTGTGTCAGAACTCAGTGGGGGAAATGTAAAATGAGAAAATCACACAGGCCGCTTCTGCCATAAGGCTACTGTGTGTGAAGAAAAACTCATAGTGGGGATTGAGGGAGAGAGAGAGAGCGAGAAAAAGAAAGAGAAAGGGAGAGAGAATTGTAATGAGGAATGCTTGTGCAAGATTCTGACAACAACTAATGTGTCTGAGTGTGGAGGAGCAGCAGCGCTGAGTAATTAGAAGCCTGTTCATTAGTGCAGCTCAGGAGGCGAAGAGGGAGACCAGAGCAGGTGAGGAAGGCAGCTCACGAGACCCTCCAGCTGCGGCTGCATTTTCACAGGGCACCAGGTGCAACAGACGGCCGCATGGGACCTGCAGGTGGGGGACGACAGCAAAGGTCAGCCGCATCGGGCCAGAAAAAGCGACCCCTGCAGCTCACTTTCCGTTTTCCCCCGCCAGACCTGCCCTCTTTGCCACATGCACCTATCAGAGCGCGATTGACATTTTCCTTACGGTTCCCATCCAAGCCAGAAAAGTGGTCAGACTTCACCTGGGGGGACAGGAGGCACCGTCTGGGAACAGATGCAACACAGAGGCAAAAAAGATCCAGAAAGTTCACCGGCTGCAGGGCGGATGCCATGGGTGAGAGCCTCGGGGCACTTTCATAACAGAAGTGTTTTTGCGGTGAGGCCAAATGTGGGCCCCGGTTCTCAAAAGGGGGCGGCCATGGAGACGGGGGCCAGGCACTGAGTCAGCAAATGCAGGGCTGCGCTCTGTCTGCGCCGCTGTGAAACCACAGCTCGCTGTAATCTACCTTGCGACCAAAACCACCGCGAGTGGCTGCTGGCACACGTGGGATCTTGCCGGCGGCTCTGCTCATGTGCACGAGATCCCGGCCCGACCGGGCGTGGGATCTCACCGGCGACTCTGCTCATGGTAAATACTTCATTTATATAGCGCTCTTAACCAAAGCGCTTTGCAATACATGCCTCGCATTCACCCATTCATACCCGCATTAACACACTGGTGGCGGAGGCTGCCATGCAAGGTGCCTACCAGCTCACTGGGAGCAATTTGGGGTTCAGTGTCTTGCTCAAGGACACTTCGATGGGGTCAGGAGGACCTGGGGCTCGAACCTACAACCCTCCGGTTGCAATACCTCCTGCACCACCCATCGCCCCCAAATAAAACCCAACCATGTTCATCACTAATCTTTTCAGCAGTATATTTTAAATTAAACCATAATTAAAGACAGCTAGGGTACAGTGCATTGGCTGTGGAAAAATTATTAGCTAAATACACCACGCCTCATGTCTAAGTTAGTATCAGTTAATTAATAATCAAGTAATGAAACAATTGTAATCCAACAAAAGCCATAAATGCAACCAACAATCACAAATTATAGTTAACAACACATAAAGGTGGAATTCATGTTAAAATTCAGGACAGCAAACAGCTCTTCTGGAATTTTGGATGCTTGTTGGAATAAAGGAAAGCTAAACTTTAACCATTATAGTAGGTACAGTAATTTTATCTAGTCAAATGTTCAGAGCCTGAAGTAGTTGGATTTATAAACTGTATTCTAACAGTGAAAAAAATTTATTGCTGCATTAATTTTGAGTGTTTGATGAAAAGTAGCAGCAAAGTTATTACTTAATTTGAGATTTAAAGTGCGGCTTTGTCAGCGTTCGGGTGAGTGACGGGCGGAATAACGAAGGCAAGGGAACTCCAGTTGAGGAATCAAAGGGTTTTACTGAATAAAACAGGCAGGGTACTCACACATGAAGACATTACAATGACCGATCTGGGGAAACACTACAGAGACACTGACTAAATACAAAGCACAAGCTAGACTTAACAAGCAACAGGTGACTCCAATTAGGGCAAAACAGAAGGTAACGATGGGGGCGTGGCACACAATCAGGATCGTTGGGAGCTGGGCGTGACAGGCTTCACTTTTAATTTTGCTTTCATTTTCATTTGATACTTTAGTGGATTCAGAAAATAGTAATTACTTGAATAGCTTACAGTAACTAAACAAAAGCTTTAAAAGAAGGCAAAAAATATGATTACTTTGTTTATTACAATTGTTAAAAAAAACTCTCATTGGTTTGATAATGTTTCCAAACATTCGAAAATTATACACTATAGCCTGATTTATAAAAATCTGGCATTGAATTGGTAAAAAAACACTCATGTATTTACAATTTTTAGCAATATTCTGAATAATGCATTTATATGTATTCTGCCAGAGAAACATACTGAAAAAGAAAAAAATACTGAAAGCAAGTCATGAAATAAATGCTTGGTATGGTGGGACACAGCACTTCAGAAGGAGTTCACTGGAATAAGGTGTTTTTACAGTTTGCCAGTTCATCAGGTTGATGAGGTGGAGCAGGAACTGATGGGGTATGGCTGGATGGATGCTTGGCTTGGCAAAGGTGACACAGATAATGCCTCATTCTGTTCATTGTGTTTGAATTCCCTTTCTTGACTGTTATTATTATTATTAGCAATAAAATTCTTAAAGGCCTGCATATGTGTTTTTAGATGTGGTTTATCAACTGATCTGCTGAAGGACACTGGGCCAGTTACAGAAATGAGATGGTGCATCTGGCTCACTACTGGCGAGAGCAAAATGTCCAAGAGTTGTTTCTGGCATATTGTCAGTACAGCCTGCTTTATTTATACATTGCGGGGGAGGAGCTGACATCCTGCCTTTAAAATTGATACACTAAATGCTTCTGTTGAGTTTTTAGGGACAACAGAAGGAATGGGATGTATATTTGTATGGTGTATACAAATCCATAATCTGGTTCAACCACTTTTCTAGTACAGGCCTGCAGAGAGCACAGAGCCCCAGGCAGGGGACAGTCTGGACTGGATACACCTTTACAGTCATTTTCTAAAACAGACGTAAGAAAAGAAATACCTTTCATAAAATACAGTATATCTTTAGAGTCTTTATAAGACACTAAGAGTCTTTGTTATTGGGAAATGCCTTCATCGGTCCTCTTGGTTTGTGGTTTTTGCCCTGTCTTAAGAAACGCCTTTTTGTCTTGGAGCTGCCATTGGATCGTCCCCTTCCTTTCCCCGCTAGCACCATGCCCCGCATCTGTAACGAGTGCAGGGTTGTGATGAGCCTGAAGCCTGTCCCAGATGGCACAGAGCACAAACCAGGTGATACTCTGGATGAAGCGTTCCATGTAACATTTAATCACGCTGTCAGGAGCAGCATTTCTCATTTTGGAGTGTATCCTCCCAACAAGCCCTTCAGTCAAAAGAGCACTTAAAAAGTTACGCTCTTTTGAGTTAAGTGTATTCTCCCCTCATCAGCGCAGACCCTCCCATTGCACTTAACCCAAAGGTGCTGCTGTGCAGGAAGTATAATTAATTCATCAAGCAAGAAAGGGGGGTCATGCCTTCAATGGTTCTGGCAACAAGCAAAAAATGGAACATGGACTACAGTGGAGGTTCTCTAACTTAATCTGATCCAGAAGGGAGTTTGAGAATTCATTTGGTTGAAGACTGAATCCATTTTTCCCATAAGGAATAATATGAATGAGATTCATTTTTTTCCTGATCTCCAAATGATTACCTGTTTAAACAAATGCATGTATATTGATAAAACCGAAAATAAAAACTTCAAAACCCATAAGTACAATGAAAATGTAATTTCTTTATCTGTACTTTGGAGAGCTAACGACATGCGCAAATTTCCTTTTTGGTTTGCTGCTATCACACACCTTCTTAGCATTCATGGTGGCTTATTTAAAAACAAAATAAGAGCAACAAAAGCAAAAAAAAAAACAATATTCACAGCACAATTTGGTGGAGATGTCCACTATGCAAGCGTTAGCAGTAAACTGACATATGCACACATTCTTTCCTGTTTATGCGTAAATAGACTTATGGTTTCTCAGACACATTTTAGCAAGAAAGGGTTGGTTTATTGAGAACCGAAAAATACGTTTGACAACTGGGACATTTTTTACCGAACAATATGGTTGAGAACTGAATTTTATGATATGAGATGTTCCAGAACCCCGGTTCAAACAGGTCAAATAACACTAGATAAAATATGTTTATGTTTTTCAACTTTACTGAAAATAACCCACAAAAGACAATCAGTATGATACAACGTATGGTCATTTATTCGATGTTTTTGTATTGTCAATTGTTTCACTATTTTACTGCTTAACTACAACAAAGGGAAAAATCAACATCTTAGACAATGTGTCTGTCATCAGACTAATTCTGAGGATTGGAGAAAATTGATATGCGTTTCTGTGGTTGCTGCAATGTATGATCCTAAACTAATTGCTATAGTCACTGCCACTAAAACAGCACATGTACATCACTAATTGTGGAATGCTTACTAATTAGTCAGTCAGCTTGTCAGTTCATTGCAATCTGGTACAAAATAGTGCCTGTGAAATGGGGGAAAAACACAGATCATGATGAGTGTTAGTGGGTGTAAACTCAGTTTCACTGAGGAGGAGCTGGACACTTTAGTGTTGGGGGTCATGGCACACTGCCAAGGTCTAACTGGTTTTGGACCACTGGGGGCAGACCCAGGCAGAAGACAGAAAATATGAGTGGAAACAATGGGGAGGTGCAGATGGAGCGTGTCGATCTAAAACACAAATGGTGAGATTTGTATACTTCTGCAAAAGGCGAGCTCTCCAGAAACTGAAGAGACCCTTCAACCATGGCTGACTGTCCACTTTCCTCACCAGTACATATGACTCTCCTGGAGCAGGAAGTGATGGCTACTCTCCATGACTGATGGCCATAGGGACTTATATAATTTGGAGGAGTCGACACCAATGAAGGTAACACCCAACACAATGTCCATTCAAGTAGCTTTGTGGTTCTTTATACAATAATATACAGAACAATGAAGGACACTTGCATCAGTTGTCATTAAGTATTGCTTGACTTTAATTTACAGGTCTGAAGCTGTGACTAAACATGCACAAGGCTAACAAACGGTTATTGTACTGGGGTGACTTTGCTGTTCTCAGCGGTATTAGGGCCATTGGGCAGAGCAACATGCCCCCCATTGCCACACAACGCCAGTCTTCCATCTGCCGAGCCAGAGAAACCATTCGACCTGTCTCGGGACTCTGTGGGATCTGGGAAAGGCAGTGCAACGGCAGCAGAATTGAAGATGCTGGCAGTGTGACACATTGATGACCCAGCAGCAGAATACCATCATCTCACTAGTCCAGATGAAAGAGGAGAGAATGGTGGAGGAGAGGGAAGAATGGGACCAACAGCAATATTTTTGCCAGTTTCTCAGCAATACACTAGCTGACGTTGAACATTGACTTCCATTGATGCCATGCAATGGGAACTTGAAGACATCATACATCCCCATGCATCTGCACCCTCCCCCTGTGTATGCCATCACAGATGTTTGCGGGGGGGGGGGGAGGCAGGGGTATTACCAGCAAAGTGTCCTTTTGTAATTGTGGTTTGCTGTGTCGCTTTATCTGGCATTTTACTAAATGCTAGTGTTGAGTGGAATGTAACTGTATGAAGTGGAACAACAAGAACAATCATTTGCAGCTGATCTTGTGCCCTTACTGTTGGCTTGTTCTCCTTCGCTAACAAAGCATTAATGTGCTCCACCCTATTGACATCTGGGATGGGACATCTCCGGCCTGTTGCCAAATTGTGCAGCATTCAGCAGACAACTGTCAGTCAACAGACCTGCTGACATAAATTTGCGACCACCAGACGTTTCAAGGAATCTGAACCGATATTTAATGTGTTAAAGATTCAAATCACACTGTGAATTGACAGCATGAGCTCGATTATACCATTCCTAGCTTAAGGCGGTCAGATTAATGAAAGGGGTCATCTACTGGAACAATCTGGTTGCCTGGATGGACAAAGCCTTTCTGACTTTAAGAAGTACCGGCAAGGTATGGGGATGACTGGTGTGGCTGGACAGTCATCCAGCCGGGAGTTGGCTTAGAAACATGACAGTTTCATGGTGCGTGTGAAGCAACGTGTTGCATTCTGTGTCCATTAGCTGCAATAGCTCATGATCAGAACAAGTTGATCATCTTTGTCTCTGTAGTCATCTCCATCTGTCCTGTTCTCGCTGAAAAGCAATGGCATGCAATGCAGGCATTACAGTTTATGAATTTGAAGGCACAATACTTTATCTAGATTGATACAAGAATTAATTGATTAGTCATTGAATCAATTTTTTCTGTTAATTGAATTATCTCCCCAGTATTCATGAACGTTATCAACTGTAATTGACTCTATTCTTAATGTTGACAGACGTCTGTGTGGGATGTCTCCTAATGGCCATATTTTCGTGTCCTCTGAAATTTCCCGATTTATTGTGTTATATAACTATTGTATAATTATGTAACAATTCACATATGTTTTGAACATTTGTTTCTAATTTTCTAATATACAGAACGTTGGAATGTTTTGTTCTGTTTCATTTGGCTTTCCAAAACCTGCAATATTGCATTTGGCCGTGAGGAGGCACTTGACCTACTAAAGCTTCTGAGGGATCTTAGCAAAAAATACATTGAAGGGCCCTTAAGTCTGTGGCAGAATGCGCTTAAGGGTCACATGTGGCATGCCCATATTTTGGAGCTTCTCCACCCAAAGTGAACAAATCGCTTAAGTGCCCTTAACCCTTAATGATAGGAGGGTATTGGGTGCATGCATGGAAACCGTAGTAATACCAGTCAATTAAAACCCCTTTTATGTACTGGGAACAATGTGAATTGCGGCTCTTATTAGAGTTTTTCCACAGCAGGTAAAGGAAAAACAGACTGCAGTGTGGCAACTGGCAAAGTTTACCAGCGTTGGGTTGAGCCTGGAATCCCAGAAAGCACAAAGCCCAGAACAGCCACTCACAAACAGTCACAAACTCTGAGAAACGTGGTCACCAATTACTGAGTTCAAAATTAAAACATTATCACTTTTAAAATAACATGCTCCTCTTTTCAAGTGCGACATTATCATTCAAAATTATGGGAAATTATGGGTAATTTACTGTTCAGTATAACTTGGTGACCACTATTTAAATCTTGTATGAAATTAGAGAATGGAAGCCTCACAATATCTAGATTATATTTCAAGATTAAAAAATAAACTGTAATAAGAAAATAGAAATATATTTTATTGACACAATGTTTCCTTTTTCGTAACACTAATAATTAAGGGAGTTTGCCCATGTATTTCTGTTGTGACAACCAGTTCATAGTTAAATAAAACACAGTTTGAATCATTGTTGCATTTGTACATTTATGTTTATTCAGAGGCCATGGCTCTTGCATATTACAACTGTAGGCTTTAATAAGGCAAAAGCAAAAAAATAAAAAACAAAAAAGAATTTAAAAAACCACCAGTTAATTCACATTAAAACTATGCTTTTGGTGAGGACAGGTACTCAGGGCATGCAGCTACAAGTCAGACTGCAATATACAGCGTCTTATTTACAGAAAGACAGTGGGAGGAATGCTGTTGGACATGTTTACCACCAATTTACAAAATAAACATGTAAATAAATAAAGCCAACAAACAGATAATACAAACAGAAGTTAATTTCTAGAAATGGCTAATTAACTCAGATAAAAAGGAATACCAGGTTTCTTTTTGTTATGGTGTCTTCATATAGATTTTGAAAAAGTGCTATTTAACTAAAATATAAATTTAAAAGTTTTAAATTTATTTAAAAAATAAAAATAAATGAAACATTCCAACAACACACAATGTAGCTATGAGGATATTGCATTACTATAATACCAACTCGTATTGTTCTTTCATGGTATCTTGTTGACGGACAGTGATGTGATTATGTGACCTGAACTGCGACAAAGAACTAAAATCTCAAGAGTTACAACAACAGTGGCGCGCAACAGATGGGAAACACAGAAATCGTAACAGCACTGAACTTAAATACAGAGGATCCGTTTATTTTTAAGCTGTTGGCATCCACTTAAAAATGGACAAGACAATTAAAGGGATCCACACACTCATCTTCACAACATGTACCATCAATGTATGTAAAGAACGTTAAAGAAGCGCCATATAGGTTTGCATTTAACAGGGACACACCTAGTATTAAGTATTCCTAATTATCTCACTCAACATCGTCAAACAAATGGTACTCCATATTGCTTAGGAACACATAGAAACCAGTTTATAAATCAATGTCAGAGATCAGTGCTAGCATGATTGAAACACAGCTAAAATGTTTATTGTGTTTTTATTTCATTTACAGTATTATTATTAATTATTATTAGAACATTATTATTTTATGGTTATTAATAATAATCTTTATGTATTCTTATCTTCATTATTTTAATCATTACTGTATAGTTATTTTCCTTCATGGGAGTTTACAGTGGACATATTCCTAGGATGGCTAACTGAATATCAGAGTTGGTACATGCATTAGTTCTTCAGGCTGGGAGGAGAGCGCAGGTGCCCTAGTCATCATCCTCATCTTCCTCATCGCTGTCTTTCATGGAGATTCCCTGCATGCCTCCCTCACGCACGGATGCCGACGCTTCCTCCATCGTCAGGCGATTCCGCACCGTTTCATAGGCTTTGCTGTTGAGCGTTGAGTCGAGCACGCCTTGCAGACGGAAATCCCTGTATGTTTTCTGGGAATTTAAAAAATAAAATAAATAAATAAAGTTAAACACCGAATGTGTCATTTCCGTGCAGGGTGACTACGCCATTTATCCTTAAAGAATGAATGATCACCAATGTAACATAAACAGTGATCATATTAAAATGCCTTCCATAAATGTTGTGGGGTACAGGCCTACAGTACGTATTAGTAATGCTGATGGTAAGTGACGTATAAAATGCACTTTGCTTTGTGTTTACCCATGTGCGTAATGTAGATTTCCCAAGTTTTAACTCCTTAAGTCAGAGAAGAACAGATATACACATGACACAAAATGTCATACTCATTTTTCCACTAGTACAAAATTAATTACTGTGGAACAATGACGTCATAATGTTTTAATTAGGTTAACTACATCCTACTTCCATGTAAGAAATCCAAAGTGGTTTCTTTTTTGTGGCACATTCACGTTACCTTGGCAATCCTGATAAGAATTTTAAGCTGATAGACATGGAGCTGAAGGTCCATGCGGTCAGTGAGCCAGGTTCCCAGGAGGTTCATGGTGCCCGTGTACCATTGCTGAAAGACAGACAGACAGCGTTCTCCAGCAACACACACAGACACGTACACTGAGAGATGGAATACCGACACAGACAAGCAGCAGGACAAATGGGGAACAACGGGATTGGTCTTATGGTTTCATTTATCTGGATATGCATTAAGTAAAGCTGGAAAAAAATTAAATCGAAATTGAAAGATGGGAAGTTACCAGGGTAATTGTGTTGGAAAACACAACTAATTTACACCTTGTCTTTAATCCAATTAAAACTTGATGGGAGAAGTCCCATTATGACAATGAATACAGTCTCTGATTAAGGGTGTTTGTTGAGCTTATGGTCAATAAAGTAACGGTACTCTTCTCAGAAGTGTTTCATAGCTCAAACAGTGGCTGCGACTGAGCTCGTTCACCCAACCTACAAATCCCAGGAGGCTCTGATGATCTCTCCTTAAGTTTCCCTGCAGTTTTTTAAAGACTGGAGTCTGCCATTGGCGTTACCCAGCGAACACCATTCCGCTTGGCATCCACAGAGATGGATCACCTGATCAAATATACGGAAGAAAGTGGGTGACCTTATAATTATTCCTACAGGCCGGCCGGTTAGTATACTTAGTACTGTAAGCATAGTTTTAGTCCTTCAAGGGTACAGTCCTGAAGAGATGTTTTCATAGCAACTCAGCGTTCAGATTCTGTGAAGGATATATTATTAAAAGTAAGTTAACTAATAAACAAACAAACAAGCAAACAAAAATTCTAGTTCTTAAGGTACGAGGCAACAGTGCCAGAACTATTCCACCATGATATAATAAAAATAAAATTGCTAAAAATATATTTAGCCATTTTAAAAATAAGGACTTTTTCACCATTCAGAGTTTGATATCAAAGTGGAGAAAAATTTGCATCATGCAGCAAAAAAAAAATCTGTGGACAAGTATTGTAATCTCACATAACAGCTCACATAAGAAAAAATATCAAAGAAGAAACTATTTCTCATGAAAACACTCATACTGTTTAGGCACAGCAATATGACAGCAATGATAAAGCAGCACAAACAGCAATAAACACAAATTTACACATCATAGGTTACTGTTTGCTGACTGTGTGCCTGTGCTTTAATGGCACTAAAAAGACTAATACAAATCTAACTAAAGACGATTGCTGAACACACATGCGGTCACACAAAAGACAAGCTTTTTGTTAGAAACAGAATATGGTAAGAATTAGGTTAGAGGCAAAATGTCACCCAGTTTACAGCATATTCTAAGAGGGAAAAAAAAAATCATTAGACAGGATGGTACCATCAACAAGTTGACTTTCTTTTGAATAGTTTGACTTCCTTTGTTTACTCCTGCTGACAGCATGGAGACTCATGCAGATTATCCTTGTCTATAGGCAGCTGCAGGAGCTGTTACAGGGTCAGAAGTCAGGTCATCTCTCCGTTAGATGTATGGATTTGGCCCCGGGCAGCTACCCTTACAGTTGCCTTTCCCCTTCAGCACGGCCCCTCCCCCTGGCCACAGCAGGCATTACCTGACATTGAGTTACCTAGTTTGTACTGTTCCTCTCCTTCAGAAACAATGCAGCCGAGCAGCATTCAGGTGATTTTTGTCTTTGCCATCAATTCACTGAATATGTGTTAAATCACTGACAGGATGCATTATGCAGTTAGTGAGTTTGCAGTGTGGTGCCACACAAAGACCAGCGACCATGCCTGCACAACCACAGCACCACACAGGTCCAACAATCCCCCACTCCATCATCAACAGCACCCCACTAATACCATAAACTACCTTATCTGCTGGTTCATATTGTTGTTATAGTATTATTGCATCATTAGACTTACCCACAGCTGACAATGATGATTTTTATCATATCTTAACAAGAATGTCCTGTAGATGTCAAATTGATCAGGATTTTGTCAAAGGATTCAGTCATAAATGCTCATATACAGCTAGAAATTTTCCTATCTTCATTATATTTAGTGACATTAAGTTAAACGTCAGATGCGTATGAGCTACTATTACAAATATAGGTTGAATCCAATTTGCGCTACTGGAAGGTATTAATGATTTAAATCAAATTCCAAATGAGAAAGTGCAGCAATGGTTTAGCAGGCAACAAGGAGTTGTGCTGTTTTCTCAGACTGTTTCATCACACAGAACTGATTCCTTTCTGGCCGACGTTGTGCATTATAGGACACTGCTTCTGTCATTCGACCGGTCTGCCTTGCTATTTTGATTTAAAAATCACAGTTTAAAGATAACAGCACATGGAGTGAAAGCATACTGTAATATTTTTCAAAAGGAAAAAAAAATAATCATAAACAATTTTTGGTATCGTGAAGTGAAGAGGCTGTAGTTGAGAGAATTTGGATCAGGGCCTGCCAACCCCTGGGCAGGCTTCACCGTGGGAACAGAATTGGACAGAGCCCCGTTGGTGCCGGTCCACTTCACACTGTTGCTTTGGGTGGGTTCTGCATGCAGAGCTGGGATTGGATGCTGGAGAGTGGGATGCATGTATGAAGGCTAGCCTCAGAAGAGGTGGGTCATGCTAGAAGATGTACACAGCGAGATTATTTGACTCCAAATCATGCCGTTCAACATAATGCGATAAAACCGCCTGACATGAGAGATAAGTTCCATTTCAATTTTTAGGGGGAGAGTAAAAAAAGAACTGAGGGCAGACTCAAGGCTGAGATGAGGAAGAGGCAGAGAAAAGCAGAGAGAAAAGATGACAAAGGATTTGCCATGCAGACAAAACAATTCAAGAGCTTTTGTAAGCTACAAAAAAAAATTCACTCTTTGGCTGCAATAAATGTCACATGAAATAATAAAGACACAGAACACCAAAAAGCCCTGTGTGGGTACAACCATTACTAGAAAACCAATATAAAAGAACACAGAAGTCAAACGATATTGAGAGAAATGGCTCAAAACACATACTTCAAACACTTAAAATGGAATGACACCAGGTTCATCTGGAAAAATGTAACAGAAGAACAGATATCTGAAACAGATAGAGTTACTGCTGAAAAGCAGACAGCGGCAACGGAAACGGCCGATGTCTGCTTTGAGAGTGCAAAAAAAGCTAACTGAGTTGGACGCCATGGGAGGTGGGGGAGGGGGGGACAGCTTAGTGGACATGCATCACAAAGGATTCTGACCAGCTGATGTCTGCAGCCGGTCCTTAAGACAGTGCTCTCTGCCCCTCCGCATACCTTAAACATTTGCTACATTAATGCTCTGTTGTGTGTATTTCGGTTTAAGAATAAAACCTCATTTTGTGCAGTGGGGGCAATGATAAAAATATCAAATTCTTGATAATTATTACCTACTTGGGATGTTTTTCAGTGTCTGCCTTTTATTTATTTTGTTTGTTATACCATTATTCATTTATT
Organism: Brevimyrus niger; assembly: GCA_015164015.2. Classification (NCBI taxonomy): domain Eukaryota; kingdom Metazoa; phylum Chordata; class Actinopteri; order Osteoglossiformes; family Mormyridae; genus Brevimyrus; species Brevimyrus niger. Next base: position 24,885,755 of record JAABNY020000108.1, on the reverse strand, counting down.
TTTATAGATTCTATCAGTTACATCTGAAACTAAATTTCTGTTAATGTAACAGCACCGAACTTCAATACAGAGGTATTACCTAATACTCAAATATTTTACATATTTTTTAAAAATAAATAACTATAACCACATAAATGTAAAATTGCTATTGCATATTTTAATATTACATAACATGTAATTACATAAATTACTATGGTCTGGAAAGTTTTAAGCAATCTCTTTTCTGCATTATTTTGTGTTTTCTCAAACTGTGTTTGACCCCTTCATTGCTGGAAGGTGTGCGTGCCCTGTTTGTGTTTAAACATATAACACACTTGACGCTACTCAAAATACAATTATTGTCTCTTCCTGTTAGGTTATAAAAACTTTATATTTATTAAAATGCGTAAGAATGTGAGAATTTTGCAGTCTTTCATTTACTTTACACATAATAAAAGTATTTATTTTACTGGGTGAAATGCTGAAAGTTCTAGACATGCATTTGCTTATGTAAGTATTAATTTGTTTCAAATTATGAATAAGAGAACACTGCTCAAGAAAATCCTTCTCAAAAAGCACCTAAAGATGTTCTCAAGGCACAGAGGAACGAAGAAACAGTGTTTTAAAGGATGGAATCTTTCACCCCCTTTTGAAGGCAAATCCAACGAAACACTTTTCATTGGTTCCAGTTTATATATATATATATAAATTATTTTTTTATTTTTTTTTTACTTAAAGTGCCTTTTTTGAAGAACAGCCTTTGGTACCCTTTAAGAAAATAAAAAAACAGCCAGAGACAAAAAAGGTTGGAAAATACTGGGGCTGAAAGCAGACTTGAGTACAGGAAGGGGGAGGCAAAAAGGATAGATTAGGGAGAAATAAAAAGAAAAGTCACACTAGTCAGTTAAAGTAGCAGCAGAGAAATGCAGCTCAAAATGTGACTTATCCCTCTTTGCCCACAGTTTTGTCACATTTTGGAGCACCTCCTCCCGGTCCAGGAGGAGCAGGCATCCTACTTACATCAAATAACCTTTCTATGTACACCTCCTCATTGACCTTTTCTCGGAGCAGGTCCTGTGAGTGCCGCACACAGGTCACGTATCCGTCCGCCACGTCCATCCCGGGCTTCTACGAGACACGGGCAGCACAAGAGAGACGGGTGTTAGAGACGAGGGAGCGAGGGTGATGGAGTACGGCCGGCGATCCGGGGAATGACGACCTACGGAAAGGTCCATGGGCCAAACCTTACGGGAATGTCTATGGGCCAAATCAAGGAGGACGCTGCAAGCCAGCAACCCTGCTTTGGTGCTAATGTGAGCATTTTTCAGATGTTTTCACACCTGTGGTTCATGTCGTCCATAATTGGATACCCTTTGCCCAGTGATATGAGCTGCATAGACGGGTCTGGCCCTGCCAATGCTCTAAGGCCAAGCCAATTTGCTTGCCGCATGTCAAAAAGGTCTTTCAAAGGATTCTTTTTATTTTTTTATAAAAGGGGCCACATATTTCTGGTGAGTGGCAATGCATTTTACAGATATCTGCAGCCTGAAATGTGGAAGTTAGACCCTTCCCTGTGTGAACACAAAGGGGGGTAAATATGTGTGTCACCATCTTATTGTACATGTAGTGGGATGTAAAATAAATACCAGAACATACATTATCTTACTATGAGTCCACCAATGGTGAGTACCAACGTTTGTTCAAAACTGTTTACTTGTCTTTGAATAATATTGAGAATGTTGCTTGTGGCTGCACAGATAAGCTTAGTTTTTATGAATTTAGCATCACATTTTATAATCCTTGCATCACACTGCGAATAAGGCAGGAATGCAGTGAATGCAGCGGTATAGCAAGAATGCAAGTAAGCTGGCATATGGATATTAAGCAAGTTTTCACTTACGGGAACGTCCACATACTTTGAGGCTGCTTTTACCTTTGGTGAGGAAAAAAAAATATGTTACTGTACATAACCACAGAAGCTTTTTAAGTGTGTGCTCATAAAGAAAGTCCTGTTTTCTTTTTAACTACTTAGTCACTAAAGTAAATCAAGTTCCAAGTGTGATTTTTTTTTTTTGCTTCATAATATTGTTACCACTACAAAGCTCTTGCGATCTTCGAAAATAATATTTTACAACAACTATAACTGACATATTGTTTCTCATCTTTGTGTACATGCAATATGGCCCATTAGGCAGAATAATGAGAGCACCTGTGCATCTCCTTGCAGAAGCAAACCCGCTGGCGGAATGACGGATGCAAGTGTCTGCAGCGTGGTAATGAGCACCTGCAGATGGTTTGGGGCTGCACAGTGCGACTGGAGGAGAAACTCACTTACTGTGAAAGATAAGAAGGACGAAAAGAGAGTGCCTTCGTCGTATCTGGACAGCTTCGCCAGGACGCTTTCCAGAATGGTTACAAACTGTCGGGTGGAAAAGAAATATAAAAAAAATACAATATTTTTCCAAACAGACAGGAATTTTTTATTAACAGTAGCCGGTAATAGTCGATGCGGACACTTTTTGCTTGCTCATGCAGGTGCTGGACGGTGACTCACCGTAGCACGACATAAAAGAGTTTTGGACATGCAGGGGAAGGGGAGCCCTCCCTGTGTCATGCCGGCATGTTTACCTTTCCCACCAGGAGGGTGATCATCTCCTTAACAGAATCTTCGATGAGAGAGTCAATTTTGGAATGATTCTGTTTCTGGGAAGGAACAAGGAACAAAAACACAAGCATTATGCACACTGTATGTATCGCAGCTAAGTAAAAAGAAAATGTTCAAATTTGAATACAGGAACCCTGCAATTCAGCATAAGGCTTCAGTAATGGCCACAGTTCGTGACTGTGTTTTCTTCGTAGTCCTGGCATCCTGTTATGACACCTCAAGGGCTATTGATAACCGATAAAACAAACGAGTTCACATAAGATCCTCATTCTCCCACATTTAAACGGCACCAGAAGCCGCCACTGAGTGCGCTGCTCGAACAGCGTGGCCGTGCAGCGGCGTTGAGCCCTCTGTGGTACCTCCTGCCCCATCTCCATGGCGCACAGCTTGGCAGATTGGTCCTTGGCGTCCACCATCACGTTGAACATGGTGCATATTGACTGCGGGATGCGGAAATCTGTGGTCTTGCTGCTCTTCTGGAGCTTCGACTCGAAAGCGGCTCGCGTGCTGGGTGGCCGACACAATGAGGCAGGCAGACGGAAATGAAACACGGCTCCTTTTCAAAGCGGAGGCGGACATTTCTCTTTATATAACTCATTCTAGCACATCAGTGATGAATGATTCTGCTGGCTCTCGGAGCAATATAAACCTTAATGTTTCCAGGTCACCCAAGTCAACAATTAAAAGGGCCAATTTCTCAAACACTGCTGTAATCTGCTTTATTATGGAATAGAAAATTACGGCTCAATAAATATTCAAACCAGTCTTATTGAGTGAGTAAGCCCGGAGTTGTGCTTTTGGCACTTGACTTTTGTGTCTTTGGTAGTCATTTTCATCATTATCAGGGGCACCATAGCCTCTGACCACTGACCGAGCAGTCAGTGAGGCATGGGGCTAAAGTAGTTGCTTCATTAAGGACACAGCAGGAGTTGTCGACTGCAAGGCTACCAGCCTGAGGGTATGGAGTGTGTAGAAGGCGGTTTTATGAAATAGGGCAGGCCCGGGACAGTCTCACCGTTTCACGCAGGATTCGATCATGTTACTGGACATTAGCTTCATACGGTTGTCCAGGTGCTTGGCAAACTCCTCCTCAGGCCAGTGCAGGTCCCGGATGAAGGTCTGCAAGGCATCCAGCTTCCAGAAGAGGTCCTCTGTGGTCCCAGAGCCATTGCTGTCCAGAACAGGAACAGGCAAAGGTTAGTTGCTATCACTCCTCCATCAGGAAACAGAGGAACTATGTCAAGGGGCAAAGAAGGCCAGCACCATGGTAGGACTAGAGCGCACTGCACTTCCATGCCTCCAGTGCTTTGGGTCCATGTTTTTCATTATTTTTACCATAAACTGATGAGGCCTAATTATTTTAATACAAGAACCTTTGCCATATGGAGACATTAGCTGGTGAACATCAATTTGGACCATCAGTTCATGATAAAAATAAGAGAACATACATATAAGCCTGTGACACCTTAAAAACCACACAAGCACATCATTATTTCCACTGGGGGAGACCTATGCAATCATGCATTCTGAAATTGTCATTATATACCATGATACTCATTGGGATACACGTTACAAGTGAGGCTGGTGAATGCAGTGGTGAGAGGTTGTATCTGGCTTTGAAGTTTTTACATGCTTTCCCTTTGGAGCAGATCTTCATACCTGACCTAGTCTGCATGGAAGCCATCTGACCGTCTATGGAAACTTCCACAGGCATAATGGCTAACAAGTCAAACATGCTACTGATAGATACCATCGATAATACAAAGAAATAGATACCTTTCCCTGTGTGAAACTGGCATGAGCCAGACACTGTCCAATTAAAACAGAGATAATCTCCTCACACCATTCATACCAGACCGTTCACTGGGTCTCTGGGATGTTGGACACTCCATGCATGATGAAGGGTTGCTGTCATCCTCAGTAGATTAGAACAGGGTAGAGGAATAGGGGTGGTTTGGGAATTGGGGGGAGGGTCTACTGTCTCGGATGCCAGCTGGACCAAAGTGGAGGCTATTGCCCACTGACAGCTTGAGTTAGGACTAAACACTCGCTGAAGTGTCTTTCCACCAATGGGAACTCCTACTGTCAACCCCTGGTGCTCTAAGACAGCAAAACAAACACTCAAGGCCCTCTTTCTCTCCAAGTTATTTTATGGAGGAAGACTGGAGGGAAATCAAATTCTGGAAAGATGCAAAAACCCTGTTTAAGGCTTTTATCTTTAAGCTTTGTATCTGTATCAGTGCACCTGATGTTTCATATGAAAGGTCTGAGCATAATTTGACCAAGCAATGAAATTCCGCATTGTTTTTTATTTTTCTCCCTTTCCACACAAAGGGATAATATTATTGTTACACAAATGGTTGATAGACACCTTGGATTAACAAGAACTGAAGAAGTATATTGCAATAAATAAGATAATGGGGCACTGCATTGAACAGGTGTACAAAATCAAGTTCTGGATTTGCTTGTACACAGCTGGGAGGTAACTCAGTGATTCTGTTCTGGGTTTATATCTATGGATTTGCTTGTACACATCTGTGAGGTAACTCAGTGATTCTGTTCTGGGTTTGTATCTTTCCATCCTCTATTTGAACAGCATGCATGTTCAGGAAAATTAAGAACATGTCCCCCAGTGAAAAAGTCCTCATCCAGTCTTCCGTTACAGTCTTGTCTTGGCATGAAAATGACTGTTGCGGTAAACCTTGGCCTGCACATTTGACTGACTATGTTTCTCCAGCTCCCAGCGTGCTGTGCTCTGGGTGCACGTCTGGTAAGACCAGACCGAATAAGTAATGATGTGTTGAATAATGACAGGGGTGATTCAGTAGTGTGAACATCAGGCAGAGATTTTAAAGGGACCATAAGACACCACATAAAAGGGAAGTTCTGTTTAGGTAGCATTTTTATGTTATTGTTCAAATTAGAATTCATTTATTAATCTATAAGCTATTAATCTCTTTTCCAAAAAAACAAGTAAACAGGCAAAACTGACATGCTCAAAAATGGCCTTAGCATTCATTACAATTTTACCAGTTTTATCTTAGTTAAACATAATATGTATTGTTAATATGCTATAAGCCCACTGCATAAGCAACTAGTAGTAGGTCCGCTATAACACAGCAGAACAAAGTATTTTCAGAACACTCCACTTTAAATACTCAGCTTTATTTACCAAGATAAATCTGTCAAGCCTGTATACTACTCAACACATCATTACACGTGGCCAAATACTCATCTTAGTTTACCCATTTTTTACGTAACAGTAAGCCAGGGAAAAGATGAAAAGATCTTTTCATGCCAAGGTGACTTGCATTAATTAATCAGATCTGAGGGGAACTCATGGAATACACACTCAGAGTCATATATAGAGGCCATCCATGACGGAGTGGAAAAGCTAGGCATTTGTGGGAGATTAACTGACAGTCCTGCTACTGGGACGGGCAGATTTGGTACTTTGGGAATTTGGAGGTTCACATTTGGCAGATTCACATTGGGCAGATTACTTGTTAAACTCCTGCAGGGAGAAACAGACAAAAAGAAAGTGCTATAACAGTGACAATGCAGATGTTGCAGAAGCAGTGTGATGCTACTTAAGTACTCAAGTTTAAAAAAAGAAATCAAATGAAGAACTAGAATATATTAGCTTAGCAATGGAAATTCTGGGCTAGCAGTGCTACCAAGGTTTATATATATATATATTTTTTTTTTTTTTCATTTTTGTATGGGACGCATGACAGATACATTAGATGCTCTTATGGTGAATGGAGAAGCTTGCGAAAGAAAGATGAAAGTCAAAACACAACGACATAAAAGAGGAAAAGAACAGGCAGCGTGGAACAAGGCAGTGAACATTACAACACTTCGATTTGCTTTAAAAGCACAGACTGTGAGAGTAAATTCACAAAAAAAAGAATGAAAGCCTGTATTAAAATGCTGACCTTGTGCAAACACACAGTATGTAATGTTTATATACACAATAAACCTTCTTGTAGCAGTTTGTAGACTAAGGTGAGCACTGCGTACAGTAGAAATTCTGTTTTCATGTACCTTAGCTGAATATTTTTTTTCTATGAAATGAAAACAGTAGTGACATACCTTATGTATAACAATTAAAAACAAGATTTATTCGTACCCATATTCATTTTAGCTTACCTGTATATAGCACCACATACCACCAGCAATTGAAGCAAATGTCTAATTGATATAAATGATTTAGTTTCATTGACATTATGTGCTGCTTGTGATGTTACTAGCATCCATTGATTTATAGCAGGCTCACTGCTATGCTTTCAGTTAGACTGCACACACATGGTGTCATCCTAAATAATACTGTGCTTCTCCAAATATCCTAATGGCAAAGTGATACAGAAATGGCTTCCTTACTTCACGGGCTCCCACGACTCGCGATCAAAGCCCTTATGTATTGACTGTGCAATAGAAGACTCCATCAGGTCCACATATTTAACCACAAGCGGGGCATAAAGGTCCTGCAGGTGTTTGTGGAACTTGCCGTTGCACAGGTGGCCTGTAGCAGAGATGCAGGGAGTACGTGAGACGCCGTGTTGCACGTTCACACACTGCATACCACTGAAAATATCACTGACGATAATAAATTCAAGTGCTACATTGTATATAATTTTCCAAAATTTTCAAAATTTTCCACATTAAAAACATTAGCAGTAACAGAGCATTTTAGATAAGCCTCAGAAAGTAAAGATTCCCCAAGAATCTTTATGAGGAACTTTTGAGTAATCTCAGAATTTAAGGTTTAAGCTTAATGTTGGAGTTTTGCTCAGTTTCTATCTGTTTCAGATAATACATTGACAAATCCTAAATGAGTACTCACAGTCGATCCGGAGGAAGTCATTTAGCAGCTGGAAGAGTGGAAAGCTGTCCCAGCTCTCTGGAGACTGTATCTCCAGGGCAGAATCCATGTCCACAGCATAGAGCGACAAGAAGTGCTCAGCATGTTCCACCATCAGGTCGGACCACCACGCAAAAGCCTTTTCATCCCAGGGAAACAGAAAGGGGTGGGGATGGGGGGGGGGGGCAGGAGAGGGGTCAACCAGAGACAGCAGTTAGTTACAGAGGCAGGAGAGAAGCCAACTAGAGACAGCAGTCAGTTACAGAGGGAGGAAAGAGGCCAACTAGAGACAGCAGTCAGTTACAGAGGCAGGAAAGAGGCCAACTAGAGACAGCAGTCAGTTACATAGGCAAGAGAGAGGCCAACCAAAGACTGCAGTCAGTTACAGAGGCAGGAGAAAGGCCAACTAGAGACAGCAGTTGGTTACAGAGGCAGGAGAGAGGCAAACCAAAGACTGCAGTCAGTTACAGAGGCAGGAGAGGGGACATCCAGAGACAGCAGTCAGTTACAGAGGTAAGAGAGGGACCAATCAGAGACAGCAGTCAGTTACAGAGGTAGGAGAGGGACCAATCAGAGACAGCAGTCAGTTACAGAGGTAGGAGAGGGACCAATCAGAGACAGCAGTCAGTTACAGGGGTAGAAGGCATTAAGAGCCCATGGGAGAAAGCTTGCTGAGCAATTCTTATAAGGATTAGAAGAACAGCTTATTCAGTATTAAAAAAACACTACCAATGCCAAGAGAGCGTTACGCATCAGGCTGTCTGTTTGTTTAGAAGTGTCTTTCAACAATAAACATTATATTATTTTTATTTAATCAAACTAAAAGCATGTAGGGGAGTGTAAATTCCACCGTAATATTTTGAACAAAGCATAAATAAATGTTATATTTCACAAGAAGATGTAACCCATCACTATTTGAAGCTGCCCACACCTGGGTTTCACAGTCATTCCTCGGAATGTTGGCATGCATAAATGTCTTGTAGCTGGATTGTGCTCTCCTTACAGAATTAGCATAATGAAACCCAGGCCTTGTTTAATGCATATTATGCAATGTTTGTCTCTTGCTACTGGATTTGAGATGTCTAAAATTCTTAGGCCAAAGAAATTGTGTATTACATTTCCATTTTTTGTATTCAGCAGGGTGACAAAACTTGTAAGGGTTTTTCATGCAGGCAAGGGACTCCTGGCATGCTGTGTCCCTCCAGGCCATTGGAGGGCGCTATAACCGGGTATCAGTTTTCCACCATTCACATCAAGAGCAAGTGAGATGTGAATGTTTCACGTCTTCATGCATCCATGTGTTTTTAATGTGCCAACGACTGTTATCATGCAGCATACGGTTTTAGTAGCAACAGGACCTTGTAAAAGAGATTTTCCCAAAAACAACCTTTTAACCTGGCATTGTGAAGAATGCCACTGTTATCTCAGATGAATTTCCATTGAAAACATTTTTTCAAGGAATTGGCTTTAAGAAGAGGTAAAGAGTGCAAAACGTGGTGCACTAGGCTTAACAAGGCGCTCTGTTGCTAATGAGGCCGATCTGCTTGCAGTCTTGGCCTTCTATCTCTTCATGGAAAGCTGATGAAGTACATTAGAGAAATGCAATAGGGAATTTGTTATACAGAGAAGTTCACCTGCCAGGTGAGCAGCATGCTTCCAGCAGTAATAGCGTCAATAAATCAGGCGAACTTTGGCAATTATACCCCCGATGCGTCTTACCTTCCCTCACTTACCTCCCCCCACCTAGAGACCACCCATCCCACCAAACACAAAGGACTAATGTATTTTCATTTGTGTCACAGGCAATAAACACAGCTCCTGGTGCAATAGCAGGTTAGAGACAAACCACAAGTAAAACCCGACTACAGTGAACAAGTAGAGGGGTCGGGGGGGAGGGGGGGTGGAGGCGGGATCTTTAGCATGGGGAGGAGAATGCGGGCAGGAATCAGTAAGGTGGGGAGGGACGGGATGCTATGCATCTTTGCTCTTCCCCAAACATGATGACTAAACTGGCAACCTTGCAAAAGGGGGTTCCAGAGCCAGGGAAGGAGAGGGGGAGTGGGGGGGCGTGGGTAACGTCCCAATTACATAAGGGAATGGGACACCTGAAGGACATGCACAAACTGTGATGTCATCTCATTCAGCTGAGCCACATACCTCTTTTCCCTGATTGGATCATGGCGTATCGAACGAAAAGTTCAAAAAAACAAAAACAAAAAAGATTTGAGCAGAAAAAAATCAGGCATTTTTTTCTGAGTATTACTTGTACTTCTATCTGTCAGACTGTCACCACAGGGATTCTAAAAACATTAAGCATGAAATAGGACCTAAAATATCACAGAGTACCATAAGACAATGGCAAACATCATACTATAGTAAATTATTAAATTACCAAAGGGAAATGAAGGATATAATGGATTGATTTATCTAGCATAGGACACTACAGTGCTTTAGGATGAGACCTGGAATACTTGACTAGTCACTCAAAGGGACAGGTGGAAATATTTCACAAGCAGTTTGTTATGACAGGAGACAGGAGCAAGAGTGACGCAATGGCCCAGGAGCCTTGGCACGCTGGCAGAGAGAGAACCTGAGGAAAAGCACATCTCTGTGCCCTCTGCTGCCAGCTAATGAGCCTTAAAGTCCGAGCCACCATGATGGAGAGACTGTGATGCTGCCTTACAGGAACAAGTCAAGTATAAAATGTAGTTCTCATCCGGATAGTGCAAGAAGGAAAAAACTGTGCGGAATAAATGAAATGTTTCCAAATAAGCCAATTTGGGAAGAGAGATGAACTCCATCTGGAAACGATGGTAGTCTAACCAGGGATATGGATGCTGAAATGACCTGAGCAAATCTACTGCCTTCCAGTCAGCACACATCAACTACAGTAAGTAAAGAGCACATGTGATGCGCTATGGAGTGACAGGGTGAAGCATGATCCTATTTGGTGACCATGGTCACATGACTGTCCACCCCTCGCTTCCAGCAACCACCCCCCACCAAAAAAACAGAAAATCCTATGTGGCTGTAGCTTACTTACATGCGCTAATAGTCTGATATGCTATATGGCTTAAGAGAAAAAAATGTGTATACTGTACCGATTGATCTCCTGTACTTGTGACTGCAGCCTGTTAAACATATTCAAAAACACAAAATAAATCTGCACATCTTAGAATGGTTAGACCTCATCTGCATCTCGAGACTATTTCAAGTACAATCTCTTCTGAGAAAACGTAAAAGTAAAGTCCCCATTTTGGTATAACTTTTATAAAAACAAATGTGTTAATAATGAAGTCCTTATTGGCCCTGCTGTCTAATACTAATTCATGTTTTGCTCAGGATATAATTTTATGAATGCTAATGAGCATTAGCGCACCCATGATGCAAAGCTACTGTATGGGCACAACCAATCTATCCATCTATCTATCAAACAATATGGACTAAAAAGAGACATTTCTTTCATAAAGCTGCACAGGCAAACAGATCTTTTAAGGACTGTAATTCCCCACATGCACGTCAATGTGCCAAGACTAAAGAGCGTGTGTGCCAGTCATCTTGCCCTAAGAGCTTCACGTACGTGACTCGCAATTGGCACGGCACTGGCGGCGCGGGTGAGTGCGGGCGGGGGTCGTCCCCGGGAGGCTCTGCAGGTTTCGGGCGAGACGGAGCCCACTCACCTCAGCGTGGTGATCCTCGTTCTGCTGGAGCACCTCGATAACTAACTCCGCCATGCGGATGGTGTCCTCCAGCCTCTTGGCAGGTGTGGCCAAGCGAGCGGCGTTATCTGGGGCAGAACGGCGGGTGCTTATGAGAGCGGGCGGGGCCAATACACAGACTCCTTGTTTTTTCTTAATTTCATTTTACTTTCATGTTCATTCATTCCTAACTCATGCTGATAATTAGCATGCAAATCATCCAGGTTATTTAACTGTCAGTTAATTATCAGTGCTCTGGATTAAAAAAAAAAGCATATGTTCTCTCCAATACTAAGCACAACCAAGATTCAAGATCACATTCTTAACTGAGATTACTATCATTTTTAGAAATTATTATTATTATTATTATTATCATCGTTATTATTATTAATATTCTTATTATTCTTATTGGACAAGAATAATCAACTCAAAAAGCTTTATAATTTTAACAAGCAATTAGGTAAGATCAGAGAGAACAGAAGAAAAGCAATTTTTAATGACATAGTGATATCTGACGATTACCATCACAGCACGGACCCTAGTCATGCACATGATTATCAGAGCACAGAGCGGGGAGTGTAACTCCCAGCTTAAACTGGTACCAACACAACAGGAAAGTTAACAAGAACAGTACAGGTATAATGAGTCAACCAAAATAATAATAATAAAAAAAGAGCAAACATGTTACAATCATCATGCAGAACACTGTGCAGCAAAAATGTTGTTTCGTGTCAAACGCTGAGTCAAACATGACAGACGCTGTCAACATGGAGAATGCATCCCTCTTGTGAATATATCAGCACAACATCAGATCAAAGCCCCAGAACGTTGGTTGCCTACAGCAAACTTTCAGAAAGCAAATTTGTGAAGGGAGGTAAAGTTATATAAAGAGCAGCAGGTGACTTTAAATGAAGACTGTATTCATTCTTTGGGCTATTGAAAATAAGTGAATTGGAAAAAGAAAACAGGAATGCATGAAAGATTATCTTCTCGGAGGGCCGGTCCTATCTACCTGTGGCTACTGTATGTAGGTATGGCTGCCATGAGATTGGGCAAAACACAGGAAAGGAAGATGAGGGCATGGACCTAATGATAAATAAAGCAGGCGTTTGAGTGGACAGTAAGCACACCGATAATGTACGGCATTGGAGGGGATACAGATGTGTTGTGATCCAGTACCACAGCTGTGATAGGGAAGCTCTCAAGGGAAGAAGCTGTGATGTAAAGGGTCTGTCATATATTTCCAAGGGTTATCACACTGTGATGACACATAGCTAGCTGGTGGACGTTCACACTGACCTGCAGTCATTCTAATGGCTTTTCCTTAACAAACATAAATTGCCTGAAACCAGCCACATAAGAAATCAAATACTGGCTTATTTTAATATCTAGAACTCCCACTGTGTAATCTCTCTTTCCCTTTTTCTATTGCAGTTATAACCATCATGCATTCTACTAATGCCAACAGCTAATACAGGGTAATTCTACGTGAATGAGCAAATGCCACAATTATGTAATTATCTCCAATTTCAATTGTTTTCCTGTTAATAGCAAAGTCAAATTATTAAATGATTAACAGATGTGACAACCCCTTTTAAATCTGACTGAACAGCTAAAGCGGCCAGAAACTTTGGAGCAAAGACTTTCAACTATTTCTAAAACTCCTAGTCTATACATGTAAAGAGGCCCACACAAATAAGGCTCTCCGTGGCTCAGACTGTCAGTCACAGAAAGACAGCTCTGTTAAACTAAACTTTTCTTTTTTATCCAGTCGGTGAGACTGATTTGTTTTCCTCCATGTATGTCACGCCTATAGAGCGCCACCTAGTGCTAGACACAGAGCATGACAAAAATAACAGCCGTGAAGTAAATATCGCTCTTCATTTTGAAGCATAAAACAGTTAAAATCACACTCGGGACACTGAAATACATTTTCTAGATGTGAAAAAAATGTTAAATGTTAAAAAAATGCTGGACCACAGGTATACTGTGACTGCTGGAGAATAAAAAAAAACAAGAAAAATGAGTTATATATCTCAAGGGACACAGAAACAGACAGCTGAACCAGAGCCACTAAACCTAAAAAAATCACTAAACAAAAATCCTCTAAACGCCGAACCTCGAGAGTTCATCAGCCTTCTACTTGCAGCTTAAATTACAGGAACACTTCTAACAACGGAACCTTTATCAAGAAGATTCTGGAAGGATGGGAAGAATGTAACAGGTGCGAATGAGCCTAGTTAGGGCCTACAGAGGTGCTTCCTCCTCGTGGGAGCGGACCGTTGCTGACTTTACAGCAGAATCCTGCACACAGTGCCGTCATTGGCGCCCTGAGTGGAGTGTGGACTTAAGGAGAGTCATTAAAATAAGCAGCGGGACAAGCTGGACTTGGGAGCAACATCCGGGGCCCTTGGGGCCTTTATATGCACCAGGATGCGACATGACGCCTACAGCAGCCTTCAGAAAGGTCACCTCTGTTTCTAAGACCTCTGACTATACTGGGCTGCACAGCCTGCGTGCAGAATCCTGTTAGAGGGTAATGGCTGTCCAGCGCTAGCCAGATTTGCTTGCCACTCGCAAGATGTATTCCACAGAAAGGTGTCAAAAAACCAGCGTGTGCTTCCTGCCTTCCATACAGAGCACCAGCAAGTGTGTATCAGCGAATAGTATTTGTAATAGCTGAGCAAAGCCAGTGAGACAGGTCAAAGGGATACTGGCAACAGTGATACAGCGATATTATTTTAGTATCGTATCATCATAAAAAATTATCCTACTTTCATATCCAGCGTATTAAAGCAATGATTATGATACTGAAAATGATTAATATATTAGTGAATGAATTACCATATTTATGAATGGGAGGGTTTTTAAGTATTTCAATATGAGTGCCTTTGAGAGACAGTATAACTTCATTCACAGTTTTCATTCAAAACTTTCATTTGATCTTCTAATGAATTTGCCCCACAGAATTTTGAATCAAGCCACAGAAAATAGTGAAGAAATACCATCTCTTCTGTTTGGTGTGATGAAGATACAAAAAAAAAATATCTAGCGATGGATCAGCGGGAGAATATATCAGAATTCACTAGGTAAAGAGGGTTTCATTTCAGAATTTGCGAGAGGAGAATGATGTGTGGATTGACGCCATACTTACTCTAACACGCTAAGTTTCACATTATGTGCTGCTGCATTTGCGAGAAATTCAGTGACGTGTGAGTACCGTGTGAGTACCGTGTGTGTATGTTTCATAAACTAGGCTAGAAATCAGACAGAGGGCTTCACCTGGATCCTTCTGATCCTTTTGATCTTTCTCAACTTGAGATAGAGAGAGACCGAGGAGGAGAAAAGAGAGACAAAAAAGAAAAGATTTCAGGATTAATGAGAGGCGGGCGAGAAAGGCATGTCTCCTAAAGTGGCCAACCAGGTCGTCGCTCCCCTCTGCCTGACCCCGACCCCTGGGGACCCTCCCTCTGGTGGCTTCATATGAAGGGAAGACTTTTGTCAATGGAAAGCCAGGCGATGGACAGACACCTTTACAGTCCCATAACTACGAAGAGATGTTAGCCTGAGTAGAAGGGTACAAATCAACAGACATCGACAAAACAAATACACACAAATAAAAGGTTACAGATGCGGTAACAGGTAAGACACAGAAAGCCGTGGCAACTCTAGACAAGACACACATATTTGTGACTGGCAATTGAAGACACTTATAAGTACTCAATATGCATACACACAGACAGCTTTCCTCCTCGCAGTTCCCAGCTGCAGCTGGCTAATGTCCCTCGGCTCCCAGAGCAAAAGCACTGTCATATCTGTCCTGCACTGTGTACCAGTGACAAGTGTTCAAAAAACTGAGGGATACACAGAAGCAAAGTAAAAATGCATTCAAGTCACAGGAATGAGCATCAATGCAAAAAGCTTACAGGTATTTCACGTCTCTCGCAAACAGATGGAAGCTCCCTTAGTTCCCGATTACACAGTAGAACCCCCCCCCCCCGCCCCCCCCACGCACATACACACCTCCCCCAAGGACCACATCGATCTCTCACAGCTGGTTTCACAAACAGAAGCAAGGAATAGGGGGGCAAAAATACTTGAAGCGAAAATGCAGCATCAATCGAGGGCTGTTTTTGGTGTCGGGGGGGGCAGTGCTGGTGGGGGAGAATGGGAAACAGAAAAGGTGAAAAATGAAGCACTGGAATGGTGAGGCTGGTACTCACGAATGGTTAATTCCATCACTTGTGACGCCAAGCGGAAGACAGGATGCTCAAATATTTCTCTCTTTTTCCCTATAAAAGAGGATTTTGGCATGCAAGAGGCTTCGGTCAGAGGTAAAGAGGGTTACCGGTTGGGTGGGGGGACACTGTGTCGGGTCAGAGGGTGACAGCTTCCTGGCCAGGTTGGGTGCAGGATAAAACCACCAAAGGACTGCAGTTAAAAACCACTGAGAGACCTTGAAAAATGCCGCTTGGATTGAAGCTTTCCAGGTCATGGCAAAAATATGAAAGCAACAGAAAAAGTTCAACTGGTTTGCTCCCAAGATACCACTGGAATAAGATTTTAGTATCTTGAGCATATGTGGGTGTTTCTTTTTAGGCATAGACTGCACCAGGCTGGTATCAACACTAAAAAGATCACTAATGCAAAGTGTGGTTAAGCAATGTGCACACTAACGTAACCCATTAGTTAAATAAAAAGATCATTCAGAAGAGTGGTAAGTTTATGCCTATTAAAGAAAACCTGCATAGAAAACATGCATTTGACCAATGTTGATCTGCCCTAAAGGGCAGTCCCAGCATGCTTTGCACATTGGCTTTTTTGCCACTGTTTATGCAACCATATAAACAAGTCACAAAGCCAATAGTGAGGAAGGGGGAAAAGAGAGGCAGCAGAAAGGATCTGGAGGTGGTTGAGGGAGGGGTGAGGGTCTTTCTTTTAAAAGCTGAAGAACAGGACTGCTCCCTGAATGTATTCCCACAACCTGAATTATAATGTACACAGGGCTACACCGGCAGCAATAAGGAAAACAGCACAGGTGAAGCCAGCATACAAAAAAAGATCAGTACGAGTTCTTCAGATATAGAATTGAATGCATTTTTACTTACACACTTCTAATAAACTGTATATGACCTATGGCACTATTAGAACAGACCTGAAATAAAGCGTACAGTTAAAAATGAAAAGTGGAGCTTTCAGCCTCAAGAGGCACCGAAACACAGCCGCTGTGGAAAAGAGGGGAGTCAGGAGGCAGGAGTGGAGGCAGGAGTGGAGGCAGGGCGATCCGCCACGGGGAACCTGGGAATCCAGAGTGCAGGAGCTGCTCTGCATGTTCTGATCTCCGGTATACAGCACGCACATTCACCACAGCCGATGGATGCTGTTTTACACACTCAGCAGAGCACAGACTCATCAGGCCCGTCACGCTGCCACTGCTCAAAAAATATCGATTTGTCTTCCACATCTGTCGTGTCACCTTAAATGAACCCGAGTGGGGGGGGGCGTGGCCACCGCACCTGCAGCCTTCGCAGCGGCCAATCGCCACCGTGGGGAGGAGCCTGTGCATCACTGCCATCTGTTTCATAACAGCACCTGAGGTAAAAGCTGCTCTTTGACCCAGCCTTCGTTTTTAATACTGCATCACCGACAGAGCTTTAACTAACCAGAGAAAAGAGACGTGACAGCACTGGAGATACCAGAATTCTGCTTGCAGATGAAAACGTGTTATTAGCACACTATAAAAACAAAATTGAAGCTATAACCTAGTAAAACACATTACTTAACAATTACTCATACAATACAAACTGAAGTACATCAAGGTTACCTGAATTAAGTCATATTTTAGCATTTTCTCAATGTAGACATGCGACCTCTAATAAAGAATATGACCTTTGCAGAATCCACTGTGGGTGTCCTATGGGCTGAAATAAAACCTAACAGCGAGTGAGTATTAGTTACCTTCGATTTTGGCGTACTCAGTGATCCGCTGGTAGTTAAGCAAAGCCGCCTGTTCCAGACATTTGCGAATCACACCTTTCACCTCTTCCTGTGGTACTGGGGTCACAATATCTTTCATAAGGACCTGGGAGGGATTAAGACGCACTTCAGACAGGAAACGCACTCAGGTCATGTGACTCTCCAGTGGTGCTGTTCTTCAAATTACATCAGGTCTGCAGAGCGTCATTAAAGGCTAAAAGCGTAGGAAGTTAATCTTAAGTTTTAATGTCACTTTATTCACTTTTATTGCTAAAAAATAGTCAGCTCCCTATTTCTGTGTCACAAAGTAATTGAAGAATTACACACCCTTTCCAATAAAGACAGAGTAGCTTTCAAAGCTCCTTCAGGACGGCCGAATGGAAAGCTGTATCTGTCGGATAAATCACAATAAGGCAGGGTGGTAAATATCCCATCTCAATACTAATATTATCATAAATATTCCATTTAACTTCTGATATTCAACATAAAGAGTGTAAAGGCATTAGACGAAAGAGACAATTGAATTTTTCATTAGTTATTTCTTTTATCCAAAACAGACCATAGAGTATGAAATGTACCTGAAGTTAGTGATCTTGTCCTCCAGAAACACACGCAACTTCTCTTTGATATCCTCAAACCGTTCCTTCTCCTCTACCTTGACGGTCCCTAATCCATCCGGCCTGAAAACAACATTCACTTTACTGCTCTGCCCCCAAAAGTCATAATCCAATATTTTACTCTAAACGCTGATGTTATTTTGGTGAAATTCTATGAATCCATACTCTGGAGAGATTCAAAGGCCTGTCCAGTGGTACATTTGTTATGTATATTAGCCCTTCGAGATTCAGTTTTAATGAAAACTGAAAATGAAAAAAATCTTCTTCTTCTTCCTCTTCTTCTTATTAGCTTATAATAATTCATCTTTAAAATTCATTGAATTACCCCTAATGATTCCTGGCCACACAATCCTGTCAGCAGAGGGCAGTGTACTTCCACATCATCTGTCATGGCATGTATATCTCCCATATGCATAGAAGAGCAAATGTTGTTCAGTTATGTGGAAAATGTTGTTGTTTTTTTTTTATTATCCATCTGTAAGAACCACTCTGACTGACTGACCGACTGTAAGGCGGTCTTCACTTAGACTGGCTTCTGCTCGCACAGCCACGGGCTGCTATCTCAATCCCTACAGACCACTGGCCACTCTCTTCCTTGCAGTCTCCTTCCCCGGAGCTCTCTCAGCGCCCCCCACAGGGCTGTCACCGTCAGCGGCACGGCAGGGAGGACAGTCACACGGTTTGTGTCACACTTCGGTCACTCTCTACCAGTGGGGGATCATGCACACCCCCTCCATGTTGCAGCAAAGAGTCACAGGATGAGTGGATGGAGCTGCTGTTAGAGGGAGGGAATTTGCTGGGCGGTGGGGGAAACCTTTGCCAAGGTTATGCAGTATTGCAAAAAATAAAATGGCTGAAGAACACCAATCTGGTCATCATTTGATACAAACAACCTGACTCCCATACTGTATTTACTTGATGGGGCATAAATAATATAGTATTATACATTTACTTATGTATTAATTAACCTGATCTCATGTTAAAACCAGCATCAAGATTTATTAATGATGAATTATCTCAAGCAGTTACTGTATTCGTTAATATATCTGTTAATTTGATAAACATTTGTGAACTATTGAACAGGTAACAGGTAATGAATAATGAATGTAATGAATGAGCTGGTAATGAATAACAGGAGTGAAATACTGATTCGTCACGTTTGACCATCATTAACAAAGCGTGACATATTTTTCATCTCAAGTAGCAACTCTATTTGTTCATGACTTGTTTATAATTTTTTACTTCAGTAGTAATTGAGGTATTACTAAGTATTTGTGCCCCATCAAGTAAAGTGTTACCCAATGTTTTGATCAGGATGGTGATCTTGAGTCAAAGGTTATGGGAATATATGCACTATTAATAGGAATTATGCACCCTTGGGTAGACTAGGGGAATGCTATTAAAGACCACGGTGTTTGGGGTAGCGGGAGGATAGAGATCTGCGCACCACTGTGGTCCTGCAGCATGTCTCAGTTGGTCACGACTGGCCGATGCAGGCCTTTCTAAACAATCAACACCGTCTGCCTGAGCTGCTGCAGCTTGGAGGCATCCAGACCTCCATGATGCAGAATCCTGCCAGGAACGTGCCTCAGCCTCGTGTGGCAGTGCGCAACACAGAGCTGCGCAACACAGAGCTGCGCAACACAGAGCTGCGCAACACAGAGCTGCGGCCGAGCGTGTCCGTGTACGGCGACATGCACGATAAATAATAAAGGCATGAACACGCAAGGGGTTTCAGGTGATTTCCGTCGTTCTCGTCTCTCTTTCCATAGGCTGTCCGATTCCGATTGGCCGCCAGACACCATTCAACCACAAATAGAGCGCCGATGGAAGATCGCGTGAGGCCTACCTGTTGCCGTGGACGTGAGAAGCGCAGAAGGCGAAGCTGTAGTGCAGCAGGGTGGGGTCGATCATGGCCCCGTTCTCAGCACGCTCCAGCAGGTCCCCCAGGTAATGCAGGTGCCTATGGCAGCCCCTCACGCCATTTCGGGCGCAGTACTCATCCAGCACAAACACCTGTCCTGGACTGAACCATCCCTGTGGGGGGATGAGGGGGAGATAAATACCACGAAAGGTAATGAGGGGAAGGGAGGATGGCGGCTATATGCTCAGGAATTAGAAACTGGGCTAAATTTACATACATTACATTCATGTATTTAGCAGGCACTTTTATCCCAAACAACAAAACCTTGTAAAAGCAAAGTCAGAGTCACTGGGGTCTTGCTCAATGGCCGAACGGTGACATCACTCCACCGACCGCAGGATTTGAACTGGTGACCTCCCGATTACGAGTCCTAACCTCGTGCTACACACTACTCCGCTCACAAGTTTTGCATGAATTTTACTGCTTACTAAGTCACATAGGGAGACGCTTGGGTATCGAGGAGAAAAGAAAAGAAAAAAAAAAACACAACACGCGTCACACTCACCAGACATGAAAAGGAGTCGTTGAGCCTGTGATCCAGCGTCAGTCGCTGCAAGATCTCGAAAAGGGAGGCGTGGTCAAAGCTACACGGGTTAGCCGAGATAAACTCATCCATCCCGTGTTTCTGAGCTCTGTCCGCATCTATCCAGTCAATCGCACATAGAAGAGGCAAGGATTCAGAAGAACAGACAGCATCAGTGCGCGGCCTGGAACTGGGACGGTGCTCTTTCAACAGCTACAACATGACATGGAGGTCTCTGCTTCAAGGGTGACTGATCTACCTCTACAGCAAAATGAAACAGTCACAGCATCCATTGTCAACTTGCATAATCATACAAGAGCAAATGAGACTGAGGCTGGAGCAAAATACTGTTTTTTTTTTTGTTTGTTGTTTTTTGCAAATCTTTTGTGGGGCATGACCAGCGTAGACGTGCGAGTCTGAATGTGTGAGCATGCATGAGTCGCCTGGGCGCAACCAGCTTCCCAGCGATGGAGATGAGCTGCGTAGATGTTGCCATCTCCCCCGGACAGAGAGCTCATCAAGCCAAAGCGCAACGCAAGCTTGTTCAAAGTGGTACAATAGATACTGCCATTCGCTAGAAGTAGATTAAGCTGGTTTCCTAAAGCGAGGTGGGTAGTGTACTGAAAGAAACAAAAAGTGATTTGTTGTTTTGCTGAGAATTTTTTTTTTTTTTTGGAAGCAAATTTGTCCAAAAAAAACAGGAAGACTGTATCCTAGAATTTAAAAAAAAATAAAGATGGTTCCCCGGAGGATTTGTGATGGTAAACATGTAGTAGCTGCCTAAGGAAAAAAAAAAAGTTTGACGCAGCTGCTTTCCCAGTTTATCTGCAAACATAAGCCAAGGCAGTAAAATACTCCGCTGTTTAGGATGAGGCAGCGACATGCATGGCGTGCCCCAAGACAAGACGCACCCCAGCCTCCTTCCTCAGCAACATGTTGGGAACACAGAGGCGGCAAGGTGGGAGAGGGAGGGCGGGCGGGGGGGGGGGGGGGAGCCCCCCCCGGGGACTTAATCTGCAGGCTTTAATTA
>JAABNY020000108.1:24824976-24855856 GCA_015164015.2 Brevimyrus niger | reverse complement strand
TTCACTATTACCCCCAAAGAGATATAATGCTTGCAAGTTCTCCAGTCACAATGCAGTGGAAGTGAAAGATCCACTTCCACTATATACACCACCCCATAATAATAAGTCTCCAACACTCCTATTTGTTGCAAAGAAGACACTGACCTGTAAGAGTATAGTGAATTTACTGCCACGTATATGCTTCTTATGTACAAAACTTTCCAGGTGTTTTTTTCAATCGCTTCTCAGCATTTCAAAGAGAGACTCGGGAAATGGTTTTTACTAAGACTGCTTTTTGTGGTTATAACATGCATGAGGCATAATGAGACGGGCTGCCCTGGGTCCCATCCGGCGGAGGTGAGCCGATGTCACGCGGCCGAATGTTATCCGGCGACTCACCCTTCCCAGCTCCTTGTCCTCCAGCGCCAGCACCCCTGTGCTCTCTGTGAAGAGCTTCACCTTGACCACAGGAAGCGGATGCGTCGTGGTAAAGTCCCCTTGAGTGCCCCAGCTGGAAGACGAAAGCATTGCACGGTCACACAAAGCGGCCTCCTGCCCTGTAGCCGTAGCCTGATCCAGGCTCCAGGCCGCTGTGACGCTCCCAACCTACGGTGCACCTCAGGGACGAACTGACTGATGTCAAACCATGTCAAATTGACTTTTTTCCTCACAGGTTGACTCCAAAAGTCATGCTGCGGCTGCCGGAAGATGGAGTCAGGGCCATTTATAGAACTCATCCACTCATACGAGTCTTACAGGAGCCAAACTGTGTCCAATATGATAGAAAAAAAACAAGCCAGAAATAGCAGCTAGACCCAGTGAGAAGAACGGAGTATTAAATGCTTAGTCCTTTAGCAGAACCCCCTGTGGCCAGAACATCTCAAGTTATTAGAAGAGGGGTAGCGATGCGATGTGATGCTGAGGTGTCAGCGTCACTGTCGGGCGACGGGGGACATGGGGGGGGGGGGATCTCTAGCAATAAGTACACAGAGCAGAAGGGCAGCACAGACACATGCATGCTGCAGCAGATACACACGCCGGCCTCCAGAAAAGCTACTTATTGTACTGCTACGCACTCTGGTCGCCTTACTATTATCAGCCTGATACAGAGTCAACCAGCTCCCCCACCCTCATGCTCCCCTTACAGGAGAAACGTAGGTACTATCTTTACAAGTCACTGGTACATCGTCCAGAGTGTACACCAACCGTGTGCACCCAGGGACCCTGACTAGCAGTAAAGTATGGATGGATGGATGGGTGAATGGATGATGGATGGATGGATGGTCATGGGTAGAAAATATCCCTCTCCCCCAGGAGAAACAGGCAGTATCTCACAGTGTCGTTATATCTGTGATCGGAATTTTGCCACTGAGAGCCTTGAGAGAATAGTCACATGTTTGTGGGCCCCCCAGGAAAGCTGCACGCTGGCTGACCCTGCGCAGTGACCCCCCCAAGTTTCCTCTCACCTATATGTATGTGTGTCATGAGGAGCAAGATGGGGTAGGCGAAAAGAGAATTTCCTCACAGAGATAAATAGGCCATCTTCTATTCAGTTACAGCATCAGTAGTGTTTATCAGCTCATGCCCCCCCCCCCCCCACAGAAATCACATTTTCAGAGATGTTATGTAGATAAATTTAAGAAGCAGTCTGGGACTTTCCCACCCCAGAAGTGTTAAAAAGGTGGGGGCTGCAGTGCTGAGAAAAAAATCCGTCAGCAGCAGACGTGTCAGAGAAGCAGCTCTGTTCATCTTTCCAGCTCCTATGTGACAGAACAGAGCAGCAGATCTTCACCCTCAAGCCCCCAAACCCCCACGCCATGACACAGCTCCACCCCCAAACCCCCACGCCATGACACAGCTCCACCCCCAAACCCCCAGGTCATGATAGAGCTGGATAGCTACAAAAATTCAAACTTCAATACCAGCTTTGGTAGCATGATATTGATTCTGTGCTGATATTGAGCCAATACTGTAAAACATTGCCATTAAATTTCATATTGGTTTGAAATAAACAGGTCAATTAAAGTAAACAAACACCAATAACATATAATATAGTTTTAAGATTATCCATGAAATATGCATAATTTAATTTAACTCCACTCAATATACAGATCCTGATATTAATTTGGTCTCTGCTGTTACAAAACAGTATCGATAATACACTAAGGCTAGTTTCATACTCGTTCTCTTTTGTGTTTGTTCTCTTCATTTAGCCTAGCGTACTTTTCGTCCCTGGGGAAAAGGAAATGAATGAATCCACATGTAGGCTGAGCCAAACTTAATCACTGCGAAATTACATTTTGTATAAATATTACTATCATATGTCTTATATCTGTTATCATGCACATCTGACGATCGCTCCACTCCTCTTATGAATCGGGGTGAGCGAGAGATGTGTTGTTGCCACAGAGTTTGCATACTGGGGCTGTTTGGGCTGCATGTTCACCCTCTTCGTCCGGTTTCCAAGCAAAATGTCACTATTTCCCACTTCTGCCATCCTGCTTATCAGCTAGAGGCAGGCACTGGGTAACAGCGCCTTCCATCTTCCATCTATGCGGCTTCTCCATGCAAGAGCCGTGAAATGAGTGTGACTGTGTCTCTCACCAGCACTGTGGTGCAGTGATTAACGCTATTACCTCACACCTCTGGGACCTGGGTTCAGGTCTCTGCTAAGGGGTACGGAGTTTGCATGTTCCCCCCCTGCAACCCCTGAATAGAACAAGCAGTTTCCCAAAGTCCCGATTCAGTACATCCACTTTTTAAATATCTAGATCAGGGGTCACCAACCTTTTTGAAACTGAGAGCTACTTCACGAGTACTGAGCCATACGAAGGGCTACCAGTTTGAAACACCCTCCTAAACTTATCTAAACTTCATGTATAATAAACATGATTTTTCAAATCTATATAAATGCAAATGTGATAGAAGAAGAATAGCAACAGGATAAAATTAAATTTTATCATTTTAGACGCTGCTCACTGGTGAGTTGTGTTATTTTTAGAACAGGTCCATGGGGGACTCATGTGATCCTTGGGGCATCCTGATCTAAACTTTGAAAATGACAAA
Organism: Brevimyrus niger; assembly: GCA_015164015.2. Classification (NCBI taxonomy): domain Eukaryota; kingdom Metazoa; phylum Chordata; class Actinopteri; order Osteoglossiformes; family Mormyridae; genus Brevimyrus; species Brevimyrus niger. Next base: position 24,852,811 of record JAABNY020000108.1, on the reverse strand, counting down.
ATTGTACCGTTTAAATTTTTTGGTATTACAATATAATACTGATATCAGCATATTGCTTACAACTGATTACAATAGTTATTACATTCACTGTGGCTGGGATAATGGTCAGACATAGATCGAAAAGTAACCAGCAGGAAGTTAAACATGTTTATGAAATACAATAAACAGTAAACTCACCTCCCATTTGTACCATACATTGATACAATAATACATACCCAGTGGCCACATTATTAGGCAGTCGATGTGTCACCAGATACAACAGCCAGACCTGTTAAAGCTGTAGAAAAGCCACAAATGCAAAATTAACAGCTCAGTAAAACATTTGTATCTTTGTTTTCATAACCACTTCAGGGATTGATGAGTTGTGTGTTCAGAGAAGCCTTTCTGCACACTACAGGTTTACTGAGCTGTTAATTTTGTATCCGTGGCTTTTCTGTAGCCTTTAACGAGTCTGGCCATTCTCATCTGACCCATCTCATTAACATGGTGTTCCTGACAACACACTGCTGCTGACTGGATGCTTTCTGTTTATAACTCCATCCTCTGTAAAATCTAGATACCGCAGTAAATGGAAGCTCCAGGAGATTAGCTGCTTCTGAGGGGAAACACCTCTGGCACCAATAACCACATTTAAAATCACATATCACACATTTTAGCTATTCTAATGCTTAACTAAACCTCTTGATACCGTCTATGTTCTGTACTTATTCAATAGCAGCCATATGATTAGCTGTTTCATAGAATAGGCTTCTTACGTTAATGAGCAAATGTACTTAATGAATACTGAGTTTACATGATTCTGTTTATACTGAGTTTATATGATTTATATGACATGTGACCACTGAGTGATGAGATGAAATGATTCTGTCTGAAATGGTGGTCTGCTAAATTTTGGCTCCTGTGCGGTGAATTAATGCTGTATTTTCTCCTATATAAATCTTTTCAATCTTGTTTACAATCTGGTTTTTCCAAGCAAGGTAACCTTAAACCCGAGCTATGCATTTATTTATTTAGCCAATGATTTATCCTTGGCAGCATACAATGGAGAAACCCAGGTCACACAGTCCCAGGAGCAGTTTGGGGGTTAGGGGCCTTGCTCAAGGGGCCAACGGTGAATCAGCTCTGGCAACCACACACTTGAAACGGAGAGCTGATCACAGCCACAGCATACTAACCCACTGAGATATATCTGTCTGAAAGCCTAATCTTTGATTTCTCAAGGATTTCTTGGCCTTCAGAAAATTCCATATTCAAATTTCCGAACGAGATATAACGCTGCCTGTGGTCAACTTCGGAGCAGAGCTTCCAGTTCTCTCAAGTCACATGAATTCTTTAGCGATGGGTCCAGCTTGACATTGAGCACTGTCCTCTAATACCTGTACATCAATCAGTCACCTTACAAACCTCAGAATAACCACTGACTCCGTTACAAGACCTGGTACATTGCCCAGCTTCAAAAATCACATGCTAAAAAAGAACCTGACCTATCAATATTTTTCATGCTTCTTCTATGACAGGCAACTGCATTAAAAAAATGACAGTTTAGAAGACTGCATTTCCAATATCATAAGAGCAGTTTGCGTTTGGTTTTTGGGAGCGGTTTTTGTTTCAGTCCTTATTCCTCCCCCCATTTCCCCCATAACCCTGAGGTGACTGCTCACATCTAGAGGGACTTTTGTGATCATTGAGCTTTGGAGTTTCTTGACAGGTCGTCACTGGAGGATCCTGCTGGGTTTCGTCTCTCTAGCCAGCGGTCTGACTACACAGGCTCACGGCGATGCGAAGGAGTCATCGATTTTCCGCGCCGCGTGTGCTCTGGCGCATGCTGAACTGACGGCACACGCCACACGCGGGGCCACACAATGGGGGCCGCACAATGGGGGCCGCGTGCTTCGGCCGCTCGCTGCTGAAGTGGTCTGGGAGAACGGGCTACGGTTCATCTGTCCCAACAATTCAGAAATGTTCATTAATATCCTCGCCCCGAAACTGCACCATTTGAAATCTTCATTCAGGTGTCGTGTTGTTTTTATTTCAAATTAAGCATTTTAATTTTAAATCTGCCTAGATGGTTTCTGATTTGAATCCCATGCATGACCCAGTAACTATACTGCTGCTGGCCCTTGAGCAAAGTCTTTATCCTCAAAAACCTGCTGCAAGAATGTACAGCTAATTCTGCAGTCTGATCCCAGGACTCACTCTCTGCTGCATATGTATGCCTGATAAGTTGAAATATGAGAAAAAAAATCCTAAGCATCTTATTCTTATATCCCTGTATTGGTACAAATGGCAGACATAAGTATGATTATTTTTAGCAATTACATCCTCTCAAACAAGAAAACAGCTGAAAAAGTTGGGTTAATGCAGGAAGCATTGAATGCCACCACTAGATGGCAGTGTTGCAAGTGATACAATTTTGCAGAATAATGACTGTGTGACTTTTAAAAACGTTTTCAATGTCTATGCCCACATTACCGGACTAGAAATGTTACCAAGGTTGCGACTTTTCCACAGAGATAATCCATAAATAAAAGACTGTAGGAGTCTAAATATTGTCAATGTATATTACAGTCCCCTAATGAAACATTTTTTACAAATTATGTGTTGGGAAAAATCAATATTCATTTATGTGATATTCTTAAAATGCATTTAAAAATAATAAGTCAAGGAATAACGGCAAAAGATATCTATTGCGGGGCTAATTAGCTGTTTTTGTATTTAGGGGAGAAAACTATAAAGTGTATCTCCTTACCTGTATACGTACCAAAACTATTCGGTAATGTTTTACATTAAATGCACCTTCATAATGCATTTATAGAACATTCATAAACAGCATTCCAGTACACTATAACATCCTAACATCCCTTAACAGCTTTAATATACATTAATAACAAACATTACGAATATATAATAATAATGTTTGTTATTATATAATGTTTGTTATCAATGTATATTACAGCTGTTAAAGGATGTTAGGATGTTATGGTATACATAAATGATGTTTATTAATGTTTTATGAATACGACATAAATATATTATGAAAGTGTACTGAACATTTTATGAATGCAATATAAAAGCATTATGAAGGTGCAGTTAATGTAAAGAGTCACCAACTATTCATATATGCAACCTGTATCATATAGCAGTTGAAAATTAAGAAATGTAATATTATTTAAATGTTTAGGAGAGCATTATCTACAGCTGTACTCTGGCCGCGGATGAATCACACTGGTAACATTTTCCATTATGTTTTTTCACATTAATGCAACATTCACATGTAATGGCTCAGTTGTCATTTGCTCCTGTAATTAATGGTCAGGCTTTTGCTTTTCCCTTCAGAATCTATTTTTAAACATTCATCTCTTTTCAGTGACGAATGGTAAGGAAGCAACTCATTGTAATCATGGCTGTATTTTGGTATGTAAAAATAGCCCCACAAGTCAGCTTCGCTGATTTGGCAGATTTTGCGGCTCCACTTTGGCTCACCAGCACTTGCTTGCCTTACTTAGGATGACTTGAATCTTACGGCTGAGTTTATTCAAATGGTGCCAAGTGAAACTAGAGATTCAGTAACCATTCGCATGCCTGCTGGAATTATTAGCCTGGTGATGCATCATCCGTGACACAGATGTTTAGCCCTTGGTTCCGGTTTGTGAGCATTCTCTCCAGGTGTCATACATCTCAGCAAGACAATACACATCTACATTCAGCACACGACGTAACAGGCGAACGCTCTGCCAGGCTCATCTCCTCTGTAAACCGTTATAACATTATGAGGTTGAAATGGTGAATCGATTTCAATTAACGTGAATTAGTAAATCCTCAGTGCATCACAAAAGTGTCGAGATTTGAAGTAAATGATTCTCACTGAGGGTCGAAACCACCAAGCGTGTTATAAACATTGTCTGTGTATAGAGAGTTTATCATTAGCAGGTTAATGTTCGTAATATCAAAGTCTAAAATCTTTTTGCTGTTTTCAGGTGAGGCTTTACCCTGAAGTGATTCATGCTATATATGTTTGTATGAATTAGTTCTGAAAATATACTTATCTGCCTTATTACTTACATTTGGTGACTAAGCCAGAACTGTGCACTTTATTATTATTAAATAATAATAATAATGATTATTATTATTATAAAAATGCAGTCATTGTTTAAACCTGATCACAATTACGAATTTCATGTATGGATGAACAACATGGATGAATCTGCTGGATTCTATAAACAGATATTCAAGGGAGTCTATGCCAGTCAAAAGTCAAAGAGATATCAGAGTATCCCAGGTAGGTTAGTAGCCTGTTACATCCATCCAATCCATCCATCCATCCATACCTACATCCACTAATCCATTTTCCTTAACCCAGGAAGCACAAGGCAGAGGTGCTCCATGCATTATATGCTAGTCCACATACGATCTCTCACACACCGTCATACACTAATTTAAAAACAATAATTAGCCTGCATGTCCTTGGACTATTGGGATGAATCCTAACCTCTCTGGTGTCTAGAGGAGACCCACACAGTACAGGAAAGTCCAATACTGGAGGAGAGAGATGCTACAAACACACATTAACCTACTAAATGTGGGAGAAAACAGTTAAGAAAATAGAGTGATGACATTAAAAATACAGAGGCAATCAAAATCAAGCACTAATAACTCCATAACCGATCTGTTTCAACATGTTCAATATATTTTGGCCTTTATCTATGGCACCCCCAAGGCACTATGACACATGGTACTTTGTCCACTGTGTCCTTTTCACCCCGTCCTCTTACATTTCAATCCATCCATTGTCCCCCCCCCTCCTTAATAAGACAATCCTACTGATGTTGCACCTGATTACATTTTCCTTTGCTCATCTGTCTGTTTGCGTGTCATCTCCCACAACTCTGCACCAAATTCAAACATAACACATGCACTCTCAAAGAGTGACTAGTCGACAATTATTTTAATTGTCATAATCAAAATAGGAGAATAACCCCAAATTTAGTGCTGGTGCTGTGTGGTGGGGACCGATGCTTATTTATCATAACATCACTAACACCACGATGGTCACGTGGCGGCAGCCCAACAACAGGCCGCAGCTTGGGCCATTTGTCACACGTCATGGCTGTTTAGAGCAGGAAGTTTGCTTCCACCAGTAATTCGTATTCTGACATTTCAGCCAAACCATTCCCTTGGCCAAGTACATCCTTGGTGTGGCAACTGAAGAGAAAAAGCTGGAACAAAAATAAAACAGATGTTGTGTCTTTGAAACATCAGTCCTCACATTCACATTACACTCAGATATTTAGCTGTCACTTGAACCAGTGACTTGCAGCTTTGCTCATGTACAGTATACATTCTGGGTCTTTTGTGTTGCAAAATGGGTTCATATTAAGAACTTTCTTCAGTGTCACCTTAACCCCTTTGATGTTTCTTTGATACCCGTTTGATGTTCCCATTGGCTCTATTGCAATTATACTGTGTCGCTAACCTACACCCAACAGCACCATCTCTAACACTGTCATATATGGTCAGAGAACGCAAATTGTATATGTGTATGACATTTCAGAGGTGGTTCCTAAACCCATAATAGAGGTAAAAACTGGAAATGGCATCAAACAGAATCCAACTCGTCCAAATTATGTGCACGACACCAACTTCTCATACAAAATGGACTGAGTTTCTTTATCTCCCTATTTGTTTAAAACAAAGACATGGCTTTCTGAGATATAAAACTACTTACAAATGAGAACTCACCATTGCTTGCAAAACTGCCAGGCTTACGTTTGTCCAGATTAGTTGTGCCAGAAGCAGCCTTACATTACAAAGAGCTTAAAAGCACTGGGTGAAAAGGCAGATTTGTCTGTTCCATCAGCAATTTAACATCAAAGAGTCTGGATTCCTCATCTGCCAGCGGTTCTCAAACTACGCAATTCTCTGACTGGCCTGCAGAGAAGCCAAATGGAGGTACATTCTAACCACTGGCAATATAACAATATGAGGTATTTCGTGAGGCTATTGTTTGATGGTTTCCTCATCAATGGACAATCAAGTTCAGCCATCTGCCATCAACTCCCCCACTCCAATCATTTTATTTATGAATTTTCAACTGCATGAATGTAAACTGTGGCCCACTGGTTTGAATCCTCTGGGAAGGTTTCCTGTTAGTCCATAAGCATGCATGGGCCCCGTAATGGACTCTGTATCCTCTCCAGGGTATACCCTTGCCTTGTGCACCACAATGAATGGATAATAATGCATTTTCATTATCAGATCTATTCCAATAACCAATTTTCATTCCTGCTTTCATTATTATACCTTACTTAAGCATTCTTTACTATCTACTACGAATTAACTACCGATAGTTACCTTTGTCAAAAGACTCGTCGCCCTAATTTTTACTGGAAATTAAGGCATATCTTATATAATCAATTACAGCTCATTGAATTTTATGTAATAATATTACAGCTCTGTCTCTCACTCAACATACCATTGACAAAGATGTACACAAACAGGTGAGACTTGGCCGGGCAGAGTGTGTGAATCTGCTTGCAGCCACTCAGTAACAACATCCTCCTGTCGCTTGCGAGAATATTCCGAGAGGCCAGATTATTAAATTCAAAAAGAGAGGACCCATCTGCTGTTGCTTTTCCCTTTATACACTCATTACGCTCCTGCACCTGCCTGCTTTGGACACCTACCCATCAAGTGCGCTTCTGGGCCTGCCTGTTCCGCTGCTGGCCCTGCCTGTTCTGCCACTGGCCCTGCCTGTTCTGCCACTGGCCCTGCCTGTTCTGCCACTGGCCCTGCCTGTTCCGCTGCTGGCCCTGCCTGTTCCGCCGCTGGCCCTGCCTGTTTCGCCACTGGCCCTGCCTGTTTCGCTACTGGCCCTGCCTGTTCCGCTGTTGGTCCTGCCTGTTCCACTGCTAGTCCTGCCTGTTCTGCCGCTGGCCCTGCCTGGATGGCTGTTTGGCACCGTATGTTGCGATCCCTCAGCATCTTGCTTTTACTGTCCACAAGTCAGCCAGTCAGATCGTGCCAGATATCAGGGACTGGGGAGGCTTTTTATAGCAGGAGAGACCCACTTAAATAGAATCTAAATGCCCCCATGACTTCATCCTGCTACCCCCCCCCCTCCCTCCAAGCTAAACTCTTTTTTTTTCTCCTACCTAATATTCTGGGAGACCTCTACAACTAAGCCTTCCTGTCCCAGCAACGCTGAAGACAGCATCTCCTAGGATTATATTTATACAATGTTGAGAACAGCCTGGCAAAACCCCGGGACCAGCTGTGCTTTTCAGTCTCGAGGACGACATCTTACAATCTATAAGCCATATTCACCAAATGCTGGCAGCATCTCCATTTAATGATTGTTTAAGAAAAGACCGCAAAGTGCAAGTAATATTGTCCAATCCTCCAGTGGTTGCCCTGAAATGTTACTCTTCCCCAAGGGATTTATATTGCCTATTCCTGGCAACCCTGATGCAACGCAGCCCTCATCTGGATGAATCTTGCCGGTAAGTGAGTTGGACTTCTTGGCTACTGCAGTGAATATGTTATAATTTTTAGTGTCACATGCAGAATGAGCTGTCTGATGCTTACATTACAGCCTAAAGTGTACCCCCCCCCCCAAGTTCTCCATTAACCAATGAAGTAAAGCCTCCCCTTCATCAGTGATTATTTATCTACTTCACGGCCAAGACAGGCATTAAAAGGGATTTGTGTATACAGCCTCAGAAGACTACTGCTTGGCAGGCCCGTTTGAGCAGAAGAAGGTTCTTTCAACCAAAAGCTATGCGCCACCTCTAAGTGCTTTGCTGTTATAACTCGCAAATGCAACATCTGTCTCCAATGTCCCCAGAGCATGGAATCGACACCATGGGGTCGCTTTTCCGACCCACAATCAACCCCCCCTCCCAGCACTCAAGCACACACTATTTGAAACATTCTTTAAAAATAAATGCCTTGCGATGTCAGACATCCAGGACTTGCAACAAAACACCTTTTATTAAAGGTCATCTTTCATGTCTTAACAGCTACGTCAATAAGACAATTTTGAAAACGTGCAGGATTTCGATGGGACCTCCACAGCTGACCTCAGTGGACTATGCTAAAGGTAATAAAAGCAAGTCACTCAGCACCTGCTGTGGGCAAAACAGATACCCTAGACTGAATATTTAAAAGACATGATTTATATTATAAGTAGACACAGTGCTTAGTCTGCACTTTAATTAAAGCAAGAAAGGCGGAAGGAGCCAGGCCGTGGGGAAGGATGGCAGCTCTTACATTCTGATGCCGAACATCACGCGGCATTTCCGTTCCCACCGAGTTTACAGCGGGAATTACATAAACTGGCAGGAAGCAGACACTGCGAAAACTGCACCGAGAAAAAACCTACCGAGGGAGAAAATATTCCAGCAATGTGTTTTCTTTTTTCTTTTAAATGGCTTATGGAATCTTTTGTGTTGATAATGCTAACCCAGTCACAACAAACTCATTTTAAAAAAAGCGTAAAAATACACTTCAACGGCAGCCAAGTGAACTGTTGCAACACAAGACAGGTAGATTCGGGATTGTAGTTTAGGTTTAGGGGTTATACTTGCAAAGTATTTTGCCAGCATTTATACATCCATTTTTGGGTCAATCAACCAAGGATGAATCATTGCATAACCATAGCCGTGAAGAATCAACACCATCATAGTTTGTGTGTTGCTGGAGACACTGTGGTGTCCTTACAGAACAGGCAGCCACAAGAACTAGAAACATGTTCTCCTGCCTTCTTTGCACTCGGCACACAGCTATAAAAAATACCGTCTCCTTATTTCTAGACTTACGTCGGTTTGGAGGCCTCTGCTTGATCGGTCTGCAGTTTCTCACCCCCTTCCACTTCCATGGTACAGTAGACAATGCGGTTGGGAGCCAGAGACTTCAGGCCCTGAACCTCCATTATTACAACCTGGAAATTTAAAGACAAACAAAAATGACACTCACAAAATGGATTCCAGTCTCTAGCATGAGCACCACAAGTCACTGCTCCGATTCAAACAGCACAACAGGTGTCTTACCGCTGCCATGGTAATAATTCTGGTCACCACAATACATTAAAATCAAAGGCAGAGGGAAATATTGAATGTTTGATGGTATAATTAATACTCGGAGGAAGGGAATAGTTCTTCGGGCTATGCCACATTTACAGGGAGTCGTTCATCATGAAAGGATATTTTACTAGAGCTTACGTTTCAAAAGTCTCCACACATACTGGTTTATAGAAGCGAAAGTTTGGGAATGCAAAACCACTAAAGGAAAGCCAGTTACACTTCACTGGTAGATGTTTTCTAGCCAATTCCTTTCATAACAATGGGAGGAACTAGTCTTCAAATTGTAGTAAACCAAAATAGGTAGTTTAACATCAATTGAATTAAGTCAACAACTGAGACTCCAGAATGAGTAGGGTTTCATGCATGCCCTGAAAATTCCCATTCAGTATTTTGAGTAGTGCTCAAAAAGTAATGCATGGATTTTTACTTGAAATTTGCATTCTACTGGAAACTATTATAATTTTCTACTGTTATGCATTGCCTCAGTCTAGCACTCTCCCTATGAGGGCAAAGCTTGAATAGTCTTGTTTCTTTTTTTCACTTTCCAGAGCTATAAGGCAGGACTTTGATCACACCTCCAGGGTGAAAGAGAGCACCACGTCAGACTTGGAGAGCTGGTTCTCGTCCTCCTGGCCCATGTCGATGATGGAGGTATTGTGACCTCTTTTCAGCTTCTGCAGTTTAAACTCCCCGCCCTTGGACACCGGCATGCTTTCTAGGTTGGCCATCAGCTGGTTGACCGAAGACTTCAGCTCCTCGATGTACATGGCCTCCATTTCTTTGGACACGAACTTGGGAAACTTCCCTGCCTTTTATTTAAAGGCATATAAGAAGAGTCAGGGACACCTACATCACTAAGGTCAAAGTACATAAGATGATATTTGATATAACCTACTGCTGACTTACTCTTGCGATCTGATCTGCCATTTGTAGTCGTCCATCCAACTCTCTTCTTATTTGGGCAGCTTGTTCATCTAGGTTGTCCAGCTGGGATTGAAGAGGGGGAAAAAGTGATTAATGCCAAAGTCATACTTAAACTTTACATTCACCACAAAGAGATTTTCATTAGGTTGTCTAAAACTTTCCCCCGATCTTACAGTCTCCTGTCAACCACACTTCACTTTATTTAATAGATACAAACCACAAGATGATTGAGCTTCATTTGAAGAGAGGCCACAATTGCCATTGAGCGCTATTAGGAACCTGAGGGATCTCAGGCACAACAGAAACTTTGAGACACAGGGTGCAGCCCAGGCCACAGAACTCCATGAATAGCTGTCATATTAGGTGTGTAAAATGAAGTGGGAACGGTGCCTTAGTGAATACCACTGTAGCATCTCCAGGGCAGGAGGCTTGTTTCCTGCCTCTGGGTGTGTGTGGCTGAGGTTTGTACGTTCGCCCCTATTTCGACAGGTATCCCCCAGGTTCTCCACTTTCTTCATGTCGTCCACAATTATTCAGTTAACTGAATGGACGACTCTAAATTGCCCATCAATCGTGCATGTGAATGTGTCCCCTGTGATGGAATGGCATCTCGTCCTGGATGCTAGCTGCCACATTCCTTGTTTGCGGGGTCACAGAGAACCTGAATTAGGTAAGAGATGAATGGATGGAGAGATGGAGGAATATATGTAAATAATGAATAATGACAAGCCAATGTAGCTGATGCAATTCCCATCGAAAATGATTCGGCTCATAGGGTGCAGTGAAAAGGTTATTGACCTTTATGCAGTGATAGCTGCCTCTTAATTGGTAAGCTTAATTAGGGCCTAAAAGCGTAATCAATCAACCCACATGCCTCCAACTGAAGGGAGAGTTTATTCGTTGCTTGAGCCGGAGGTTTGGGAAGGACACAAATCACCGCTAGCTGGTCTGTGTTTTCATACATTACGAAGATCGGTGGAAAACACGTAGCAACAGCTGCCGAGAGTCACCTTGTTATACCCTTTGGGTGCGATGGTGCGCCGACAGCGGCCAGCAAACATCACGCACACATAAGCGAGCATTTTCCCTTCGCATCAGCGACCCAAGTGCCCGGCGCCACCAGGCGAGGAAGCAGATCGGAGTGGGCGTAGCGCCGCCCACGGCTTCGCGGCTCCGCCGGAGGGCCGGCCTGTCAGCATGAGGAGCATATTCCTTCGCGCTGAAGGGCTCACCGTACCCCGAGTGATGGGCTCGCCCATCGCCAGCGTGAGTCACGGCCGTCAAATGGGGGGAGGGGGGGACTCTGCTGTGGAGGGTCTGAGTACATCTGAAGAGCTTTCAGTCACAATGCAACTGCAGCTAGAGTTTGGAGAAGCCACTGCATATATTAAAAGGAAGTACATACTGTGTTTAATCATATTTTCTCCCTCATTTTTAAAGCCGACCCGACCCGACAAACATGAGCTTGTGGCATTCTTGGCAACGGCAGGAGAGAAAGAGAAAAGCTACGACTTATTGGTTGGCCGGGAACGTTCGTCTTTCTGCTTGGTTAGTTCACCATCTGGGCTGGTGGTGGACCCCGGTGCTTCACCCCTCCCCTCCCCCCCCCCCCCCCCCCCCCCCCCCCCCCCCCACCCCCCCCCCTCCCCATCCCCATCAAACCCCCCAGCCGCACGAGAGCTCGACGAAGCGAACAAACACCCATCCCTGAACGGGCTCCCTTGGGCACCTTGCGCGGTAAGGGCCAGGGGAAGCGGGATAATGCTTTTTACCGCAGAGCCGCAAGTAACGATGAACAGGAAATAGCCCCTGTTTCCAGCTCCGCCTGCATGCCAAGTCCAGGAAGATGGCCGCCCACATTGCCTCCTTGAGCTCATTTTGTGTTATTTATTCGCTCTGCAAGTGCCCTTCCCCTACTCCAACGTGGAGCATGCAAGATGTTTCCTCCTCAACCCCACATAGGCACAGTCATGAGCACGTGTGGGGGCGGGCTCTCCCATGCTTATCCCCCCCACAGATTGGCCAGATCACTACAACGGGCTCCACTTATGTCACAGATTCTTCATCTGACCTGCCCCTCAGTCCAGACTCCAAGGTCACATCACCACAGGCTCACTTTGGAATCCTTTCTGATTGGACAACGTGGATCACGTGATGGTTACGTGGGAATCCCTCATGGCATAGTCCCAGCTTGGGGGCACTGTAGCCTTATGCCCGTTTGGGTTCAGTTCCCATGCTCTGCTGGAGGCGTAATTAACCACCGAGCTTCCCTCATGCATAAAGCAGCTCCGAGCATCTCACCATAGTCACGCAACTGGGATGCTGTGGAACCGGGAAGATCCTGCCTGGCTCTTCACATCCTCTGTAAACGGGGCACAAGGACAGCAGCATGCAGGGCAGCCGAGGAAGGAAGTGCACGGTGAGAGCAAATCGAGACGTCGCCGCCGACGTGGGAGGGCCCATCGCGATCTGAGCTGGGGATTCGCCTTAATCGAATTAATGAAATCAGTTTAACGCAGCCTGGCAGACGAAGAGCCGGCAGACTCGGCGTGGAGCAATGGGCTGGACAGGGATGCAGTGAAGCCGGCCTCCGCGGGCAGGATGGGCCAGACCTCTGCAGGGTCATAAGCAGTGATATACCACTGCACTGAGTCGGGTCTTTAATGCCGCTCTCTTCATATTCTTCTCTTATGCTCAAGAAAGCTGGAAATGTGCCTTAATGAGGCATTAAAAGAGCTCGAGGGTAGTCCTGAATAGCTCATGTGACTGTTTGCTTTTCCAAGAAGGTGGGCTCTATGGGCAGGGGGGGTGGGGGTTACTCCGGAGATGAACAGTGCATGAGCAGGCAGGTGAAGCAGCCACCCCCTCCTCGTCACAGTGGGAGGCACATTCCGAAAGAAAACCAACGCACAAGAAAAAAGAAACAGACAAAGACTAAGCGTCCGAGCACCATGCAAGAGGTACACAGCAGGCCAGCGAGGGGGAAGGAAGACGGTCTGTCTCCTGAGGATCCGTCTCCTGAGCGTCCGTCCCCCGTGGGTCCGTCTCCCGAGGGTCAGTCTCCCGAGCGTCCGTCTCCCGTGGGTCCGTCTCCCGAGGGTCCTTCTCCCGAGGATGCCTAGCCTAGCTTTTAGGAACAGCGTGAAGTTGCGTACTGCCACAGGATGAGAAGGGGCGGAGTCCGGCGTCCATGATGGATGCTTAGCGGGTGGACTGGGTGGAGGAGCCTAAGGAGCGCTGGGGTGTGACTATGGCTCCTGCCGTTTCCATGCCCCACCCCCACTGCTTAAGAGAAACCCCTGCCAGCCCACTCACCCCAGGAATTTTTTTAACTAGGCCAATGTGAATCAAAGCTGGGTCACGCCTCACGGTTTCTCTCCTTCCTGCCGCCAGCCACACAGTCAGCCAGGGGACTTCATTAATTCCCATTAATGCAGGGTAACCGTGCCCCTCCCTGCCCTTAGCGAACGAAGCCTCCACCTCGTCACGCGCTGACCCAGCCCCCCCCCCCTAACACGAAAGCGCATCACCAACAATCCCTTCTGCCCACGTGCAGCTCAGAGAGCCTGTAGAGGAGCCCCCCCCCCCCCCCCCCCCCCACACCCATTGGGTTGAGGGTTTTTCCTGCCCATTTCTTAAAGCTGTACCCTGCTGAACTGTGTACTGGCTTGGAAAATAAGTCATAATTTAAATGAGTCATCTTGCCTCACACAGCTATTTCAAAATCCACCCTAAAGAGTTAGAATTCTTAGATGCTTCAATCACTGATGGCCACAAAACCTGAAATCTTTAAGCCTAGAGAATGTGGGACACATTCCCTCTATCTCTCTGGATGTCAATTGTTCGCACAAACATTCTTAGAACTGACAATTATCAGAGGACTTCTCTGGAAACACCCACATTAGTGACAGAAAGGGAGATTTCTTTATTGATAAGCTTTTGTCATAAGCTAATTCTCTGCCATGATATATCCACTTTGAGTAAACAGGAGGAAGTGCACTTCCTCAGAAGCAAGACAGAGTCTTCCAACCTGCTGTGGCAAAGTCCTCGGAGTATATCTGCACTGAATAGGTCGGCAGTGCAAACCAAGAAGGAGGTCCGAGACTTTGGGGAGAAGGCCTGCCCTCCCATCCGGCCTCTTCAGCATGCTGGGAAGAAGCCCGGAGACTTTGTGGGGGAAGGGAAGGGCCCTGAGGATGGATAAGGTGAGCAGAACCGCTGATGCGAGGCTGGCTTAGGAGGAAGAGGCATTAAGCATGCAAGAGGAGAGGAAGCTGGTCAGTTTGACAGGAGCATAGCTCCTTGGCCAGGGAGGGTGAGGCGAGGGAACCATTGCAGGTCCGGCGCAGCGAGGGAGCGAACGAGGAGAAGGAGGAACATCCTCAGGCAAGACGTCCTTCCAGCTCTGCACCAAACCAAAGGCAGCCATCGGTACACGGTACACATTATGTACTCAGTCTGCTGTGGTCCCAGCTTCTGGTCGACGGGTCGATGAGTCCAGTTCTTGTAGTAATTTTACAATTTAACAGCAGTGTTCTGTATTCTGCTTTTTAACCAGTAAACAGCATTCTGAGTTTTTTTTTTAACCTTGGGCAGCATTCTGAGATCATATTATCATTGATCAGCAGTTTTATTTACCGTTTACTAATTGTCTGTGCATAACCTGTTATTGTGGTAATTAGAAAGGAATTTCATCTTCATTAAGCACACCTTAAACGTAGTCCAGTATTAGCAAAATTTGGTTTACTTCAATTTGACATGAAGGGGACTTTTGATAACTTGGGGCTATAATTCTAGATGAGTTTGGTGCCGTTCTTGCGACGTTACGGCTAAACAGGGATCATTAACCACATAGCTGGAGGAGAATGACGCTCGTCAGACACTGCGGTCGTGGTTGTACTATTGTTACAGTCACTATATCGTAGGCAAATGTGTGGTAATGAGCTTCGTTTTCTGTGTCCGAATGGAGGACAAAATCTATGTGTTTCTGTGCGGGATGCATGCGTGTGGTGTTTTTACGGGCACCGCCAGAAATCTTGGGCCGCATGAAAGATAAAAAGCCTTTATCTATAGATTGTATTGCTCACCTCCCTCTTCTTCAAGTGGGTTTGGTGCTGAGGGCAGGTGTCCCCCTGAGGGTGAATCTGTGCATGTTGAGGGCACTTCATTAGTTATGAAACTGACTGGCACCAGCATAATGTCATGTTTTGTCTTGCATATTAGCCTAATTTTTCACACATGTTCATCCAGTTTTGTACATTAATCTGATCTCCCATGGAAATAAACGTTGAGAATTAAAATAAAATGGCACTGCACTGCTAACTGTACGGTAAATTGTTCCTTTGTTAGGCTAATCCAACCACTTTAATACGAAATCTGTAGGTCTATCAATTTTGTGATGCGCGGGTTGATCCAAAATGAGCGGGTGCCCGCGGTCACCCGCGGTTACGAGTCATCAAAAATATTTTTAATGATATTCGGGTCGAGGTCGGTCGGGTCGTTTGAAATAAAGATGCCAATTAAACCTTTGTAATTGATATGGTACTAGACAGGAAGCGGGTCGGGTACAATATTTTCCTCTTTTTTTGTGGTCCGAGTTGCGGGCGGGTTAGTTGAAAACGTCGGTCGGGTTCGGGCTGTTTATACATTGACGCGCGCATCACTGCTATCTATCACTCGCTAGCATGTTATAAACACAATGTTTATAATATGCTAAGGCAGTGACTAATGCCTGCTAATAGCCTACCTTTCTTTGGAGAAAACTGAGTCACCAGTTGTCTGCCCCTTTTCTCCCTCTCAGCTTTCTGCAGCTTCTCTTTACGTTTTTGGTAGCCGGACTTCATATTTACTGGCGCTATCACCATCAGTAGCGACACGTGTTCACGTGTATCCTACACCTGCGTGCAGCGGTCACGCTCATGTTATATAGAATAGAACAGCTGATCATTCTCTGAGCATACGCATTTCACATGTCCCGCTCTGCGAGAATCAGAATACTGCAGCATTTAACATGACATGCTTTACTTGGGGGGCACAAAAATGTAGTACAGATGCTCCTCTGCCTATGAACTTTCAACTTAGGAACTTTCAGACATAAGAACGAAGAGGACCGTAAGTCCAAACTGTTTCTTGGGCTCCCGTTTCCTGCCCGCAACATATTTTTTTTTCTTTCTGTGCGCCAATTCCACCTAGCAGCCAGGTACTCTTGGCTATTCCCGCCGCGCAGCAGCGTAGCGTGCGTACTCCAAGCGTCCTAGTTCTTTGAACTTGCGTACACCCTTAAAATGATGTTGAATGACGACTTACGAGCATTTCAAGTTACAAGCGGCCGTTCAGAACGCAACTCATTCCTAAATAGAAGAGTGTCTATATTGTGCTATTACTTATGTATTAATTATGCATAAACTAAGTCTTAGTTACGTACCGATCTCATATTTATTTATCAATAGACACATCTATTGTCTAAAGAGATTACTATATTTTACTATACCTGTTATGTAAACTTGCAAACTACTGAAGGAACAAGTAATGAATAATACAATTGAAATATTGATCTCGTGTTTGTTCATGATTAATGAATCATGAGGCATCTTATATCTCAAATAGTTCCAATGTTTGTTCATGATTTGTGCTTCAGTAGTAATTGAGTTAATGCTATGTATTTCTGCCCCGTTAAGTAATGTTTTATCAAAAGGTTTAACGAGGGAGGATACAAAAGCTGTCATTCCTGTACTGTGTTCAGGTAATAATCTGCATGCTTTTTAGAAGAATTAAAAAAGAATTCTGTGGGAGACCTTGAGCAGTGGCTGGCTGCCGATCTCGCTGGTGACTGTTTCAACTTCCTTCTGAAAGATGTGCATCTAATCTCAGGAAGATGCTGGTATGGGGCGACGTCTTAACCGCGTGCTACTCAGGGCAGGTCGCAACCGCGGGAGCGCAAGGGCAAAGGAGGGCAGGCCCTTTCTAACTGCCGTCTTAGGCCAAGTACAGTCTGACCATGATGTCAGTGTAAGACAGGTACCCAACCTCCTTTAGAGTGTGACCTACTTCTTCAATGAGTCACCTGGGAAGCCGAGTGTCTGATACGTCTCCTTGACAGCAGCCATGCAGGACATGCGTTCTGTGGTTATCAAACTCACCACTGACTGCTCCACTGCCTTTAATGGTTATTTCTGATGGCTTTCTGATCACTGATGGCTGCTTCCCTCCCCTCCACCCTCACCAGTTTTCATCAGTCTGTGAGCTGCTCTAGAAGGAGGAACAGCACCCTGGGTTTTTACAAGCTAATTCTAAGGAGGCAGGAAAGTCTGTCATTCCGACATCCCTGGGCAGCTCTGATCACATCATGGCACATCCTACCCCAAACTACAATTCACCATTGTTCACCAATTCACCATTGTTCACCAATTCACCATCAAGTTAATGAAGAAGGCTGAAGAGGCTCTGCGGAGCAGCATGGAGAGGACAAGCCGGGACATGTTCTGTGTGTGAGCCGAGTGACTCAACTATCTCAGAGACCACAGCTTTCACATCCTGCTTTTTGTGGTTGTCAGCACCCCATCATAACAATAAGACCATCTTAACAATAAGAAAAGAGCCTTCTGGTCTGGAGGCGAGGAGGAGATCAACAGGTGCTGGTGGAACTGAAGATCCCGGCCTGCCCAGGGATGCAGACCAGGTGGAGCAGAAGAGAGTGAAGGAGGTGAGGCATGAGAAGGAGAACCATGGTCGGCTAGGAAGGAGGCTGGAAACGTGCAATGGAATGCCGACACAGGGACCTACACGGGGGCCGACACAGGGACCTACACGGGGGCCGACACAGGGACCTACACGGGGGCCGACACAGGGACCTAACCAGGACGCTGCCTGGGAAAGAATTTGATTTTATTTTGTGATTTTGATACTTTATTATAGAAAAAAATTGTAACTCACATAAGTTGTTTCCTTTTATCTGATTATCTGCCCAATTCCTTTGTCCCTCCCCCATCTCGAAAGCAAAAGGAGTTCTGGTTTAGTTCTGGGGGGGTCTGCAGGAGGCGGCCCAGCCCTGGAAGGCATCCTGTAACAGCCATACCCCCTTAAAGGGCCGGTTCACACCAAATCTGGACAGTGATGCTCTTTCGATGTGCCTTATTGTTATCCATCCATCTAGCTGCCCGGCACAATGTGCCTTGGTGTTCCTGTCACCAGTTTGCCATCAGATAGGGCACCAATCAGGGCCGAGCGTGATGTGGTCAATGCTGGGGATGCACGCGACGCGCTAGGGTGTAGCGGGATGTTTTTCCGAGAGGGACGGAAATGCCTTGACCGCGTCTCTGGGAAATTTACTAAACTGTTTCCTGGAACATTTATCAAGTGCATTAAAACGAGAGAATCTTCAGAGCGTCAATCTAAGTTTCAATTGGAACATAAGAACCTCCACCTATCATGTACAGCACCTGCACAGGCAATATTAAATACACTTTTGGATGAAAACATTTTTAATACCAAACCTTAATTTTAGAAAGAAAATTTATTTTATTTGAGAAGAATATAGAATACGAGACCATATTACTTTTAAAAAGCAAACACAGGTCGCAGTGGAAATAAATACAGCCCACAGGGGGGTATGCAGATATTTCGAATGTTATTTCAAACACCCTTATGCGCTTGAATTAGAGGAATGTTTTCTTTTAATTTTTATGAAAATGCATACGACAGTACAACCATTCCCACGATCAGAGCTGTGTCTGGCAACGACAGCCAACTCCGTGATTCTGTGAAGACAAAGAAAAGCTCTGTCACACTCACTGAGGACTTCAGTTACCCTCCCTAATAATATCACAATGAAAAAGAGCAAGCAGTTAACGGTGTTAGACGCGCACCTGTGTGGCCCCCCGTCACTCTCAGAGAGACAGCGGCGACGGTTCGGTTCCTCTGAACGTCCTGCACCGTGTACAGACCCTCATCAGCTGAGGTAATACTGTCCAAGAGCAAAGAACTATTCTGGACAAAAGCTTTCCGACTGCAATTCGCATTCCACTGGGCTTGGTCATTATGTATGGAACAGAGAATCACTGGGTGGTCAGAACCTGCCTTGGAGAACTGGAGCCTCACCGGGCTCTCGGTGTAAAACGGCAGGTGGAGAGTCTCACCCAGAGACATAGAGACGCTGGCTCTATAAGCTGAAGGAAAGAGAATCAGCCGTCCAGTGAATCTCAAAGACGAATCTGCCATTTCTGTACCATTCCAATCCCTAACATGGGGAAATCTGAAGCATGACATCACAGAATTAAACTACTCACAGAACCAGGGCAGTCTTGCAAAAAGACGTGCAGAGCAGAGCTGCGCGTTCATACCTGTGACCGCCAGCGTGATGCTGGCAGGGTCTCCTTCTTCAGGGTGGCCGTTTCGCTCGTACGAACAGAAATAAACTCCCTCATCGGCGAGACGGACACTTTCCACGGTGAGCGAAAGGTCCCCCCGCCTGATCCGGCTCAGCGACACAGAGCTTCGGGTTCGCTGTTCCGAACCATAAGTCACCTCTCCTGATTTCATCACCAGGACGTCCTGTTGGCCTTTCGTCCACTGAAGAGAAATGGCATCCTGGCTCTTCTGCCTATACATGTGAGCGTAGCAGGGCAGGGTGACAGACTGTCCCACTGTGACGGAGAGAGGGGCGGGAACAGGAGGGGCTAAAAAAGAAAGACACACGCAGATAGATGTGAACCAGAGAATACAGATTTTAAAATCATGGAATTAACCCAATTACTGGAAATAATTTTACCTAATACTTTAAGATGGACATTCACGATAAATTTTTCATCTGTTTCACCCAGATTCCACACACACTCATACACGTCACCATCGTTGTAGAGTGTGGGGTACAAGGTTAGTGTGAAGTCTCCTTCCTGGAACTTCCTGATGTCAAAATGTACTCTGCCCTCAAACCCAGAGCCAATCCTGACCGTCCCATCGTACTCAACCACTAGCTGATCTTGGGTCTTCCACATGATGCTCTTTGACTCAGTAGTGAACGCATCTCCATATCCTGATCCACTGCAGGGCAGAGCAGCCTGATCCCCAAGAGGGACCTCAATGATTTGACATGAAGTCACCATAAGAAGACCTGAAATGGCGGTGACACTGAGGCTGAGAAACAGCAAGAAATAACCTAGCAGTCAAAGTTTGAAAAAAAAAATACTTACAGTAATAGTACATTGACTCAGCACATAAACCCACAGAATTAGTACGCTTTCAAGTCACTTCAAATATCTTACGTTTTTGCATGCTTCCTCAGTAAAGCGCGTTTCATATTTATCATTAAAACACATACAGTAATACGGATAAAAACAGCGAATTCGATAATATGCATAACTTACAGCAGAAGAGCATCCATGTCGCCATCGCTGTGCAGCTTCGATGCAGAGGAAATTAACTTCTATTTAGAACTCGTATTTACGGGGAAAAGAGTTATCTAGTGGGAAGTGTCGTCTTCTTTGGGTTATTGCCTGAAGATGTTTGAGGTTTCCTGGTGCAATGAGCCTTGCTTCGAAATCGCTTTTTAGAGTTTCATTCATACGCTTTCTAGACTGGCTAAGGCACCGCAATTAACGCCCCGTGACGCAACCTACGGGGAATCCCGCTGCGCCATAGATTAACTTAAACGGAATGCTGTCGGGAATAAACCGTGAGAAGGTCTTACAGCGTAGACCTGCTTTGGGGGCACGGTATCGGTGACCCACTGCACCCCAAAGCCTAGAAGAACTCCTGTTTTTTTTTTGTTATTCGAGCAGCTATTTATGGACGGTCTCTAAATCTGCGAAAACTTGCTTGCCAGCTGTCACGCTTCAAGAGCGACACGATTTCTCACTCACGGTCATACTTCCGGTATATCTATATTGTTCTCTTATAACAATTAAAAGTGGCGATATCAAAGACGTTGAGTTAGCTTGCAAACCCTGCAGAATGTTTACAAGGAAATAAAAATCGTACACAGGCTACATGTAAATGTGTGTTCAGAGTTGTCTCGACTTGTTCTCTAAAGCAGTGGTTCCCAAAGTAGGGGTCGCGACTCTGTCGGGGGGGGGGCGGGGGCGGGTCGCGAGATGATTTCTAAGAAATCAAATATTTAAAAAAAAACTATTAGAAATAACGTTTATCAACATTTTAACATTTTATCCATAACTAACAAAAGATAAAAATTAGTAGTTAATAGTAGTGATGTGTGCACCGTTGCGCGCAACATTTGTATATTTTTTACCACTTCCGAGGATAGTGGGGGTCACGAGTCACTGGCACGGTTATTTTGGGGGTCGTGAGCTGAAAAGTTTGGGAACCCCTGCTCTAAAGATCTGATGAAGTTGAACTTCCCGTCTTCAGACTGCTTATGTTGGCGTCGGCTGGCGTGAATAAATTAATGCAGACTGGAGGGGGGTGGGGGCTGACCGCTGCCTGAGCTGCAGGGGGCACTGTTCGCCTCTTGGCCATTGCGATACAAGAAATATTCTGAAAGCCGCATGTTTAGTTGCTAGATAAATACACTGTCACAATGAGACAGGAGCCTGCAAGGAACACAGACTGACTAAACAAACCACCTGCTCTCACTACAGGACTACAGCCAAACACTCCAGCCCAAGATCTGCTTAAAATCCACCTGATGGAAGCCGAAACTCAAGCGATATTTGAAATTAATTTTAAATGGTTTATTGAGACATAGAAAACTACATGAACGAAGACTGAATGCAGGATGTAAGTGGAGGAGAGGGATTTAGGAATGAAGGGCTCAGAAAGAAAGGAAAGAGAGACATGAGCTGAGCTAACGTAAGACGTCCGGTGATCATCTGCGGAATTGGCTGCTGGTTCGTGAAGGAGGCTCTTCTGCTTGGCCTGTGAGGAACTCCTCTCTGAACAGACCTCACAGGTGCAGACCTCCTACCCTACGGGCTCTGCAGTTTACTTACACCCGTCTGATTTTTTTTTAATTTTTAAACTCCCAAAGTTGTCATCTGCCTTTCCTTCAACGTCCCTTTTATTCTATATGATACACACCCATGTGAAACATCTTGTACTCTCGCTGTTCTGAAACGCACCATACAGAAATAAATGGACTTGAATTGCATACACAAGTCGAGGACTTGCTAAGAAAGTTATAGTCATGGGTCCAATTTTATTCCCTGCAGTTATTTAATTGTCACAAGAATTCTGCACATTTATGCTGAGTTACAGACATTTTCCATTTCTGCTCCAGCTGCTGTAAAAGCAGAGTCTCAGGCATCTTACTGCTACACATTAGTCATGACAGGCATTTGGTTTGGATTTAGGCTGAATGAAAAACATCCATTTCATTTGAAGCCTAAGGGATATGAGAGCCTTTTATAAGTGTTAATCTGATAGCGTATGTTGGAAAAGGAGAAATTAGAAACACGCAAGTGTGACGGAGGAAGTCGCCGTCACTGCGCGGCGAGGGACGCCGCCGTCACTGCGCGGCGAGGGACGCCGCCGTCACTGCGCGGCGAGGGACGCCGCCGTCACTGCGCGGCGGACCTAGACGGCCTGACGACGACGGAGCTGCCAGTAACACGGGTGGCATGAAACTGCACCATGTTCATGTTCTTCATCTTGTGGAGGAAGCGAACCCTCCTGACACCAGAGCCATAGCTGGAGAAGACGTGCGTCACCTGGACAGAGAGACACGGAAGGGCAGGCAGAGGTTACAGCTGCTGCTACAAATCCCTATAGCATGAGAAAAAGCGATGGAATACAGACGAGTGCGATAGATACACCACGGGAAAAAACTGTTACAGAACATGCTTGTGGTTTGGACACTGCCCAGCGGGTTGGGTGACATTCATTCTTTGTCCGCCGTTAGTTGTTAACATTTCCTGAAATGGCCAAGTAGGCTGTTTGAGGTCTGGGTGTGGATCCATCTATACCACTGGGTGATGCCTTTATGCTCAACTTCTTTAGGCTGAGCTCTGGTTTGCTTATTAATTTGTTACTAGCAGAGGATTAATAAATATTTGTATTCTGTCACTTGCGTTCAATCAGGTTGTCGCTTCGGGTAACATGAACAGCTATTCCAGGTTTAGGCAAAAACGTGAAATACTTCTGAATAACGTGGTCCAGGAAAAAAATTAAAAACGTGTTACGACTTTAAAATATAACATGTTAAACATTGCGTGTCAATGGCCTCTTATTATTAAACTAATACATTTACAGTATTTTTAATAAAGCAAGTGTCTTAAGACTTGCCATAAAACATACAGAGCTCCCAGAAAAAGTCCATTGACAAGTAATGTCACAAAAACGCTTGGCGTTTCATGTTATTGTAAAAGTTTCACTATTAAAAAGCACCCAGTGACACGGCTTCTCGAACTGAACTCAGATCAGCTCTTTTAGAAGCATCTGAAGACTCCCTGTGCGTCTTCATCACTCTCCCCAGAAAATTTTGAATATCGTCGTTGCCAAGGTAATACCTCGTATGTGAAAAACGTGCAATTTTCCCAGGAGTAAGAAAAAACTGAATTACTTGGTGTAACGTTTTCCAATAGTTAGCTGGTGACTGCCAGAATTTGGCTGTAATGGGATATTCATGTGTATGTACATACAATTATGCATGTACAAGTTACTAAATTGTTTTATAATTAGTATTTGGTGATCAAATTGTCAACACGCCACAGCACAGTGCGCAACAACGAAACGTGTCCTCTGCATTTAACCCATATATGACATAGCAGGGGGGCAGCTAATGCAGCACCCGGGGAGCAGTGCTTGGGGACGGTACCTCGCTCAGGGTACCTCAGTGATGACTTGCTGGTGGGGGATTCGAATCTGCAATCTTTCGATTACGAGTGCACTTCACTAACCATCAAACCACGATATTAATAAATATCAGGGGAGAGCTGCACGCAGTCCTCCGCCACCAGGCATTATGCAGTGGAAATTCCCACATTTGGGCGATTGGCAGGGGTCCACACAGCTACAGCGCTGTGCCTGGGCATCACCCTGGGTGAACCACCTCCGTCATCATGGTATCTCCCCTGGCAGGTAACTATATTTTCATGTCATCTGCAACTTTCGCAAAACTCCCAAAAGCAAGAATTTATGCTATGCAATACGTCTTAACCACGGCGGATGAAATCGCGATGCAGGAGGGCCGACTGTGATAAATATACTGCATATATCGCCTTATATACATCCTGTGTGTTATATATACCCAACATACACACATCAGCCCTCATGACCGCAGGCAACAAGCAGCCCCCCTTCCCTCAAACCCAGAGGCAGCGTCAGCCAGTGAATCCGCTACTTTCTCAGAAGCGCAAAGACGTCACCTTCTTCCAGGAGTGGGAGTCGTTACTGTGACCCCCCTCCGGGGTGAACGCGTGCTCCTTAATCACCGTCTGACCGTCCGCTCCCAGCAGCGTCACCTTCAGCGCATACACAGGCTCGCGGATCTGGCTCCGCTCGTACCTGCGCAGGGCGGGATGCGCAGTCAGGGGAGAAACGCAGCAGCTTTGCAGGGAAGGCAGCAGGGGGAGATTACCAGTCCTCGATGGCTATATCCGGCTGAAAGGCGTCAAGCAGCTCATCCCACAACCCCTCCGCCTTCAGGTCCACTTCCTGCTCCAGGGTGAACCAGCTGAGGAGGACAGCAGCATAGACAGCAAGACTGGCTCAGCAAATCCAGTCACATTTAACTTTGCTTTATTATACGCTTGTATCAGGTCACAAAATCACGTTATGCCAACCTATGCTGATGGCTAAAATATTACTACAAGCTACAGTATCTAATGATTAAAATATATTTAAAAAGTACAAGACCAGTTGCCACCAAGCAGATTTGATGTTTCGCTTTCAGTAATATAGGTCTGCATGAAAGAGTAGATTTGTCAAAATATTACCACAAGTCAAATTACACCGAGTTGCACAGCTTTGCCTCAACTGTATCGATGTGCGTGTCTCAAAAGGGGAAATGTGAAAATTAGTGTTCCTGTGTACTGGCCATTTATATTTAAAATATTTCAAAGTTATTATATTAAAAGAATGTTAATATTGTATCCTGTCCCATAACTGAATACAAAGAACCCAGTGATAAATCTGACCAGTGTTCACATTAAGGGGGGGGGGGTCAACAGGACAATTATATCAGCCCTATTGGACCTTGGCTGTGCAAAACTCATGTGCATCTTTATGGGGACCTGAAAAAATGACCCCAAAAGTAAGGGAGTTTCAGGTTTTATCAACCTTCGGGGACAAATTGGTCCTCAAATGTGACGTATGCAAACCCAGGAAGACGCTGGAGGGGTTGGAGCTACACGGCCGCGCCCAGGACCCAAGCCAACCTCGTTAACACGCCTTCCATTGAAAGTTTCTATGGCTGCCTGACTGTTCAAAGCATGACTAGAGCTTGAAGGCCGAGACCAGAGTGTAACATGGCGACGTGGCCTCAGGACACGCAGGGCAGTTAATGGTGATGTTTGGCACTCACTGCCAACACAAAGCAGCAGTCTGAAAATCCACCGGAAAATGCTGCTGGAATTTCCTTGGGCGTCAATCATTTGCCTGCAGGCGACTTCACAGAGAAACGCCGGCAGATGCGTGACGGGAATCTCCGTTCGGCCGCCAAAAGGACGAGTCGGCTATGAGGCAGATCTTTCAATGAATTTCACTGATCACCGTTTCTTTAGCTGAAATCCAAACAAGTGAAAACCTGCAGCTTGACTTGACTCTCCAGACTGGGCAGAGCCATGAAGTTTAATAGCATAGAACAATGAAGTGTTGTTCATCCCATTAGGAAACTGGTTCGTTTGTACACGTCCCATCTTGCTCCCCATGAAACGCAAAGAGGGGTTCGGGCGTGAGCAGGTTGTGGGGCTGCAGGGTTTGACCTGGCGACAAACCCCAACCCAGAAAGCGGCACTCCGCCCCCCCCGCCCCCCCCATGCCTACTGGCCAGATAATCTGCAGTGTCTCTAGCATCTGTACAACGATGTTGCGAGATGATGGATTAGGCCCGAGAACTCCATCCTGCCACACAGCCCACATAATATAGAAATAGATTCTTGATCTTATAAGAACTAATTGGAAGTCGACAAACATGGATTTATTAGCTGCCTCACCTGAACTGCGGTAAGTGACATATGACCACACCAGCAGGAATCCCACTGGTGTCGAAAGGGAGCGTTTCATTAGACTTGGTCCAATTACTGAAGTCACCTGACCAGCAAGGGAAGAATCATTTAGGGTAACCTCTGCTCTGGCATGCAAAGCCCCGTTGCAATATAGCAGCCATGGTGCGCGTCCTTTCCTACCTTCTGGTTCAAATCGGGGTGGTTCAGCCCCAAACATTCCTGCCAGCTCGCTCTCCGGAGGCGGCGTCTCATGATCCAAACCTGCGGACCATGCGTTACAGTTCTGACCAAAAGTTGCAGTTTTTAAAATGTTAAAAACACAAGGTGCCTCTAACACTTCCATAAAACGGTTGTATCAACCAGACATGACATCTTTCCCCATTTCGGGCGCAAGTAATAAAGCGAAGGTACAATATACGTTAATAAGGCGTCATCCGTTAACACGAATTAGAAAATCGCATCAGTAACATCAGTTATATTTTCTATGTTTGCAGCAGTGAGTTAAACACAGAAGTGACGGTGAGCAGGACTGCCAACTCTCACGCGAGAAATCTTACGGAAAATCTATTATTCCATTACAAACCTAAATTTAGCGACATCAGCTTTGGGGCAGTTTGAAAACCCTATACAGACTATTTATAACATAATAAACGGTGACACGCAATGCGTGTGCAGACTCGTCACGAAGTGAAAATCTCACTTCATGCCGCTAGCGGAACGTGTCTGAGGGTGCGATCGCAGTACCGAAAGGGGACGGGTTTTTCAGCAAGTTGCGTCCCAGGGGTTTCTTTTCATAGACGGATTTCCAGTCCACTGTGTCCGGCATCGGCAACTTGTTCTCCTCCAGCTTCAGCTCACTTCCGCATTTCTGCTTCCAGTCGTTCGCAGCCATTATGCAGCTCAAAGAATTTAGCGCGACGGAGAAACAAAACTAACACACAGCGAGTGACTTAAGACCGGTACCAACAGTTGTACAGCTGTAATTACAACACGGAACCACTCCACCCAGAACGGGGCAGCGATGGCGAAACATCCGTGCGGCTCTTAAAGACACAGCAGCGCTCCCCGCTGCACGTAATGATTAGGTAATCTAGGCGTATTCAATGGGAAGGTCTGTCGAGTTCTGTTAGTTATATTAATTAATAAATTATATGAGTATCTTACTAATTATATGTGCTTGACGGCCTAATGCTTTGAGAAATCTTTGCAGTAATAATGAAAATGACTTGTTTATCTAATGATGACTAGACAACTAATATCTCGTTTTGAATTATCTTTTTATTGTATATTGAATGGATGTACTACAAGACGGTTGGTCTTGCATATCACACATGTATTTAGGTTTCATGAAAATGCATGTAGTGACAATTCACAATGTCACAACTAATTCACAGCAAAAATACAACTTACAAAACAAGTTCTGATTTGAGTGCAGAATGTTGCTTTTTTAATCCAGTAAAACATCATAATTAAATATTGGTAAACATTTAGACAGTCTGCCTGTCGATGTGATATAGAAGATTATTTAATAAGGGTATGTACTGAGTAAAGCACACATTCCGCGTGCCTGCCAGTTCAAGCGTTATATACAGTTTTTTTCTATAGATGTGAAAATGTCAATGTAATATAGTAGCAGAGAAATCTCCATCCATCCATCCATTTTCCAAACCGCTTATCCTACTGGGTCGCGGGGGGTCCGGAGCCTATCCCGGAAGC
>JAABNY020000108.1:24805096-24824876 GCA_015164015.2 Brevimyrus niger | reverse complement strand
CCCCCCACCCCCCCCTCCCCCCCGCCCCCCCGGGCGCCCGGTAGGGGGGCCCCCCCCCCCCCCCCCACACACACACACACACACACATACACATACACACACAATTTACAGATCAGTGGGGTGGGGAGTCATGTCCTAGGAAATGGCTTTAAAAGCATGAGTAGCATCCAGGGGGGGTGTAAGGAAGAGGCCAGATGGGATGGCTTTCCTGTTTTGCGGTCGGACCCCTGTGCATGTGACGGTGTGAGAGGAGGGGGGCCCTGTCGAAGCCTGTAACGGCGTTTGCTCCGGGTATGGCTGCCCAGCCCCCGCGACCCTCCCCCAGGATCATGTGGTCAGAACAGTGCAGCAGCTGCTCTGGCCACACACCAATCCTCGGGCTTGGACTGTTACTGCCAACAAAAAAATCTCAGGAGGCAAAAGTCTCCTTAATTATAATAGCTGAACTACTGCCTGACATGGAACAGGCTGGCAGGCTGCCCTGACCTGGGATGGGTTACAGGTTCACTCTGACCTGGACTGCATCACATTTACAATTAGCTATTTAGTAGATACTTTTATAGATGTACAAGTGAAGGTCAGATATCTGGGTCTGAATGCAACCTTACAGTGATTTGAGGTTATGGGCCTTTATCAAGGTCCAATAGTGAAATCACTTAAATTAAATTAAATTAAATTAAATTAAATTAAATTAAATTAAATTAAATTAAATCGAAAGCAACAATAGCAACAACAACAACAATAATAATAATAATACATACATACATACATACATACCATACATACATTTTTTCTAGTCCTATTCAGGGTTGCAGGAGATCAGGAGCTTATCCCAGAGGCTACAGGCACAAGGCAAGGAGTAACCCAGGATGGGGCACCAACCCATCGCAGGACACTACATACATACATACATACATACATACATT
This sequence comes from Brevimyrus niger, assembly GCA_015164015.2. Lineage (NCBI taxonomy): Eukaryota > Metazoa > Chordata > Actinopteri > Osteoglossiformes > Mormyridae > Brevimyrus > Brevimyrus niger. The sequence goes on along the minus strand of JAABNY020000108.1, from coordinate 24,823,950 downwards.
AAAGTGAAATAGAGCTGTCACAATTACTTGATTACTTAAACTCAATTATTTGATTATTAAAAGGCATGGACTAAGATTTGCCTCCATTACTCAGTAATATGGCAGAAGGAAGATGGAACGTAGCGGACAGAAAGAAGACGGAGCGTAGCGGATGAAGGTCCAAATAAGAAAGCAGAGGCCTCAGTCGTACAGGGTCACATCCCATTTAAAGTGAATGAAAATGCAGTCATCGCAGAACTATCACAACAGCATAACTGCAATGCAACAGACATTCACGGTCTCACCAATAATGCGATTATCTCAATCCACGGACTCCCCCAGTGCAATTGAAATTATCTCAACAACATAATTTAGCTGAATCATCTCACATACAAATCATATATGAATTAATAACCATTATACACACACACACACACACACACACACAAAACAAACAAACTATACTACTTGTTATTATCTACCAATAAAGTTTGTCAAATAAGTTGGTGGTGCTGCATTGAAAGTCATCTCTGGAATGCAAGCCAAGCCACCCGCAGGAGAATGATGTCACATCACATGATGTCACATCACATGACCTGGCCCCCGGACCAACACAGTAGAGAAGGTTTGGGGGGAGTTTGTCCAGGGAATGAAGATATATGATATATAATCGTGCTGATGTCTTTATGATTATTGTAAAATGTAGAAAATAGTATGAATTAACCTTTTCATGTTTGTGTCCAAACTTATGAATGCATATATGCAATGAGATTGATCCTCCCTTGGTGTTGTCCGTCTGGGGTGACCGGAACCTTCACAACATGCCCATTGGTTCCAACATCGGGTGATTGTGACATCTGGATGCCCCACATGCCGGGCAATTTCACAATATCACCACCCAGCCTCGTGTGGACCCACAATGTGACCCCTATCAAACTCCGTCAAGTGCTGGTAATGCTGTCTAATGCGCCTGTGAGGCATCCTCTGTGTCTGTGTGCGTGTGAGAGAAAGTGGATATACCTATCCTTATGGGGACACAATGCCCCTATAGCATAATAAATATCATTTTTTTCCCTTATTGGAAAAGAAAACTCTATTCATAAAATCCTGTGACTGCTAAACTAAAACTGCAACAGCTCTTGCATTTTGTTTGGTTACTTATGGTTATGGGTAGGGCATGGTGGGCATATATGTATATGCATGTATGTATTTTTTCTCTTCCAAATAGCCTAAATGGCTAAATGTTTCGTTTTAAATTAAAGAAACATATCAGATGCGTCATGAGCACTTTTATTAAAATAGTGCAGTTAAAACAAAGTGCAAATACAGGGTTTCCTAAATGATGCCTATATTTGTTCTGCATGGGTGCAGCATAGCAGCCTCACCATCGACAGCAATTGAAATTGTGCTTAATAATTGGAAAGACCCAGATTTTAAGTTATCACTCTCCAACAAAATAAAATAAATATTGCTAATAACATTATATACGTTATATATGGTTAACCCGTGTGCCGTTTGTCAGTGTTTTGAAACAAAACTTACCATGTGGCAATGACTCTACGCCTTCCCCGTGAGAGGCTAGCTGAGGAGATGCCCCAGATCTTCTGGTTTCCTCCCACAGCCCAATAACATGCAACCTAAGTAAGTTGGAGGTGCCTAAACTGACCGTACGTCTTAGTGGGTGGGCACTCTGCCCCATCCAAAGCTGGTACCTGACTCACAACAACTGCTACAAATATTACATAAATGACTACTCAATTAATCAGCATAATTAATCTGTAGATTACTCAATTATTAATATAGCCTATAATGACAGCCCAAAAATAAAATTGCATAATAATATTTAGTGTTTATAAATGTTAATGCTACACAACCAAGATTTTTCTCCTATTATTGGCAGAGCTGTAAAGGGGAGGATTTAAAGCACAGCATTTATAATGGGAAGGTTTGCGCTGTTCAGTTGAAAGGGAGGTAATGCCACAAATTAGAATATCCATTGATCCATCTTCCAGTACTGGATCACATGGAGTCTTTAGTCTATCTAGCCCATGTAATCTAATTAGGCTAATGCAGGTTTGTTTCGAATTTGAAACATATAACTCTTTCTTTAACAACACATGCGCTATCAAGAAGTTAATGGATAAGCACCTCCATCCATCCATCCATCCATCCATCCATCTATACAGGGTTGCTGAGGTGGATTAAATACTAACTTCTCAGCATTTCAAAGATGGAAATCAGCTATGGCCAATGGGAACAGCCCATTCACTCCTCTCCCACTCATCATCCCTCACCGTGATCAGTGAACCATCAAATGATATTTCAGGACAACTGCACGAGTGGGATCGCAGGACAAAGCACGTCAAACAGAGCATCACACACTCTGCACGCAGCCATGCTGCCTATCTGCAGACTCTTGCCCCTTTACTCCCCCTTTGCATGCTGCAGTGCAGGGGGCTTAATGGCTCAGGTAATATAACATCTCCAAACACTCCAGCAGGCTGCATGTGCAGCGGTGCTGTCAGGAAATTTTCAATTAACAGAAATGCGTGCTGTAACCTTTCACTGGGGAATAGTTCACACTAGCAGCAAGCAGGAGCAGGTGCATGCTTTGGAGTGAGCTCCACTGCATGCCGCCTTTTTTGCAGAACGATACTAGGGACTGAAATGACACTGAACGTCCCTTTTGCTCAATAAATGTAAGGCCGCTGTGTGCAACCACACCCCGTGGTCAGATGCACAGCCTTAGATGGACGTGGGGGACACAGATAAATCCGGGACGCTGCCTTTCTGCATCTGATCTTCAGACGGAATCGCAGTCAACACAAAGGTCACAAGCGGCAGGGGGAGGGAGAGAGCACAGGTGGGTGACGAGGCAAAGTTACGACACCCCTGAGAATCTGGAGCAGCTTCAGCAGAGCAAACAAATGACCTTTTCTCAAGGATACTGTGAGGAAAAAAAACGTCAAGAGGATCCAGTAGCCAGTACATTCATCCGGCAGGAGATTTGTAGAGTAAAGGGCATAAATAGCTAAATATTTATACATTCTCAACAAAAAAGGGAAATCGATTTGTGTTGACATGACATTTCTCATGCAGAATTTCGATATTCTGTGACGGCGTCTCTCGCATGTGGTGACATTCCTACTGACAACAGGTGCACTAAGAAGGGCAGGGATAAGGGGAGGATGCAGGATCATCCTGGAGGGCAGGCCGTGCCGGAGAGATGAGGGATGCAGGATCATCCTGGAGGGCAGGCCGTGCCAGAGAGATGAGGATGCAGGACATCCTGGAGGGCAGGCCGTGCCGGAGAGATGAGGGATGGCCGCACACCCGCCCTCCTCCGACCTTGCGGGTGTTTTTTCCTCCGGCAGGTTGCTGCAGGGTCTGGCAGAGGACAGCCAGCCGGATTGCTGCGGGACGCGACAGCGCAGGGGGCAGTGGGGTCTGAAAAGCTGGGAGCTGGATGACAATCTGCTGCTCTATTTATATCCGCAGCCATGTGCTGACTGAGCTGATCACTTTAGGGAAGGAACTCTGCCAGTCTATGCCTCAGTACCCCTAAGCCTTACTCCCCCCTACACCCAATACGCACCTCCAGTCCACCCCAACCCCTCTCTCTCAACAGTTGGAAACAGGTGGTTTTGGGGGGTAAACTGCTCAAGGGTTGTGTGTGTGAGGGGCGAGGAGTGAGGGCAAGGTGAGTTTCGAGCGATCAGAACCCTGACAGCACCTCCAGGAAGACGGCGCTGTTTATGGAGTCAGTGCCGAGTCCCACTGACATGAGGTCAACCAGCAAGCTTGTTTCAAAACGAGCATCAAAACGGGGGTCAGATTTGCCCTCCTAGCTAATGATTCGTAAAATGATTAGTTTGTACCGAACATGCACAAGACGTGGGTGCCTCTTACAATGCTTGTCTAAAAAAATCAGAGTGGGTGGAATTCTATTTACATGGCTTTCTAGTCAACCTAGAGACCTAAGGTTCCCAAGAAAATATTCAGCTCAAAAGCTATTTTAGATATTTTTAACAGTTTTTATGCATATTAAAAGATATAATAAAATTTTATCACTCACCCAAGATGGAAAGCACCCAACATAATTTGATGTTTTGCAATAAAACACTTTGTATCAGTAGTAGGGATAACTGCAACATTCAATTTCAGATGGTTGTCTTGGTATTTCAGAAGCCAAAATAACTGGGTAACATAACATTGCTAACATATGAAATTAAAGGCAAGTGCACTGACTTGTTTCAAGGCCAGCAAGAAAGACAGCTAATCATCAGCAGACACTCTATGGCAGGAGTGAGATATCCAGTATTGAGTTTGTTAGATGCTTCAAATAAATATAAACATTTCAGGGCTCAAAGACACCTTGGGCAAGAAAAGCGAGTCACTGAACTCGTGTCTCTTGAAAATAGAAGACTTTTTATTATGATAGTAATATCAAGGTCTGGATTCAATTGTATTTCGGTCCAAATAGAAAGCAAAAAGCACCAGCTGGTGACCACTGCTATAAAACAATATACCGTACAAATACAATGTCAATTACAATAGGTGTTTCGCACCTAAGGTGCTTGGCTTCTAAATATAGATTCAGTTAAAGTTTCACAATAATTTAAGTAAAACGATAGAGATGTTTAATTCTGTATATTAATTTTATGGACTGTATATGCATAGTCGGAGAGCAAGAACGGATGGCTTTGATGTACCTTATTGTCATGTATACATAGTCATTTGTACAGATTTTATACACAATTTATCCATGTTTTTTCCACGAAGCATTTGCATGTTTTCTTCTGCTCCATCAGCATAGATCCACACTACTAACTGCATTCTTATATCAGCATAGATCTGCACTGTTCACTGCATTCTTATATTAGCATTGATCCGCTCTGCTCACTGCATTCCTATATCACCATAGATCTGCACAGCTAACTTCATTCTTATATCGCCATAGAATCGCAACACACACTGCATTCTTACTAATAGATTTGGTAATAGCCAATCTGCAGTACAGCCCTTCTTATCTTCGTATGCTGCTCTGGATGAGGCTAAATCTGTGCCTGTATAAAATATACATTTTGACATTCTTTTCTAAACTATTGATCATATTTGATTCCAAATTCCAAACAAAAATATTGTTATTTGCAATGGTAACTAACACTGCCTACAACAAAAAGAAAAAAAAGCTGTTTTTTTTTTTTTACTTAGGAAAGGTTGAAAAATGAGTATTTGGTGGAATAACCCTGATACTGTATCACCGCTTTGATGTATCTCGGCATACTCTCCACCAGTCCTTCACGCTGTGGCTTCAGACACATCTAACTTCTGGTATAAAAGTCAAACATTGCAGCTTTATTTGATGCCTTGTGACCATCCGTCATCTGTTTTATAATATTCCAGAAGTTTCTGATTTCTGGGGTTTAGGTCTGGGGATTGGGCATGTCAGGGTCTGGTGGTCCTCCATCCATACCTTGATTGACCTGACTGCACGATACAGACCATTGTCCTGCTAAAAAAAGCCGTCAGAGCCGGGGGACATGGTCTGAGTAGAAGGAATCAAGTATTTTTCTAGTACAACTGTATTCAGTGCTTGAGTGGCTTCCTTCACAGGTAAAAAAATCTACCCGATTCCAGCTGTACTTAAGCACCCCTACATCATCAGCAACCATTTGCCAAATGTCCCAGTAGCCGTGAGACACTGCAGCTTGTAGGCCTCTCCAGGTTTCTGTCACGCCATCAGATGGGCAGGTGTTCTGCAGAGCTTACAATCGGACTCATCAGAGAATACGATCTCTATAACCTCCAACCTGGCTCATTGAAGCCGGGCTTTGCTCTATGGGACTTCAGTCCTGCTTCTGGGAATCTATTCCAAATCATCCTTGCTGTGCTCTTCACAACACTTCAACTTTCCTATTCTTTTTGAAGATCACTCAAAGTCATTTTTAAGTTCACGAGGCACTGTCGTATGAATTGCCGGTCATCTTCTGCTTTCTTTATGGCTTTTAGTCATTCTTAGTGTCTCCTGCTATTCTTTTGCACAGCCATGCTGAAAATATTAAGCCAGGAAACACCCAGCCTCTCACCGTAACTGTCTGTCAGTGGAACCAGCATAGCAACCTTCTCCTGACTCAGAACATCAGAACATCTTTGGCATAATCAATGGTTGTTGTTGTTAATGACATCTATTTGGTCATATAAATAGGGTTAGGGTTATGGTTGGGATGGTTAAGTACATGATGGACTCCAAGGTGAAGTGGCATGGTGGTGCAGTGATTAGCACAGTTTCCTCACACCGCTGGGCCCAGGGTTCAAGTCTTCACCATGGCTTTGTGTGTGGAGTTTGCATGTTCTCCTTGTGTCATGGTGGGGTTTCCTCCAGGTACTCCGGTTTCCCCCCACAGTCCAAAAGCATGCTGAGGCTAACTGGAGTTGCCACATTGCCCACAGGTGTTAATGGTGTGTTACAGAAAATGTATAGATGGAAGTCTGTAGATATGATTCCAAAACTATTAAGTGTTCAGTCTGGTTCAGCTAATCAATACCTCATTACAATAAATAAGGTATGTTGGTATTGAAATTCAACAAATACTTCACACAGAATGGCTGCCATAGAAAAAAAAATGCAGATTTAAAAATATATTTGCATGGATTTTTTTTCCAGAGCTGTATATAATTGCTTACTGAATTACATTAGCTTTAATGATGGATTGCCTTGCAGTAGCAATATCTTACCAGGCTGTTAATCATTCAGAGTCTAACAGGATAATACTGCCTGCTACGCTACAAAGTATACAAAACTTAATGGTAACACTTTACTTGACAAATACTTAATAATAACTCAGCTACTACTGAAGTATAAATCGTGAACAAATATAGTCTGCTTGACATAGAAGATCTAGCGATTCATTAATGATGAACAAACATGAGATCAGCATTTCACTTGTGTTATTCATTACTTGTTCTTTCAGTAGTTCCTTTAGTAGTTCAGAAAGGTTTACAGAATTAACACATATATTAACAAATAGTAGTTGCTTGGAATAAAACGTCACGATTCATTAATGATGAATTAACATGAGATCAGCATGTAACTAAGACTTAGTTTGTGGTAATTAATGTAATAGTAAAAGTAATAGTATAACACTATATTTGTGTCCCGTTAAGTAAAGTGTTACCAACGTAATATTTGGGGATCTGTAGGTTTATGTGATTTTTAAAATGATTTATTCTTATTATCTGGATGGTTATGAGCTAAATACCTTTCTTCTTGTTTTGTTAGGACGCCGCAGCTTTCGTATGCTTATAGTAAGCAGCCAATTGTGATGAATGCGCAGTGCATGAACGACAGCGAAAGCAGACTGCAGAGTGTAATGTTTTCGAGCCACCTTCCCTGTCCGTGCACAGTCTGGTCAGCCGGGTCACTCCGGCCGCCCAGCGCGTCCCACGCCCGGCGATATCGATGGCCTTTCGTTGCTGGAAAAGCGATTGCGCTAAATCGAATAACTTCCTCTGCAGATCGACTGATATGTCGGAAACGCAATTATGTCGCTGGCTGCTGGAACATCTGTCTGTAGTGTATTCAGGGGAAGGGCAAAAAAAAAACAAAACGGAGCGACAATAAGCGGCGCGGGGGCAAGGTCGATTGAATGCACAGCTGCCGGGACGGCAGACAAAGGAGCAGCGCCTAGGACGGCAGATGGTCACCTGACACCCAGTGTCAAGGAAAGTGAAAGATGATTGTGAAAGGTCTGTTTTTCATCAACACAGGCCCAGTCACACCTTTATGCAAACACAGAGATATACCTGCGTAGTTATAACTAATAGGCCTACATACTGAATTCTGAATGTATAATATTATTTTGAATATCTTATCTCATAGGATTGATAATCCTCACAAACACAACAAAACCCCCCTATATATCTGTGCCACACCATGTCAGCATGAAATGGCCAGTTTCCCCAATAACTAAATACAGAATGTGTGACACATTTATATTTAAATTATTTGGCAGAGACTCTTCTCTGCCACACCGAAATGCAGCAAATAACATTTAAGAGGATGCAGGAGCATATATCAGCAGGATGCACTTAAGCGCAAATACAAACCATATAAATTGATTTTACAGGATTATAAATATGCAAATCACACTGAAACGTACACCAGAAAATGCAAGAAGATTTTCACCAAGCATGCGACGTACCATAAAAGATTTAGTACCAGAGACAGGCATCCTGGCAGCGTTACTGCTTAAATAAATGAATCACAACCTAACAACAGACATTATAATGCACATTTTCAGGTCTAATGGACGCAGTCGGCCGATTCCGCCGCTGTTGGGCTAAGAGAGGAACAGCCCTTAACTGAAAGAAAGTACAAGATGACGGGGCGCAGAGCTGGGAGGAGCCGCCCTTCGGGCCGGCTGGGCCGATGACCTTAAGCCAGCTCCGCAACACCAAAGCGTGTGAGAGTGGGCTCCCTGGAGGAGTGTCTGTAAGGCTGTTCTGAGCCGAAGCTGACAGAGTGAGCTGAGCAGAGGCTGTGACGCACGCTGTGACAGAGGAGGGGGCGGCTCTTTAACACCTCAGACAGAGGCACCGAGAAACACCGCCATGTGTCATTCACTCTCCGGGCAATCGGTTTGAGTTTGAACAAGCGCTCGACGCTTTGGGGCGCCTGGCGAGGAAGTTCGTCTTCCCGGGGGCTGCAATGGGAGCAAACGACAGCATCGCACCCCCCCCCCCCCCCCAGCTGAGTATCTACTGCTCCGGCACCTACACCAGCTAGCCAACGACCTTCACATTGCAGTACATAAACTCCAGGTGCTGAGGAGCCGTAACGCACAAAGCAGCTCTGACGTGGCGGCGCATGTCTGAGGGACTCGTTCATCCGCTCTGGGGCCATCATCCTGCCTGCTTCCTACATCGACCATGTCCTACTGAAAAGGATGCTAAAAGGAAACCTGCAGAAAGTTTGGCGTGTTCACTGGGGGCACCGTGGAACCCCCTGTAAAAAGAATCAACTCTGCTCAGGTTAACTAAAATGGTTCAGCACTGCCCTACCTGCTAGTTAACCGATTACTGCAGTCCGGTCACTGAGCAAACCTGTGTCAGGTACATCCTGACCTCAGGGGGAAATACCTGGTAGTATAAAGTCCAAAATGTTTATAGTCGTTTAAGTTGCTTTGCACAGAGTCGCCTTATAAGATTAAAAATGTATAACAACGGATTTAGGCTGGAAAAGAAATCACAGAACACTGACCTCAGGGACAAAACAGTAGACAGACATGGCTGTCCTAACTGCCTACCGGACATGACCGCCCTCACAGACCGCCAGACATAACCACCCTAACGGACAACCAGACGTGACTGCCCTCACAGACTGCCAGATATGGCTGTCCTAACAAGCTACCAAATGTGACCATCCTCACAGACATGACTGCCATAACAGAATACCGGACATGACCGCCCAAACAGACTACCAGACAAGACCACCCGCATAGTCTACTAGACATGATCGACCTCACGGCCGACTGGACGTGACCACCTGAACAGACTACCGGACATGATACACTGATTCGCATTGAGAGACTACAGGGTTCAAATCTCGCCTCCACTCTGTGTATTTGGAGTTTGCATGTTCTCCCCGTGTCACACAGGCCTCCTTCAGATCCTCCAGCTTCCTCCTGCAGTTCATAGGCTAACTATCATCTTTAAATTACCCACAGTGTACGACTTTGCGTGTTTGTTCGCCCTGTGATGGATCTTTTCCGGGGGGACAAGGGCATCTATCAAGATCAATCACACACAGAATATGTGCCAGAAGTGTGAATTTTCAAAAGGGGTATTTACAGGGTTTCACACCATTCATCCGGTTGGAAGCTCATGGATTTCTTGCGTGATACATACTAGAAATAAAAATGAAAAAGCATATATTAAACAATGCTTTACTTGTAAAACAGAACGTCCCATTTTCCTTCCTTTGGCACATTTACCAGGGAAGCTTGGGTCAGACTATTTATCCTGGGCCCTTTTAGCATTCCAGGAGGTTAAGAGCCTTACCCTAGGGCCCAACAGAGACACAACCAGCACGCCGAGGCTGGGATTCAAACCAATGACCTTCTAATCACAGGAGCGAGGCGTAACCTTCAGAGCCACATTGCACCTATAAATGCAGAGCCGGAGTTAATATCACAGCATGCTTAAATACCCAGTTCCGATTGGTGCATAAACAGCCCAAAGGGGTTAGTGATTCTCACACGACTGCACAATGAACACCACAAGTGCTCAACCTGATGGCCATTTATATTTATCAATGTGTCCATTTTCTCCATTCATTTAATAAATTCATGCTTACAACTGTTGCTCACAACAATGACAACAATCAGGTACAACACAGGCAGCTGCAGCAGTGTGTGTCGGACATTCCATACGTTTGCTGAATGTGGAGACTTACCCACCCAGAAATGACGGAGACCAGGCAGGAGGGAGCCCAGATACCTCGACACGTGGAGCTCGTTTCCCTGAAATGCCCCCCACGTCACTGGGGCTTCATCGCCACAAATAGCGAACCCTCATCTGTGATGAGATCCCCAAGCTAATCAACCACAGCTGCGGGCTTCCTAAAAGGCTACCTGGCCATAAATTAGCTTGTTTACTGCTGCCTTTGTAGCTCCTGCAAGACCTGACGTGTTGGCTCATGCATAGACACATTTCATGCTCTTATCATCTATTTTAAATGAGCAAATATTTTTTGCTTGAAGAATAAATGTCTTTTTTGGCAGGTGGCCCCATTTTAAACGGGATAAACCACTCTGGGGAGGAAGGTTATATAGGAATAATGCACCTCCACCCCTCTGAGGTTTATGTTCATAAAACCCATCCTTCACCATTCTTCACTCCTCATGTGTCAGTGCTTCTCCACTCGCGTGAAAAAGCACATCCCAGAATGCTCTCTGGCCTCTGGAATGACCAAGTTCAGTACAGGAACTATTCGATCAAGGACAACAAAAATTCATCAGTAACTACTAAATGCAGCCAGCCAAATGGCCAAGGCCGCCACCATATGGAAGCATAAAATAGCAATCGGCAGAATGTTCTCAGCCTTCCTAGGTCAGCAGAACATCAGCTGTGCTAACTGGGACCTGCTTGGAGAAACGGCAGCTAAAATATAAGAGCTAAGGGGCCATCGAAATGCACAGCTTCGAAGCTGCAAAATACCTTGCATCTGGATGTCGCCAAAAATCCCTGATGGCACAGATTTCAGGCAATAACCCTTCCTAGAATTGCAAAGTAGTATTTTCATTCTATCCTCAGCTTATACTGAGTTGAGTAAGCTGAGAAGATTGGTAAATCTAACAATTTTTGGGTCAAATTTTTGATGGCAGCTAGCAGATACGTTTACAAATCAAGTGTAATCGACAAGTTAAACATTACCAGATGACATAAGCTAAATTTTCAGCTCACAAAAAATCTAAATATATTGGAATAACAGGAAATATTGATCAAACATTCCAGACAGCATGCCAATCACTGAGCACAATTCACATAACACAAACAGCTTAAAATGAGATTAATCCAGATATATGCAAACATTGCACTATTATCAACAGCTACAATACATCCATATCTTCTGGACGTGTCCTGCAGCCTCTACCGCTTCTGGCAAAATGTCACCATCAATCTAAGGCTAATGGTGCTGCAAGACACAATGGCTGAAATTACTGACCAAACGCATATCACAGTAGGAACTCATCCTCACTCAAAGGTCACAAAGGAAAATCTTCCTAGGACTCCATAAATCTTTACACTTATTATCAGAATAGCATAATGCTTTATGACACACAAACACAATCAAATGACAAAACAAAATTATATGAATATGTATGAGATTTTCAGCTACTTAGCAATATTAAAACTGTTATTTTTATACTTTAGTCACTAGATATAGTTCCTTCTGTCAGTTTGTGCACTTCCCAGAGTGTATTTTGTGCATGTAAAATAGCAATAATAATAGCCAGAAGGGGATCAGCATGTAGCACTCTGCCAGAGCCACAATGGCCTGTTTACACTGTATATACGGAACCTTATTTATCTGTAGTCAGATATTATACTGGATTCATGTGTCTCCAACAGCAGCAGGATCACAGTCCCTCAAGCGAATTGTGGGCCCAACCTATGATTTTTTTCCTTTTTTGGCCTTTTTTCCCTCCCTCTCTCTCCGCATTTATATGTAATATTGCAATATCTCTTTATTTCCTAACTGTCACAGACATATGAACAAAGACTTTGTAATATTTTCGGTACAGTAGCTCACAGCAGTCTTCTTCTGAGATTTTACAGCTATATTACGATACTACAAATATGTTTCCATATCATAATCACCATGTAACATTATTACTAGGGGTGTATCGAGACCTTTTGCCCATAGTTCGGTTTCTATCGTGGCCAAATATCCAACTATTTGGCAAAATAAAGTGTTTGTCTTTTAAGTAAAGGGTGATGTGTTTTTGAATCAATTGTAAGGATACAGAAAGCTTACTGCTACCATGGCCTGAAAACCACTGTACATACGGAACCGTGGGTACACGGTATTGTTACACCCCTAATTATTATTATTATTATTATTATTATTATTATTATTATTATTATTATTATTATTATTATTAGCATAATATAAACCAGTGTAACCTAATCCCTGACTCTTAATTTCTCAAACAGCCCTATCAAGATGAGTTGCTGAATAAAAAGTTGCAATTTTTAATAACCTTGTGGTGTTGCTATCCCACAGTGAAATATAATCTCACATAAATATTATTACACGCAACTGCTTGTAAGTATTCTCTAATAAATTATTTCTCATCTGTGGTACTTTGATAGATGTAAAAGGCAAATTAAGTAAAAGCTCCATAATGTCTAAGTGCCTGACTGAAACAAAAACCAGGTCAGTGTCCCCAGGACTAAGACTGCGTGTTGCGGGCACCTGGAACTCATTCAATATTGGTTCTTTCAATACATGTTTTGCTTGCTTCAAGTTACTTCCTGTAAATTCTTCCCCTTTTCTGGAGATCGAGTGATTGGTAATACTCTGCATAGCCTGTTTCCCAACCCTAATGTTTGACAGCTGTTACCTGACAGGCGTTGTAGAGAAGTTGGTGCTCAAATTTCTTGATGCCCAGGATCTGCTGGAACATCTCGTAGAGCTGATCCTTGCTGAGGATGAGCTCGGAGGCGGCGCTGGCCGTCATGCGCTGCTGCTGCTTGCGTGGGTCCTCGTCGCCGCGGTAGATGGTGTCGAACTTGGCCATCCAGGAGCTGAGCACCGTCTCCTTGCTGAGGCCGTCGATCTCCGGCAGGCTGCGCACGCGCTTCTCGATGTGCTTCTTGAAGACCTCGCGGCAGTCGTTGGCCGAGAAGCCGCCGCTCTGCACCATGCGCGTCACGCGGTCGCTCTTCAGAAACACCTGTGATCACGGAAAGCGGGGGATCTGTTGTCGGACTTTGCCATCAGCTGTGTCGCTGAGACGAAAAGTGTCACGAAAACGAACGATTCAAACAAAGGATTACGTGTGTGTGCATGGAAACCAGAGTTATCGCCTCTTGATGGTCTCTATTCTCACCCGGCAGTTGTTCTGCATGGTATTTGCGGCCTGCAGTGCAAATTGCTTAATCACTGAAGTGCACTAAAACACTCCAGTAAATCCATCTTGGTGCCGTCTGCTTCTGGACTCAAAGAACCAAATATGATATGCGATGTCTGCACCCTCAAGTGAGTCACTTACTACTTTATCTCTTTGTATAAAGACATCTAATTATACTTCAGACAGTGCGCAGCCGTAATTTTAGCCAAGGGAATTTATAAATCATATACTGGTCAAACCTTCTTTATCATATTTTTTCTTGTTCGAAGAGAAGAAGGAATATTTTATTTTAAAACAAAATTCCTTCTCTTTAAATTAACAAAATATATTATAAATAATTGCCCTCAAACCAAATAGGTTTCATTATTTCAGACTTTTAAGAAGGCCAAAGATGGGATATTCACACACACACACACACACACAGTATCAAGTAGGATTTCCTCCACTAGCAATCTGTTTCATTTCCTTTACCATGTTCTTCAGTCCACTTTAAATGGCATATATTTTCATCCATATTTTAATGACTCACCGTTCTATCCATGACTCAGTCCATAAATGAAGGTCTCATTTAGTGCCTTCAACAAAGCCAATCAGTGAAGAAAACTTAATTTTGAACAAAAGCCATTTTGAACAAAGAATTCACAATGAGTCAACCTGATATTGACATATTGTGAAATATAGTGAAAAATAGCTTTCCCTCTGGCTGAAAGTCTACAATGAGAGTAGCAAGGATATTTTGCAGCTGAAGGGCCAGAAAAAAAGGCTGCTTAGATCCTCAAGATACACCCTGCTTGTTCATTTTCCAGTTACTCCATGAACACATTAAAGAGCTAAAACTGGAGTGTGAGATTATGATACTAGATTCAGTGGACATCACACAATGCTACTCACTGTAATATGCAGCAGACATCATTTTGTTTCAGTGGAATTAAAGGCAATACAGGTTTTGTTGTAGCAACTCGGCATGGAGAAGTAACTGTATTTCTGAGTAGACTGCAAACTTTGGATCACAACATTGGCCTTGTCGCATGGACATCTGATATCTTCATACTCAGATTTCTGACTCACCCAGGAGCTCAGATTTAGCTGAGTGAGATTGAGACAGATGCAGTGATGTACAACCCCTTGATGTGGAATTATTTTAACACGAGCGGAAACAACGTTAGAAATGCATTTTGCAAACACCGCTCTGCTAAAATTTCACGAGGAAGATCTACTAATAAACATTTTGACACAAGAGATTTGGTTGCTCACCTTCAGGCGAGACAATGAAGAGAGATTCTGAAAAACAAATCCAGTCTAATAAAGAAGGCAGTAGTACTGCAGAATAACGCGAGTCTGTCAGTAAAGCAAGGGTTTTATAACAAAAAAAAAATCAGTGCTGACAGCGACAGTGCGAAAGCAAAATATATTTCTCAAAAAATTTAAATTAGTTTATCACACTTGATGATCAGCCCTTCTCTGTTATAAATGGTTGCACTTAAATAATTTAGCTAGCTAGCCATATGTTGCTAGCCTGTTGACTGTTCACTGATGTTTTAAAATACGACTGATGAGTGGAATTAGGTAAAGAAAATAGTTCCTACACTAAACTGCTCACTACAAAGTCTGGTAAGAGACTTTGCTGTTGAATTTTTCGAATGTATGTTTTGGCGCTTTACACAGAACAGGAAGAATGCCATTATATTTCTGAGAATACCGACACTTCTATTGCAGATATCTCCAAAACTGCTGCAATATCCCAGCGGAACAACCCAGATGAATAGACAGCACTAAAGCCTCTCTAAAAGCTTTCTTCTTCAGTTTTGGGGTGAACTGCCACTTTTACTCAGGTCTCTACATTTTGTGTGGTTTATTTTTATGGTCTATTAAGATGTTTTTGGTATTAAATTTTGTAATCAACACACATACTAGTGTATCTTGATACATAAGCTTCCCAAATTTCCAACTCATTTTGAGAGAGATGCTATATGAACATAAGCTAAATTGAACTGAATAAAGACTGGGTCCGATATATGATGTGCACTTCACTGATGAAGTTAAGTTTACCTCGTAGAAGCTCTGCACTGCGTTGATGAAGGCTTCATCCGCAACAATCTGCGTCTCTCCATTCAGGAAGGCCTGGAAACGATCTTTCACCGTCTGGAGCTGCTGCTTGGTTATCTGTGAAAGAGACAGGAGTCACACACTCTGAACAAAAGAAGGCTGCCATTCGTATAGGCGGTGGGCAGACATGCCAACATCCATCACTTCTAACAGTCTTCAGTATTTTGAGACCAGAAGGTATGGCATGGATTCTAGTATAGTGTCCAGCCTACACAGGAAAAAGCATCAGTTAAGTAACTAATGATGCCAGTTAAACAAAAACGTAAAGGGCAAATAAGTCGAATGTGACTCAGGTGGGACATGATCCATGCATTAAGATCATAAGGGGATAGAGAAGCACAACTCTGATGATGACTTTGATTTGAAAATTCAAGACCACACAAGAAAAGCACGCAACAAGCTACTTCAATCAGAAGTATTTAATACTATTTAAAAGGTTATTTTTTGGTTATTAGTATAGGTGAGCCACAGCTACTATTTCACTGAGACCAGCACAAAATAAAATTCTACCGTTGTTTAAATACATATAAATTTGGATTAGCGTGATGGGCTGGGAGGCTGTTCATTTACAGAACCCCCTTGTGTGCTTATCTTGTAGGGAGATAAAGGTCTATCCAATGTCAGCAAGGGCTACACATGCTATTTTTAGGTTTGCGTGAGTGCAGCACGCCTGACAATGGCTAGTCAAATTCTGCAGAAAAATCTTCTGCTTTCTAAAGGACTAATAAATTCCTTTCTTACTCGCATTTACATGCAGCGTTATTTTTTCATCTGCCAAGAATGCATCAATTTCTAAGACTGGACCAAACGCGAGGGTGGGTGTTAGAGGCACCAGTAAACCTGACTGTAGCAGTAATTGTTTAATGCAAAGCCACATTATCCTGAATAAAGGCAGATTTTACACCTGTCCCACCTAAGCAGAACATGACTGATGGATGAGTTCAAGTCCCTGTTACCATGGTGACAAGACACGTGTCACCGGGGTGTTTTTGTATTAACCTTAATATTCCTCTGTCATTCCTGTCACAAGGGAAGTGGCAGCTGTGATAGAAGCAGCTTACCAAGAACCAGGTACTATGACATTCTGTTAAGTGTGAAGGTTTGAAAATTGTTTACAAATGTGGTTTAAATCAGTAAAATAGTTAGACATACAGCACTTGTGTGTCTATCCTGTTATAAAAGAAGTCTCGACTACAATTGTCTATTGTGTTGTCTGCTACTTATATACCAATACATAATATATAACTAATACCAAACCAGCAACAGAGCTGAAGCTATGATGTTTCTCCTTGAAGTCGCAGCACTAGCAGAGGAAAGCGAATGTAGTTAGAAAACTACGCCAACAGTTTAGAGGCTGTTCTGTAGATATGTAGACAATACTTGTGTTTTCTATGCAGTCCTTCAGAAGAGTTACAATTTTTGACATTTATAGTCTGCATTATTAATTGGCTGCGATAGGCTGGCCCCCTGTCCTGGGTTGTTCCCTGCCTCATGCCCGGTAATTCTGGGATAGGCTCCGGACCCCCCGCGACCCAGTAGGATAAGCGGTTTGGAAAATGGATGGATGGATTATTAATTGGAAAGCATTGTATATTAATAGAATATACTTTGCATTCTTTGCGAGTTCTTAATGCATTATTTTAATACTGCTGCTCCAATACACCCAAATTTTTTGACGCTTTCTTTAAACTGAATGATTTGTAATAAACAGCCAGTTTCGTGAAATTAGCTGAGAATATTTTATATGCAAATCTTTGGCCAGGACCAGAAACACAATTCAAAAATGAATATTTCCAAAAAATAAATCCATCAGTAAAGATATAAGATGTTTCTGAAAAACCTCTTTGGGATGCGTGTAGATCCAAAGGGAAAGGAGATATCGGAAATTGCAGGGTGCCAGAGGGTATGTGAAGCGAACGGACACACAAAAATAGCCCTATTTTCAACTCAAACACACAGAGTAGGAACTTTTGATAAGCTATTGATTACAGATGGATGGAGGAGCCCGTCTGTCACAGACATCCACAGCCATCCTGAATCCTGCGCTGCTGCATTGATGTCAACTACAAGTAAGAAGAATTACTGTTTAAAAGCCTTTGTGTTGCTTAATTTCCATCTGTCTGCTGGTAAGACTTTTTATATTACTCAATGAGACTCTGACCTCATCTGATCATCACTGTAATTAAAAATATTCCATTCTGATTGGAATTTGACAGATCTGACACAATAAGACTGTCATCAAACAGAAGAAGGATAATAACCTTGTCAGATACTAAAATACTCCATGTACCATTAATGATATACAATATTATATTAGTACAAAATATGGGGGTGGCATGATAGCTAAGACTGTAGCCTCATAATGTGCGTGGAATTTGTTCCCTACATGTTTTCTCCCCATGTTTTTTCACAGTTGGAAAAGCAAGCAGTTAGATTAACTGATGTCAGGACAGTGCCCACTAGGTGACCGTATGCGGCAGACTGTCACCATGTTTCCCCAAATGCCCATGCTTTTGAGCAGGTAGCACAACTGGCTCAGACGATATTTCATGGGAGTCTGGATGCTCATGGACTTAGATTTGAGCAGAAGTTTGGAAGAGGGCTAAACAGAAACATGTTCAACGAAGAAAATCCAGCCTTAATCATCGGTGACATCCCAGCTCTCCCAGAAGGTCCCGGAAGGTCCCAGGAGGTCCCAGAGTCTCCAGCAAACTGACGGCGGCTCCCTGACACCCGCCAGTGATGCGCAATGTCCTGGAAATCTGTTGTTCCGGCAAGTTTTACCGCCGCAGTCCCACCCCACCCAGTCGGCAAATTTCACTGCCAGCAACACCCCCCCCAGTCTTCACATTCCATTGCTAGCACCCCAACACCCCCCCACACACACACACAGACACACTCAGGCAGTATCCAATTTTTAATACCATCCAGGCATTAAACTGTGGTACACAGTATTTTGTAAAGCAATGATATGGTGGTATTTCCCAGTAGAATCTGCCACACAGGGGTGGTGGTGGGGGGGGGGGGGGGTACTACGGGGCCGGGCAATTACCGTAAAACCACCCAACCATGGCCGCCCCAAACCCACACCCCCCCCCCCCCGCGCGTTCCCCCCCCCCCCCCGGACAC
>JAABNY020000108.1:24759007-24773868 GCA_015164015.2 Brevimyrus niger | reverse complement strand
CCTCTCAGGCTGTTTGAATCTGCCTGCTGCTCTGTACCGCTCAGGCTGTTTGAATCTGACTGCTGCTCTGTACCTCTCAGGCTGTTTGAATCTGCCTGCTGCTCTGTACCGCTCAGGCTGTTTGAATCTGACTGCTGCTCTGTACCTCTGAAGCTGTTTGAATCTGACTGCTGCTCTGTACCTCTCAGGCTGTTTGAATCTGACTGCTGCTCTGTACCTCTCAGGCTGTTTGAATCTGACTGCTGCTCCGTACTTCCCAGGCTGTTTGAATCTGACTGCTGCTCTGTATCTCTCAGGCTGTTTGAATCTGACTGCTGCTCTGTATCTCTCAGGCTGTTTGAATCTGACTGCTGCTCTGTATCTCCCAGGCTGTTTGAATCTGACTGCTGCTCCGTACTTCCCAGGCTGTTTGAATCTGACTGCTGCTCTGTACCTCTCAGGCTGTTTGAATCTGACTGCTGCTCTGTACCGCTCAGGCTGTTTGAATCTGACTGCTGCTCTCAGTGCATGGAGTTTGTGTAGTTTCTGTATGTCTTACTGGAGTTTCCTGCAGGATCTTTGGTCCCCCCCCCCCCACAGTGCAGTAACACACAGTCAGACTAGATGGCATCTCTGTACTTGTGCATCACTGGGCACCAGGCAATAGGTTGGCATCCGGTCTAAGGTGTGTTTTGCTACCTTGTTCTTTGAGCTGCATTGGCGAGGCTTCCCCCCCCCCAACCATGTCCAGTATAAGTGGCTGGAAGATGGATGGTTTGCAAATAAAAATAGGTACTCTACATTAAATCCCTCCGTGTGCATGTTTGCACGTATAGATTTGCTCCAGAAGGCTCTGTGTTTCCCCTTAATGGGCACATGTGCATGCTGGGTCAGCCCTCAGGGAGTGAAGGCATTAAGGTGAGTCGAGCATATGCACTGGGAGTGCTTCTTATGCAGACCAGTAAGAACCAGTATATGGAGCATGTTTAGCGAGCTCGGGCACCATGACCAGATGGCCATTAAGTCAGAAGAGAGTCATTCATTCATTCATTCATTCATTCATTCATTTGGAGGTGGGACTATTCAAGGTTCAAGGTTTCTGGGGTTTCCTGTTTCCTGTGTGATCTGAGGAAAACAGTGAAATGCTGGTGCCGCACATGCAGGGAAGCAGAATTTTACAGAAGAACAGAAGAAACGAAGGGAGGAAAAAAGGATAGAATAAAAAAACTGCCTATTGGGGATTTTAAAAAAGCTCTGGAGGTCCAAGGTGGAGTGTCAGTGCAGTGAGATCAGCAGGATGCCTCTGTGGGAACCGCTTGGGTCTGAAGGCCGCTTAGCTGAGTGTGTGTGGTTGATGACCTTGGTGCTGTAACCCTGCCTCATGCCCCTTGCTAGGCTAGGGGGGGGGGGGGTGAATCTTTACTAGGACTATTCATGACTTAAGCCAATAAATTTTTATTTTTTGGGGGGCTAAAACACATTTTAGGGAGGTTAAGGCCCCCCTGAAATAGGCCTAGTAAAGGATACATAATCTGTTGGGATTTTATTCTTATCTTACATACAGAATTTTTTTTATTCTGTGCTATGATAAAAAGGGGGCTGTGGTAGGCCTGCCTCCTGAGCACAGGCTGAGTTAAGGCGGCCATGACCGGGCGTTCTGACCAGGAGCAACAGCATCAGCTGTGATTCTTGGCTTCCTTCCACACCTTCGCCTCCTGGGATCCTCTCAGTTACAGTAGGTGCTGCATCAATGGTTCCTCGAGCTGATAGCCCATGCTGGGTGCCGTGGGCAACCAAGTTCAAGATCAACCAGGACAAACAAGGAGTCAAAATCTGAAAGGTAGAGACCCTGCACACTCCAGGCGCGCGGAGTAGAAGTGAGACCCGAATCTCCAGCCATATCAGCCCTTCTAGGTTTACCATATTTGGGGAGATGAAAAGAGGGCGTGACCTGGGATCAAAGCATTAATGAGTTTTCACGTTTGCAGAGCAATCAGGCAGCACTTCTCTCATGAATATTAAGGAGTTTTTTGTATGCCGAAAATGGGGATACCCGGACGTATGGGAGCCTTGCAGTTAACTTCCACTTCTGCACACAATTGGTACATGCATGCAAGGCTTTTTCACAAGCAAGAATAAAGAGTAAAAGTGGCAATAGTTTCCGGAAGTTGATGTCGCTGGTGAGCAGCGTGACATGTTAGCACGTGCATATTGTTTCATTTTTAAAGTAGACGTGCGCATGAGCCTTGCAAATGCTGTGTGATGGTACTGGGTGGCTGCCTTATCCTCCTGAGACCCAAGGAAACAACTGTCCTTCAATTTAGGTTATTTATCTTTGGAGGAAATAAAACATCTTACAATTTAGATTTTTTTTCAAATTTATCTTTATTTTTAATTTCACAGCATTTCCTCTGTAGTGTACAACAAGAATAAATAGCTTTCCTTACATCAGTGAAACGATAGATACAAAAACAACTGTCCACTACAATGGAGATAAATGAATGGGTGTGGTTTCATTGGAAAACGATGCCTTTTCCTTCACTTGGTGCTCCGCTGTAACGCCACAAGGATCGCAGCGTTAAACCTGCACTAATGAAAATACGCCTGGACACCTGGGGAGGGGCCCAGAAAGAGAACATGTCTGGGAACCCCCCACCCAACGACAGATTACAGGCCTCATAAACTGCTCTTTACGTCTCACTGCAGAGCTTAGGCCCTTCTTTTGAGCTCCTTCTCTGCCGGCGTCAGTAACCCTTCGGTTAAACTGGCAGAGTCTGCATCGCGGGACGGGACTCAATACGCTCATGAAAGGTGGCAGCTTCACAATTGAATAGTCATGCGAGGAAATGATGGCACCCTAACCCGTGGGGGCAATCTCATCTCCCTGGAACATGCCCCCTGAGATCCTGACAGCTAATAAAATGTGGAGCTCACAGATTCTGCTTTTAAAGGTCCTTCCCATAAACCGCCGGAGCCGCAGTGATGGAACACAGCGCCCCGAATCAGCCAAGCCCTCGTCTAGCCTGTCAGAGACAGACGGTGGCAAATGAGCAATTCTCTTAATAGGGCCCTTTCTGACAGCTCCCGATTCTCAGAGGAGGACACCGTCATTATAAGCTAGTCTATGGCCCTCACTGGTTCTTTGGTGTAGATTTCACTGATAAGTAATCCAGACTGGAGAATGAAGCAGACCCATTAGTTATAAATAGATTATTTGTCAATTATCTATGTGAAATTAACTCCCCTCAAACTGCATTCCTTTAACCCCCCCCCCCCCCTCAACCCATCGCTTCAGGGTTGTTGGGTGTTAATTCTGTGTGTTCATTGGTGTGTGATTTAGGAAGTAAGCTGTGGCTGTAAGCAGAGGGACTGGAAACAATCAGTGGGCCTGCAGGCCTCACTAACATGACCGTGACACCCCCTCCAAACCCCAGCCTCTTAACAGTCTAACCCTAACCCCCCTCCCACCCCCCAACACATGTACAGAGACACACAATTATTTCACCTTGAATATACGCAACAAATCATTGCATTAAGTGTAATTCTTGTTCATTTAGAGCAGTGTTTCCTAACCCAGTTCTTGGGGAGCCCACGCTTTTGCTCCCTCGCAGCTTCCAGCCAATCAGGATCACCGAATACCTGTTACAGGTGCACTGGGAGCTGAGAGGAAGCAAAAACATGGACTGTCTGGGGTTCACTGAGGACTGGGTTGGGAAACCCTGATTTAGAGCAAAGCTTGATTCTAAATCCAGTTTTGGAATCTGTTTTCAGTTCTCCCAAATAGTTTAATAATTACTGATTCTGATTGGCCAGAGGTTTCACACCTGGCTCACAGGTAAAGGAATGCTGGAAAATCAGCAGTGCCTGGCCCTTGAGAATTGTGATTTGAATAACCCTAATTTAGAGCAATGATAGTGAAACATCAAATGAGCTCTTATTTTAATAATTTGTAATAAGTAAAATTAAATAAAACACAAGTGGCAGCAGATGTCTGTCTTTAAGGTTAGCATGTCTCTGATGTTCTGCTAAGCTTTTCCTGTTTCTTCATGACTCCTTTTTGGACAGTAAATCATTTTGCTGTCACCTTATCTCAGAACCAGTCAGATCACCAAGAAGAAACTTGCCAACAATCCCTCCATGCTGTTTTTCACCAGTACTGGATTTCATGCCTCCTACAGTTCTACAGTGTTCTACAGTGATGGCAAGACACAAGGTTACAAACAATGTCTGGTAATAAAGGGTGGCAGCGTGTGGGAAAAGAATAACTTAAAAGTCTATTTTACATCCAAGTGATAAAATATTTGAGATCTAGCCATCATATGTTTTATTTATACTAATGAAATTTAAACAAATATCAAAATCTCTGTTTCAGGCATCTTAATCTGACCTGTCACTAAATTCAAATGGATGAAATTCCATGCAGTACCTGTTATTGTCAGAGGGTGGCAGCCATGTAATTTGAGCGCAGTCTGGAGTGAGACCCAATCCATGAACTGACAATTTCACTTGGAGACACTGCTTATCACTAGATGATACGGCAGAGAAACACCTAAAGGTGTTAAACTCTGTTTTGTTCCCATGTGGTTCTGTATGTCTAGTGTGCTCAGTTATAGATAGGAATTATCTCTTCAGTGTTCATTTAACCATGAAGCCTTGATTTCTTTTTTTTACCATAGGGAAATCCAGGTATGTGTGTATGGTAATAACAAGTTTGAAGTGTTTGATGAGTTTAAAGATATGATTAACTCTGAGTTAGCATTAAAATTGTTTCCTTATTGGTTCTTCAATTATTTCAATATATATTTCATTTATTTTAAGATACATGGGCCCTAGATAGAGTGTTTGTCATTTGTATCCCAAAAACCAGTTGAAGTATTTCCAACGCTGTAACCCATCGAACAACTGATTTATGAGATTGATCTAATAGAGATCAGTAGACAGAGACTCTCGTCACACTGGGAAATGCTAATTAATGCTCTCAGGACAGTTGCAGCAGGATAAGGAGGAGGAGAGGCTGCGAAACAGGGCCTCTGTCAACATGCTTAACGTGTACCTGGAGTTGGCGCTTCTTCGGTGCCTTATTAAAGCCTGGTTTGACGGCTCTTTGGAGTGATTTAGCTAGGGGAGGGAGGTCTTTCAGGCTTTAAATATGCCGAACAGTGTCTCAGTGTGAGACAAAGCAAATGACAGAAAGGTCTGTCAAAGCGTGCGTGATGCAGAAGGGCTTAACCTGCATGTAAGAAATCTGTGAAACTCGTGAACGTCGCCCCTTGTTATGCGGATTGTTAGTGGTGAAAGGTCTTGTTATGTTTAAATACACTCTTGTAAATATCAGTGTAATGTGCACGTGTATGGGTCCGCTGAGCACATCCTGTGCTGATGTCTTAAGGATATCTTATCTTCCCCCTGCTGTGATTGAGGTTCTGTTTTACATCTTCTAGGAAGACCAAACACTGCCAGAATCTGAAGAAAGCTGATTGGGAGGTATGTTTTATCTCCTCCATTGTGAAATCATTTCCCCGGGCAAATAACCACACAAGCGTTTAACATCTACAGTATATATCACAGGTTGGCAACCGTCTGTGAGGACCCCTCCACCCCCCCAGTAGCTCCAGTTTCCCCAGATTTGCTTGGCCTTGTGGCCTTGGCAGCTGTGATATTCTGTGAGCTTCTCCTATTAAGAACGCAGGATGACTTGTGGTAGGCGCCTGTCATGTTAGTGACTGCCCCCAGAAGGCAAGAAGCTCTGAGAGCACCGATCCATCTGGGTGACATTACATCACCCTGCCCTCTCTGCCGATTCCCTCGATTGCTTTTGAAAAGTGCGACACGGTGACATTTAATCACGCGAGTCTCCAAGAATGGCTGGCAAACGATCTGCGATTGTTTAATTAAACGGTTTGATGAAAGGCACGCAATAAGGTAAAAAAAAAAAAATTGCAGCTAAACTGAAAATGCCATCCGCCATCACACTGTGGCTTACAGGAGCAAAAATAGCCAATCAGTGCAGAACTAAGACTTTCCACATCTGGGTGCTGTTTGTTTGCTACCGGTATATTAAACCTGTGTTTAACATGAGGAGCTTTCAGCACAGCACTTGCCGGTCTCCCAAGACCGAGCTTTCGTTTGTATGCAACATCCTCCCCATGAGGGAACAGAGCAGCTTCTATCCGAAACCAGGAGGGGGCTTTGCTGTTGGACCTCCCGCACCTATATGACAAGTTTCTGTGCCTCTGGCCATATTTTTATCTTTAAGTAAAACGGGGGCCGGCACCCGTAGAAGATTATTTCTGCTTGCATGCTTGCATAAAATTTGCGACTTGTGTTCTAGAAAAAAACCTCTATTAAATTTTAACTGACGTAAAAGTAAAGACGAGGCAACACAATAATATTCATAATGAAAACAGTGATTGCATCTACTCTGGTAGTCCGGCTGCTATCCTTTCTTGAATGCAGTGGATCATTCTAGCAAGTATCCGAATAAAAGCTCCAACCAGGGATCATACAGAGATGGAAACTGAGCTTAATTGCATCACAGCCCACTTCTTAGCCTGTAGAAGCACAAAGACGTACCGTTCTCTGCAAGTCCATCGGTGTTATTTCAGTGTGCCTTCTCTCTCTACCTGACATCATTGCAAAAGCTCAATTCTGAGAATCTTGCTGAGTGTGACCCCAGCAGTGTTTGATGAGTTTGGGTGTCCTCTGAAAGTCAGTGTCTCATATAGTGCCTGTTTGAATGCATCTTTGCCATGGAAACGGCTGTTGTATGGCAGTACAAATGATCCTTTTAAGACTCTCCATAAAGCACACAATGTGGCTGAGATGTTATGTAGCACTATGGTTGTATATCAAATCAAATGACTGTATATCAAATCAGGTTTTCAAAACCAGTTTCTTCTTTAACTCAGCTGCATTGTATATGACCTCTTTCTCAGTACATAAAGAATCTCAAAAACAAATGGTTTTTGGTTTGGGTGTCATCACCTGCTGGATGGGGTCCTACGGATCACCTCACCCACTGGATGGGGTCCTACGGATCACCTCACCCACTGGATGGGGTCCTACGGATCACACCACCCACTGGATGGGGTGCTACGGATCACATTTATCATTGCATGGGATGCTACAGATCACATCCTCCCCTGCATGGGATGCTACAGATCACATCACTCACTGGATGGGCTGCTACAAATCACATCACCCACTGGATGGGCTGCTACAGATCATCTCACCCACTGGATGGGGTGCTACGGATCACATCACCCACTGGATGGGGTGCTACGGATCATCTCACCCACTGGATGGGGTGCTACGGATCACATCACCCACTGGACGGGGTGCTACGGATCACATCACCCACTGGATGGGGTGCTACGGATCACATCACCCACTGGATGGGGTGCTACGGATCATCTCACTCACTGGACGGGGTGCTACGGATCATCTCACCCACTGGATGGGGTGCTACGGATCACATCACCCACTGGATGGGGTGCTACGGATCACCTCACCCACTTTTCACAGTTCCTCTGAACAGCCATATGCAATTTTTTTGTTTTCGTTTTTCACTGACAGTCATGGGTGTCAGCAGGGTCTTCATTACTCACAGACATCATATGATCAAAAATAGACCGAGAAAGTCAAATCTGATTTTATGACGAAGATGTCTGTTTTATTTTCTGTACTCTTGTTGCTGTTGGGTGAGATGTGCCTAAGATTTCTGAAATAAATGTGAAGATGGTGAACAAAAAAATAAAAATATACATGTATATATAGAGTAGGTAACAGTTTGGTTCCCACATGTAAATATCAACTTTACCTCTTTTCCCAGCAGCCAGCCAGCTGCAGTGTTATGAATCAGCTTGACCTCCAAATCATGGTGACTTGGGTTGACTGGATGGTATAGCTGGCCCACATTTGGCCAAAGAATCTTCAGATATGTTACTAAAATCCCTCGAGTTACCCTTTTTCAAACCCATAGAAGCCAATAGCATAGATGACTGGGCCCTCTCCCATAATGTTCTGAACAAATAGGCTATATGAGAATATGTCAGGTACTATTCCTGCTGTCTAGTAAATACTTATTCTTTGTAATTGGAGCATTTTTTTTTTGGGCTTAATATGTCTCTTTTATTAGAATGCAGAATGAATTCTGTATACTTGTTTTGCACAGTTTGATATCTATTTCCAAATAAAGCAATTATCCTGCCCAGAAAGTCAATGAGCAGTTTAACACGAATGACTTTAGTTACCCAACTTAAACCCATTCAGAATTTTTGTGCCAATATTGCCATGGCAACATAACAGAGGGGATACAAGTTACTAACACATTTTTGTGTTAAAGTAAAACATTCTGTTCTGCGGTGTAGTGTTACGAGTCACAGCAGGAGCAGTAATGCTGCTGAGTGTTTGTTTTGCTCCCTGAAATCAATCAGTAAAAATATCTCACAAGAGGCACCAGCAACCAGTGAAGTGCATTATATAACATCATGACTGTCTGAGAAATTGGGCAGAATATTCTACCAGTCCCTCACGTGTATTGTAATTTTAGTGTCGCACCGTGTGTGCGCGGAAGGGAATTCTGCAACCAAAAGAGTATTTATGGTCATCTAAACAACACCCATCCATCCATCAAGCTCAGTGACTCTAAACTACTTTTTTTTTCTGCTCCAGCAAGCTGGCTGTCCAGCTGTTGCTAATAGTGAAAGGAAGCTGAATGTTAATTAGATGTCACCGCTAATTGCAGTGATTATGTTCTAAGGAGCCTTAGGGAGAAGGCACTCCTTGACCAGTGTTGCATTTTTGGAAGCAACTTGCTGCTGCTGCATAGGAAGATTCGGCATAATGCTGCCTTGATTTGCCGCGAGTCGGCCGCCCGAGATTCTGCCCCGCGGAATCTCTTCAGTGCGCCTTCCGTTGCCCTGCTCCTCACCTCCTGACCTGGCTGCCGTGGTACTGAATGGTAAAGGTCAGCGATGCGCACTGAATCAGGATCCGGTGGTTAGACTGGCCTTCTGCTCGGAGAACAAAGTAACCCATATGTTCAGTCATGTCCTCTCCGCCCATGTAGGGTCTATTTTTGTATCTGGTGCCTCCTGGCAGCACGGTAAACGTCCTGAGATGTTAGCATTGCGTTGCCGCGCCTCAGGGTTAGACAGACGCTGTGCTCCGACTGTTGCCGTGTGACTGACTGATTGACACTTTGTCGGGGGGTGGGGGTGACAAAGCTACAGGGAAGCTTGGAGGTCATGTATGCCAGGGAGCAGGGCAGCATGGTGTCCACAGGCTCGTCAGTGTGAGCCACTCAGGCCGGCGGCCATGCTGGCTTTAATAAAAGCACCTTGCAGTGTTCCCAGTGTGTGTGTTCAGTGTGCTGGGTCACCA
Source organism: Brevimyrus niger (assembly GCA_015164015.2). Taxonomy (NCBI): domain Eukaryota; kingdom Metazoa; phylum Chordata; class Actinopteri; order Osteoglossiformes; family Mormyridae; genus Brevimyrus; species Brevimyrus niger. Next base: position 24,764,505 of record JAABNY020000108.1, on the reverse strand, counting down.
TCACCTCACACTAAGGCTCGGTTCACTTGAAAATCCCATGGATTCTTGGCGACTCCTTCCTTCCTGGGAGACCTCTGCCCTTTCTTGTTATATTACGCATTTCAATGCTCCGCCTTTAACCGCTTAATTCCTCTCTGTATTTATCCATTCTTGTTCGCTGGTCTCCTTCCAGTTTAAGAACTTCTATGTCCACGCAAGTGCTGTGACGGGCAAGCGAACGGTTTTCCTCATGAGGGTAGCAAAAAAAAAAGTGTGACATAATCCCTTTAGCATATCGTCCTCCTACTTATTAATGCTTCTGAAATAGATTTACTATGGTTATTCTCCAACTACAAGCCAATACACTGTGGCATATTATAATTATAAAGACAGACATTCCAGCCAGCTCCCTCTCTACAAACCAGTCAGGGACCAGCAGGCATGAGGACTTACAGTGTGAGGACAAAAAAATGAGGTGAGGACTCTGAGTGGGGTAAACCTCATAACCTCATAATCTTTACGGAGATTCATCCTTAAAGTGGCTGTTCTCATGTAGCACTGTGGAGTGTGATGAAACAGCTCTCTCAGACTTTTGAGTGAAACCTAAGGGAATGTTGATGGATCAGTATAAAGATCAGCTAATCAATTTACCTTAAATATTTAAAATATTAGTTGAACACTTGAGACGTTTTGCAATACAGAAATCCTTCCCAGTTTAAAATTCAGTCAAGCTGCTTCAGGTGCATATCCAGCAAGTTCCCATGCTTTTATATTGTATTCTTAGAATTTTCTCTAGCCTTGACTATTCAAACATTGTCATTATTTATTACAATGACTTTTATCACACAATTGAAAATAACCTCCTCTTCTAAATGATCTTCATAACGAAGGAATGAGTTTAAACACCAACGCTAGGCAATACTCCAAAATGAGGACGCGGGGGTTCTGCATTGTCTGAGGATCCCATCACTTTACAATTACCTTTTATTTGATTGTTCTGAGGTCCCTGAGGGATTAGGGGGGGAAGGGGAGAGGCTACTATCAGTATAATAAAGCCTCCAGGAATTCCAAGCCAAAAGAAATACAGCAATAACTAAAAATAGTCACATGCAATGAAATACACACTAACTAACTAGCTGAGAGTTTTATTTAGCATCACATGTTTAAGTAGCATGTGGGTTACCTATAGAAAATGCAATGAACAAATACATTTTCCATTTATTATAGTACGGCATGTGTATGGGTTGTATTTTGCTGCAATTGTTGGATATTAACATGCATTTTAAGAATCGCGGTCTGTGTTTTGTCTTAGTTTTTCTTTGTTGCCACATTCTCAGTGTTAGTGGTTCTGAGTGGCAGTGCATCGCTTTCAGCGGCATAACGATGATGTCTAAACCATGCCTCTCATTCGACGACGTTCACCACATTCACCTATGGCGGCTTTGGTCAAGTGTGTGGATGTTTGTGTGTGTGGGTGTGTGTGTGTATCAGACAGAGAGAGAGAGAGAGAGAGAGACGGGGGGGGGAGTGGGAGGGAGAAGCCTGAATGTCTGATAGGGGCTTCTTCTCAGTTTGTTTGAGCACTGAATCTCAGCCTTTCTCTCGACTCAAAGGGAATCAGAAGCAATTCTGGAGGGATCTTTTAGAGACTGATCTTATTAGAGATCTTATTAGCAACAGCCACTATATTATGAGAAGGAGTCTTCACTCCTACTCTGGACTGAGTTTGGATTGTCTTCCATTTTTTTTAAATGTGTATGGTGATATTTGCTCCGGTAAGTTGTTGATGGCTTTTTATTTCTTTCCAAGTTTCCAAATTGCCACCCTGTTGATCAGGGACGCATTTACAATCATTCTGCTTTGATAATTAAAATATTAATTATGAACAGAATTTAAGCTGTTTCACAGTAATTTTACCTAGGCGATGAGGCATACTATTTACTCATTTCTTTGTCATTATTAAAATTCAAGTTTTATTGATTTATTCCTCACTGTCTACCAAGGCTGTTATTGTTTTCAGTTTAGTTTAATTGAGTAGTGTCATTATTGTGAACTGCGTAGTATGAAGCTGTTATGTTGATGTAAATTTGTGAGCTGTATGTAAGTCCCCCACCCCCACCCCACTCTGTGCAGTTGCTCCAACCCTTGATTTATTAATAATGTGAAATGGGATATAAAGAGATCCACAGATTTATATGGCAGAGCTGTTTACTGTTGAAGACCCAGATGCACTGGAGTTGTCTTCATCAAGGGTGACACAGATAACAGCTGTGATGTGTATCATTTACCACTGTGTCACCCATCTCCATCGTCTGTGCAGCAAGTCTCTGGTGTTTCAACAGGTTAAGCTCCCCTACTCTGCCTTCTGCCCCCCACCACTGTCTCTCACTTAGCACTCAGCTTCAGTCTGAATTATTAATTCGCTTGACAGTTTAGCTTGGCAGTGCAAAATTTTGGTCGTTAACCTCCTTGCATCCCACCATCAGGGGAGAAAGCGGAGAGTTTCTCCATTCTCGAGTGCCATCAAGTCTAGGAAGTGTCACGTTGTGTTCCTGAGTGACATAGCTTTTTTTTTTTCAGTTTAATTTAAAGTTCCTAGAGAAAGCAGAACAGCACCGAATCTCGAACGAGGCATGTAAATGAGGACGTGTGACGTGTCGCAGTTACACTCAAAGACACGTTTATCGTAACCTGCATAAAGTCAGTCTTCTCCGGCATAATGTTTATTTCATGATGGCAATTAACAATGTTTGAATGGATACAGCATCTGCCAGCAGTGTTTGTGTGTATTTATGCCTTATATTTAAGCTCTCTGCATCCAATCAGAGTTTGGGGCAGTGAAGGGGTCAGAAAGCACATCAAGCACATTTCATTAAAACGAAAAGGATGAAACTTAAAAGTTTAAACTAAGGACTGTACTTTTTAGAGTTTTTTGAGAAACTAAAATGTCATTGTTCCTGTGAACATATTGGTGTAGGGGGACTTTATATAGTAATGTTACGCAGAGTTAATTCATTTTGTTGTGATTTGATACATGTCAATATATGTGAGTACAGTAACCCTGTTCTATATATTTCTAGGTTGTTATTGCCTGTCCATCCATCTTCCAGCTGTTTATGCTAAACTAACTTGGGGGGGCTGCAGTGTAGTGCACAATGCACCGGACAGAGTTCCAGGGGTTAATTGCATTGTTATTTGCTATTTTAATAATTTTGTTCATCTCTAATACAATTATTTTTTTAATTAAATTTATAAAATACAGAAAAGTTGTAAGAAATCATGAGTAACCCATATCCAGCTACACTCTCGCCAGGTTTTTGTAAACATTCTAGCCAGCTTGATTATATATTAAAGAAATGTAGCAGCCTGACTGAGACTGAAGCCACTGAGATAAAAATGAAATAACCCAGTTATTGGCTTAAATATCCTTATCCTCAAACTTCGGAATTATAGGCTATGTACTAGAGTTACACTGGGCTGAGATTTATAATGTATTCCTGCATAATAAAATAGCACACAATTTATTGTGAAATGATATGAAGTTTTAAATACAGTTTATAAATGAAAAAAAAAAAACAACTGTGATTGTGTTGCAAGGAGCTTGCAAATCCTCCCTAATACACTTTGAGCATAAAGCTACGCTGTGAAATCTGGAAATCTTCATCAACATCCAGTGTACTAACAGCAACACTCCTCGTAAGTACTGGCATTGTTAGGGACAGAAGTACAAGAAGAATCCCAGCAAGAACATGAAGCTTGCCTATGATAAGTTATAGCTTTTTAAAGCCCGCTACTGGTTCCTTCAGAACATTAATTAGTAAATGAGAAGCGACAGAGAAGATTAGGGATGATCTGAAGTAACCAACAGCCCAGTCATCTAGAAGGTAGCTTTTACAGTGTCATATTGTCATTACAGTCATGCATAACATGGCCTGCAACACTTTACATATTCCAGTTTCATAAATTAAATTATTGGAAACTTGACACCTATTAAACCTGACAGAAACCCCCCAAGCTGCTGCCCTATCCCCTCCCCCATCTTTTCTGTAATGCATAAATAGTTTTTTTTCTCATAGGATTTCTGTCAATCCATCTCTCCATCCCTCATGTTTCATAAGCAGAACTTCCTGTGTGAAATGAACAAATAAAAGATGAACGCAAACATGTTCCATCAGCGTTAGACTGAGATATGATAACTCCTGCCTGCCAGTGTCAGTCTTGTGAATATTAACCTGTTAGACTGGCCCTGACCCCCGGAGTGGGCAGAGGCTGCTAGCCTTTGAACACTGTGGGCTGGGAACTATTATTAGACAGTTTTGAAGTCGAGCCATTTCATTTCTAGTTGAAGCCTCTATTGGGTCAGCCTTGCTGGTAATGAGGATATTCCGTTAACCCTCTATTCATTCATCAAACATGCTTAAAACGTCATGTTGGCGCAGTTGTCTGAATAGCAGAGGGAAAACTCCCTCCTTTCCGTTGTGCTGTACAGAAATCAGTACTGATTACCTGTTAACATGGGAGAAGTGTCTTAATTGAAATTGACCAACCTCATTCTGTCACCAATATCACAGCCAGAAATAAACCAGTGGGGGATGTGGCAATTAGCGGAACGTACCTGTTTACCCACATAGAGCAGACTGAGGAAACACTTTAACTGGGAGCTACAAACTTCTCAGATAAATAGAAGCAGACCATATGGTGTGTACATCTATTTTTACATTCATGGTTATAAAAACATGCGTGTATAGCTTTTAACACATGTTAATTATTCCTCCTTGTTTGGCCCTATGCATTAAACTTTCTCTGAAGATAAATAGGATTTTAGCATACATCCACAAATACAGAGGATTTTCGATAAGCAATCCTGATTTTATTGAAACAGAACTAGCTTATAAATAAGAGACTTACTGGGGTGAGCAATAGTCTCTTTTTCAGGTTACAGTAATTGTGTATATTGGGCTACAGGTAAGGCTAAGGAGAAATTTGACAGACAGATATATTACCAGACCAGAACCCTCGTGCCCTGCCAAGGTGCCAAGGTCCTCACATTGCCGTTTCTGTGTTATCTATGCTAAAGGTTTTCACACTGACCAGGGGAGCTTTTGGCAGAAATGGGATTTTTCCACACATACAATTCCTGGGGAGGTACGGAGGACTGACTTTCTGGAATAAGCTATAACCATCATACGACCACCATCTCCGTAACGAGTCGTGTGTGTCGCCCGAATGGTAGATGCTGATAAATGCCGACGAAGTGATCTTTTTGGGAGGTGCATTTTAGTCCGATTGAACTTGTGGGCAGAGATAAACAAGTGTGTCATTCTCATTCCCCGGTTCAAACTAGCAATCCATATTGCAGAAGTGATGTTTGGTTCCTGGCAACCTGTCATCTCTAAGGAAATTCGACACCGGAGGGTTTAGAGTAAATGAATTAATGAATAAATTAGAATGAAAACTTTCGTGCTCTTTTCTTACCCCCCCCCCCCCCCCCCCCCCTTCTCTTTTTTCGTGTCTCTACG
>JAABNY020000108.1:24723617-24758997 GCA_015164015.2 Brevimyrus niger | reverse complement strand
TAATGAAAAAATTAAAAAGAAAACCTTTTGGCCTTTTTTTCCCCCCCCCCCCCCCCCCCCAGCTTTTTGCCATTTTTGCTTTTGCAACATGCGGCGGATACACTGGCCAGCTGCAGGTTAGCGTGGACTGCATCAACAGGACAGAGAGCGACCGTCACATCACCGTCAACTTCACCTACCCATTCAGGTGACAATCCCCAAAAGTAGAACCATTCTCTGGTCCAGGTCTGTCTTCAAACAAATGATTTTTTTTCAGGATTTCAAAAAGCCTGAAATAAGATATGGTGATTCATCATGGTGTTATGCCCAAGAAGGTATTTCTGTCTAAACTTCCATTTGCCACTGGCTTTTAGGTGAGGTCTGATTTTATTAAAGACTTGACACTGCATTCAGTGAGAACCATTAATGCATTCTGAAAGATGTGCTATATGCTGTCAGAAGAGGTGTAATGGACATTAAGCGGGTTATTCTGGTCATCTGTGTTCACAAGAATAAAGGCTGGACTAAAAATTAATAAACGACTGCTGCTTCCAGAAGAAACCAAAAACACTATAGTATCTGAACCAGCGCTCTTCAAATCCAGACCTTGTTTTCAGTTCTCCCAGTATTTAGTTTAATGATTACTGATTCTGATTGGCCAGAGGCTTCACACTTGCCTCATGGGTAAAGGAAGGCTGGAAAATCACCCGTGGTCGGACCTTGATTTGAAAAGCTCTGCTCTAAATACTACAACAAGTGATTGATAAAATGTAAAGCAGTCACAAAGTAAATGCAGTGCTTTACCTTGCAATTCAAAATTGATGTTTCATGGATATTACGATTTTTGACCTTTCTTAGATCAGGCAGTTTGCCCTAAGAAACTATGTCCCTCTATGGCTCTCTATGTCCCTTTATGGCCCTCTTTGTCCCTCTGTGCCCCTCTATGGCCCACAATGTCCCTCTGTGGTCCTCTATGTCTCTCTGTGGCCCTCTATGTCCCTCTGTGGTCCTTTATGTCCCTCTATGGCTCTCTATGTCCCTTTATGGCCATCTATGTCCCTTTATGGCCATATATGTCCCTCTGTGGCCCTCTATGTCTCTCTGTGGCCCTCTATGTCCCTCTGTGGTCCTCTATGTCCCTCTATGTCTGTCTATGGCTCTCTATGTCCCTTTATGGCCATCTATGTCCCTCCGTGGCCCTCTATGTCTCTCTGTGGCCCTCTATGTCCCTCTGTGGCCCTCTATGTCTCTCTGTGGCCCTCTATGTCCCTCTGTGGTCCTCTATGTCCCTCTATGTCTGTCTATGGCTCTCTATGTCCCTTTATGGCCCTCTATGTCCCTCTGTTGCCCTCTATGGCCATCTATGTCCCTCTATGTCCCTCTGTGGCCCTCTGTGTCCTCTCTTAACAAAGTCATAATTTGCCATCAATACCAGATTCATCCTATAAAGAGCCTTGGATTGTTACATCACTTTATTGTTTTTGTTCATTTATTATTAGTCATGAATTAAGGAGCTTCCCCCAGTTAGGCCTGGACAGTCGTTATTTGTAGTGCTAGTCTCCTGGTTAGGAAAGAAGCTGCTTTCTTGAAGTGCCAAGGAGCAGCACTCTTGTGGGTAGTTAATACTCATGCTTGACAGAAAATAATCCGCCAAAGGGAACACGTGATCTTCTCAAGGTCAACAATGTTGCCATCAAGGCTTTCAGATGAGGCTTTTGTTTTCTCTGAAGAACCTACCTCGGAAGCTGCCTGCAATCTCTGCCTGAAGCACAGAGGCAGTGATAAAACGCTCTCATCTGCAACTGCACCCCCCCGCACCCACACACTACAGCAGAGGGTCCTTCATTACGGAGGCTCTACGTGTGTGGTCTGAGAGGTCCTCACTGGGCATGACATTAAACCTGGGGTCTAGTGCACATTGTTTCTCATCAACCTCCCCACTGTGGGGCCTCAGAAAAAGTGATTTTAATAACCTTAACCCTGTGGCTATAGTTGCTAATGTTGTGAGGTTCGCTTTCTGTTACTGAGAAACTGTGAGATGCGTAAATGTGCCGCATTTGTAACATTGACTGTACTGTTCTCACCACCCCCCGCAGCTCCCCCCCCCCCTCCACAAAGTAGCTCTGATGAGGAGCTCATGGTGAGCAGGGTATTGCCATTATGTTTATCAGATTTGGCATTACTCACATTGGCTAAAGCCTCTCTTACAGCCATTGTCCGCCTGGATAATGGAGGTTGTTCTTTTTTGGTTCTGCTAGTGAAATTAAGCGAGGAGATTCAGCTTCATCTACAAGCTCTGGGTCCTGCGTGGATGTCTGGTGTTCCTCTGGGGCCTCCACCCTTACACTAGGGGTATTGACTGCTATCATCCATCCAACTTCTAAGCATTCATCCTGGTCAGGGTCATGGGGTGCTCTGGAGTCTGTCCCAGGCACCATTGGGCACAAGCGTTGAGTACACCTTGGATGGAACGCCAACCTATGGAATAAACACAACCAGACTCTACGGGCAATTTAGAGATGCCAGTCAGCCTCACTGCATGTAATTGGACTAGTTTCTTTGGACTGCAGGAGGAAGCCGGCATGATTCAGAGAAAACATGGCCACATGCATAGAATGGGGGCTTCATTCAAGACCCCAAGCCCCAGATGTGGGAGGCAACACTAATAATGAAAGGGACATTATTCCACCCTACGGTCATCATTAACATGTTCATTTCTGGCACAGAACAGCAGTTTTACATTCAGTAAAGCAAGCTTCCAAAAGTCTGATATGGACCAAAAATAGTTCAGCTTAAAGAAAAAAATCATTGTTTATGTAAGGTCAATGTATTTGAGGTTGACACTACATGCGCAGGAAATGAGACTGCATTTTGCTGTTAGAGTGCTGATATATGACATCATCCTGACAGTTGTGTTGTCATTTGTCTGCGTTATGAACTCATAGGAGCCTGAAAACAGCCTGCAGAGGACAGAACAGCAAAACAGTCCTGCACCATTCTATGTTTAGTCCATGCTGATTAAACTATCCACATCATTCTTCATTCATTTTCACCTGTTTTTAAAATTTGTGGGATTCCTTGCTCTTCATCTGTGTTTACATAGAATTTCAATTCAAACCAGTGTTCTTACTGAAGAAATCACCATAAATCTTTCTGAAAAATGCCACCATACAGAGATCCTTACCGTTCCTCCAGTTTTACATAGTATAGTATGTTGTGCGGCTCCTGTTTGACAGAAGCGCTCACGCCCCGTTAAAGTCCCCGCAGCCTTAGCCACCTCCTCTGCCTACCCGCTGCCAATCTACCACCACTTTCGCCCACACCAAGCGGTCAACACCCCTCTCAACGCTGTTTACCCTCCTCCTACTTCACAGTGATTCCAGTGCGGCTCCTGCCAGTAAATCATCTATTTTTTCTGATGATTGGGAGCCTTCTACCATCTCTGTAGCCTAAGCTACACTTCATATAATTATGTGTGGTCCCTGATCCATGGAAGTGATTATGTGAGGAAACTTCAACACTCTCATCATCATACCGGGTGCTATAAACTCCAGTTCATTTCATTAGCTGCATCTACTGCTGTCTGCTGTATTGTTGTGCATTTGATAGATAAACTTTCTCTAGATTTGACTTTCCAAATATTATCAGGCAACTTTTTAAATGCACCTTTGCACTGTCTTTTCCATCATTCCATATATCTGTAAAGTATGACTTTGTATTAAACTACAAGTCATGCCACGTTTCATATGTAGCCTAACAGGAGAGAACTATTTAGTGTTTCATCAGCAAAACATGCAATATTTTGATTAAATGAATGACTCATAAAATGAAGATATCTTGCTACATTTATCTGCACGCTTAATTACTACCAGCTTCTCTCTTTTCAGACTGCATAACGCCTAATGTACTGTGCATGACATTTGAGTACGTGATTTTACTGTCTTTACCTGCCCATCTGCTCAACTGTCAGCAATCATCCCACCCAGGCACTTTGAAATGAAGATTGCATTTACCAACATTACTGCAAATTGAATGCAACCAGAAAGTGCGAGACACAGCAGAGGTAAATTGTGATAGACAGCAGAGTCTTGGAAGCCCAGCTGAGTTAATCGTTACAAGATTAGGACAGCACTTGAGTCTCTCTGAGCAAAAAAAATGGCCTTCACTGAAACCTCTTATATCTTGCGTCTCCGTAATTTGTGAAGCTGTAAGAGTTTGTTGCTGAAGGATTTCATATGAAACAACTGTATATGAGATTAAACAGAAATCTGTATGAAGCACAATCAAACCCACCCATCTCTTTTTCATAACTGTCTACCCAGAATAGGTCTATCCCCAGAAAGACAGGATACAAGGCAGGGGATACCTCAGATGGGATTCCAAGGACTGCAGTGCACATTCACATGCATAAACACATACTATGGGTGTTCTGGAAACTTCAGGTCAGCTAGGCCATATGTTTTTGGATCGGGGAAAAACCTGTATGCATGTAAACTTTGAGACAAACGCAAACTCCACATGCACACAACTAGTGGCAGGGATTGAATTTACAACCCTGGAGGAAAGAAGCCACAATCGGTGTTGGGTATTTTAGGTTTAGAAGCTACAAATCCAAACCAGGATTTTGTTTTTATCAACCAGTTCAGCATAAGGAATCACGGTCACAGAGTACTCAGCTGCTGGGTAGAAACAAAACTTTGGTCTGGATTTGTAGTTTTTGGACCTGAAATGCCTGGAACACTGGCCACGACTTAAAAAAAAGAGTCAATATTTACAGATTAACCATTTAGCCAAGCAACTAAAAATAAGTGCACTCTCAGAGGGGTGACGCAGTGATGCAGTGGTTAGTGCTGTTGCCTCACACCTCTGGGCCCCGGGTTTCAGTCTCCACCATGTCTTCATGTGTGTTGCATGTTCTCCCTGTGTTGTCAAGGTTTCTCCTCCAGGTCCTCCAGTCCCGTCATAGTCCAAACATGCTGAGGTCAGTCAAAGTTGCTGAAATTCCCATTGGTCTGTGTCAGTGTGCCTTGTGATGGGTTGGTGGCCCATCCTGGGTTGGTGCCCATTACCTCGGGGATAGGCTTCAGACCCCTCCCTTCTCCCTCACACACACACACACACACACACACACACACACACACACACACACACACACACACACACACACACACACACACACACAACTCCAAATAGGACAAGGGACCTCAGAAAATGGATAGATGTTTTTATACTTATTACCTGTAGTTGAACATGTTGAATTACAGATATTAATAAGCCCAGTTGCCCTGACCCCATCTAGTCAGATGACACTACCCGAAAATAGCACTCAGTGCTTTTAGTCATTCTGAGTTCCTTCATGTTTACCTGCCCAATTTCCATTCACACTGGACTGTGTGCAGTATCAGGAAATGTCTTTGAGATATAAATTGACTTTCCTTGGATTTAACCTTGATGATTGATGCTCTGTCGATCCCCATGGAGAAATTCTCTTCATGCCTCCCCCAACCTGTGCTCTGTAGATGAGAGCAAGCTGACTGCAAAGGGCAGCCATCCATAGCTGCACCCAGGAAATGGTGGGTTATGGGCCTCGCTCAGGGGTCCGCAGATGTACTCAGGTGAGACTGGAGCCTGCAACCATCTGATCAGGGGCACAGAGGATTAGCACACTGAGCCACACGCTGCCCCCTCAATCAACATAGTCACTGTGAATGAATAAAAGATAGAAGACAGGGGCAACTGGGAAAAGCAATTACTCCTCTGTAAGAATGGAGAGGGCAGGCAGAGGGAGAAGCAGGAAGACAGACAGGTGGATTGATGAGTGCAGGTGTTGGTTTCATCTGCATGCCTGTATGTTTTGGCTGGTAGGTCGGTTTTGCATTAAACTTTTGTCCTTTTGGGCCACAGGTTGGACCAGGTTCACTTTGATGCCCCCATGTGCGACGGGAAGCGGCGTGAGCGACTACACCTGACCGGCAACTTCTCTGCCTCTGCCGAGTTCTTCGTCACCACCGCCGTCTTCGCCTTCTTGTACTCCTTGCTGGCTACTGTGGTCTACATCTTCTATCAGAACAAATATAGGGAGAACAACAGGGGACCCTCACTTGTAGGTCACATGCATATTAATTTGGACCTTTGCTCTAGCTATTCCAGCTTCTCTCTTTTCCAGGACACATATTTGTATTATTAAGAACGCTGCCAAAGGTTTGTATAGGGCGTTTGGGAGTCAGAACTCAAAATTTAGTATCTGCAGTGCGAAAACGCAGTCACAATCATTCCTTCCTGCCCACAAAAATAAAAGGCAAAATTTATTGACTGCTAGCAAAGAGAATTTTAATATATTTTCCTTTCTGGAACTAATGTAATGTAATTATGGATAGGGCAATTCGGTTGGTAATATTTCTAAAGTATAAAAAAAGATTAATGACTGTAATCAATTTTTCTGCAATAAAACAAAACACCTTTTCCCAGAAAAAGTCCTGTATCATCTAAAATAGTAACAGGAAAATTGTAATTTCAGTTGAAGTTAAAATATTTATTATGATGTTCTTATGTTCTGACGAACCCATCGTAAGTGGAAAATATTGTAAGTTGAACATGAATATGACAAGTAAATAAATACTTGCTGTCACTAAATAAGCAAAAATATTATTGTGATTGACTAAATCAGAAATCGAAAAAAAAGTTGTACAAGTTTATTGACTTAAATACAGAAAAAACTGTACAATATGTTGTTAAATGCTGTATTAAATATCTATACCTGCGATCACTGCAGAAACAGGAAGCCTGGATGCTACCATTGCCCAGCATCAGACGGAAATATTGTACAGCATGTCATTAGCCCAGAAAGAGATCAGAATTCAAAATTGACTATTGAATGTGCATCACCATAAAGTTGTAAAGTCAAGATATCATAAGTCGAACCACTGTAAAGTGAGGAGCATCTATACTTTGCTTTTTAAAAGGGGGGGGGGGGGGTTGTAATAAACACGTGTGATAATCTCTGTCCTGGGTCTCCTGACGTCAGACGTACAGCTTTGCGTTCCTGAGTGTGCCTGATTGTAGCGCAGACCTTGATCCAGGATGATTCATTGTTTATCATTTCATCTGCTACTTATTCTACAACAGTCAGAGCAGCTGGATTTTTGCTGATTCTTGGAACGAAGGCAAATCCATCCTGGATTCCAGCCACAGCTGTTACAGTATGCTCAGAAGTATGAATTAGACTAGATCAAGGCCTATGCTGTATAAATACATGGAGCAATGGCACGCAATTCTGACAATGCAGATTATCCAGAAGCCAACTGTGTCCACTTCTTTGATAAGGGTTTGTACAAGGAATTTTAATTCACTAAAACTGAATTGCATAGGGATTGGAGAGACCTCCTCACTTCCCCAGACATGATGCCAACCTAGTCTATTATCAGAAGCTTTTGCTGGTCCACTGAGTAAAATATTCTCTCACACCCCCCACTACAAACCAGGATTTCATGGTGACTGTGGTCTTCTCCTTCGCGTGGCTGGTCAGCTCCTGTGCCTGGGCCAAGGGTCTGTCTGATGTCAAGCTGGCAATGGACACCAAGCAGATCCTGTTGCTTGTCTCAGCTTGCAAAGTGCCAGCTAACAAGTGTGTCTCTGTGCATGGGCCCGTCTGGTCGGGCCTCAACACCTCTGTGGTGAGTCACAGAACCACCGCTGAGAATGTTTACGGTTACATTCCTGCATCTAGTTGCAGCATGGAATGAGGTTGCATAAAATCATGCAAAATATTGTTGATATGGTTTGTGTTTTAACTTCCTAGTGCAGTCCTTAGCAGTGTATTCAGGTTCCACACAAATTTATACAAGTAATATCTAAAATTACACTTCTATTTAACCCATAATTTGTGGTAAAATTTCCATTTTTGCCAATGTTGCCCATAGAACCAAGAGTATTTCATTTCTTACTGTATTTTCAACTGAACAGTTGGACAGTGTGTGTCTGTGTGTGTGTATGTGTGTGTATGTCTGTGTCTGTGTGTGTGTGTGGCCAACATTGTGGAAACGCATATCATATCTGGCATTAAGCTTTTAAAACTACTGCATACATTTTCATGGCAATGTTTATAAACAATCAAAGAATGTTAACAAATATACATTGAATGATTAACTGGAGCAATGGCTGAATAAAATTTTGCAATCTCTAAAAATTGGACATCCAAATTTCCACAATTTTGGCCATTAGTGTGGATTATGTTTATATTACATTGTGTACAATGTAATTAAAACCTGTTATTTTGACGTTGTGGAGACCATTTTTCTGGTCCCCAACAAGATCTGTGAATGCAATAAAAAAACTAAAAATGCCAAAACTGTCATATTGAGTTTGGTTACTTTTGGTTATTGTTAGGGCTGGGTAGGTGTTATGGTCGTCATTTTTGAATCTGAGTTTTCTCCATAGAAATGACTGGAAACTCCCCACAAAGATATAATTACAAATCTGTGTGTGTGTGTGTGTGTGTGTGTGTGTGTGTATTATGTTGATATTAAATTTAGTTTTAAAATTATGAATCAATTATCACTATATACACTGATCAATAGATATGATTTTCCATTGTTTTCTTGCTACAATTTCCTTTGTTGGCTCTTCATTCTCCCTCCAGGTCTTCGGCTTCCTCAATTTTTTCTTGTGGGCCGGCAACATCTGGTTTGCCTACAAAGAGACAGGCTGGCACCAGTCGAACCCAAGATACCCTGTGAGGAGCACCTCAACAAAGCGCGCCAGCAGCTTCCAACAGAAGCCCTTCCAGTCGCAGGCCAGCGTTGACCACTCCGGTGGAAATTTCAGCTCCCAACTGGTGGACCTGGGACACCATGGAAGCTATACCCAGATGGGCGAATACAACCACACTGGGCCCATCACCTTCACCAATCAGATTTGACCGCTTAGCCATAATTGTATTCAGTGGCCACACTTGCAGACAGATAGATGATCAGAGGTTGTTGAGTGGTGACAGTATTACGGCTGAGTCGAGCTCTGCATTGTGGTGGACCACAATGCATTGCTGGTGCTGATCTGGAAAAGGAACATAAAAAGGGTGGAGCGTGGCTGACCTCCAGGGCAAAGGCAGGGGTGTGTACCAGGACACATAGTAAGGCTACAAAGCTGGGGCACTAGGGTTCACTGTTTTCACTAATGTGCAATGCAAGGTTTCTGTTTTCCTTTACCGCTGATGTATTCAATATTTTATTGTGTGTGATTTACAAGTATTTACAAGTGATTTCTGTTCTTCTATTCTGTACTTGTTTGTTCGTTTGTTTATTCATTTTCCCAATAGATTTTTGCTCTTGTCAAGGATACCTTGGTACTTTGTATACTTACTAAAGATCTGACTGTGGATTATGCATGAGTGTAGTCAATGCCTGTCTAAGCAAATTATAGTTTTTTTACATATCGAATGGCATTATTGTTAAATAATCAATCTAATAATACTGCTTTCCACTTCACATGCCATATGGGCTTCATTCGTGGGGTCATGTTTTGATAAGATAGTGATTCTGCCTACATATGAGATATATGCTTATGGTACCAATTTTGAAGTATGACCCTGGGAGTTTTATGAAAATTACTTAGTGAAGGTATTGGATATTCTGTTTAATTATTTAATTTTTTTCACTGTGAAATCTGAACATTTCCACATGTTTTTAACTTACTATCTCTGACAGAAGCTTTCAAGTATGTTTTCTTTCTACTTATATTTATAATAATACGCATAAACAATATTAAAATAATAACTGTGGATTATTACTAATGCTACAATGTACATCACATAAAAAAGAAAATGGTTTAAATACTGCTGATTTTATTTTGTCTTCTGCCTCTAAATTTGTGGTGGGTGTAATTACCACGGGAACAGTATTGATATAAGTGTTAAAAAGAAATTCATGATGAATACTATTCTCATACTCTTTGTCTTCTACCACTGCTGTTGCATTTTAATGTGAGAAAGTCTGAATTCCTATGCTTGCTGTAAAGTGTTACTAATCATAATGTGTGAGTGATATTGTAAAAATGAATGTGAATAAACTTGCATAAACCTTCAGCGTAGAATGATCTGTTTATGGTTGAGAAGTCAAAATCCCAACCTGACAAATCATCTCAAAAATCTTGGTTCAAAGGTGAAATTTATCCAGATCTTTAAAAACTCAGTGATGGCAACTGCTTTACATCTGATACTCCAGTGGTATGAGCTTCCTAACAAAAAAAAACATTTTGCTTCTATAAAGATCCTTATTTGAATGCACAGAGATGCCAGAGGTAGCTGGCATATACGGTACCAGTGTGAGTTCCTGTATTCAGAGCCATTGCCCATGTATTTACTGGAGCCTCCGCAAATTAAATAACCCTTATAATTTTGTTGTGCTGAGTGGACATATGAACTACACAAAGACCAGTAGACTCTGCAACTCTTTTTGTCCAAATATGTACACAAATGTAATGTTTTGATCTTTAACATCTTTGAATTAACTCAAATTTACTTTTCAATAGTTCCTCCTGTTTGTGCTTTATAAACATTTATAGCCATTTTGAATTGCCAATCATTACTAAGTCACCCGAACTGGAAAGTCGGGATGGAAGATTTGAACTGCGTAGGGTGCAATTATCGCCTTTGTAGTTCGGATGGCTGTCGCAGCCAATATGAATAATAGCTTCACTTTTTTTAAGTATAAGAATTTATTTTGACACAGCTTCTGGTGTCTGCCCCTAAATATTAATGATGTAAAATGCAGTTTGACGTGTCCTATTAGAATTCAAAACCACAAATGAATCTATTGCACTGCCTGACACAGAGGCTAGAAAGGGGTACTTTTGATGGAAGAACTCCTGCAGGAACACTGGATCTGATTAATCTCTGTTCCTGTAGAGTCTTCTAGAATGCCAGTAAGCATTCCCAAGATACCATGGAGAAACATTCCAGTTACGTTCCAGGGAAAACCACTACACCTTTTGGATAGTGCAAGTTCTGTGTACTCTCTGTTTCGGATTAATATAACCTGAAAACGTTCTATTTGTACTGTAAACAAAAGAAGAACATTCCAAAGCACTCCAAAAAAGTGTAACTTTTCTTTTATAGTTTCTGGACCAGCCTTATTCTCAACTCACTCTGATGCCAGTGTCCCTTAAATAAATGTACCATATGTTTAATTTGTCATGGCACACCACACGTGGTGAACACAGATTAAAGTGAAAAGAATAATTCACAGCTGTGCATAACTGACCATTATGGTATCCATGAAACTCTGAACTCTAAACATAATTAATGTTCTTTATTTATTTATTTTCAGCAACTGTCAGACAGCGATCGGAGACAGCATAAAGTCATGTCTACATAGGCATGTTAGTGTAGAACATAAGGCGAGCTAAGCCAATCTTAATCCATCCAGCAGCATCCGGCGCGTGCAGCCAGCCTGGCTAGATACTGGCAGGCTCCATCCCTCTCTGCCTTTGCACTCCAAACTGATTGGCCGGCAAGCTGCTACAAGGTTCGGTCCAACCTGACGTCCCACTGAGCTCCTGTATGCTCTGAGCACTCAGGCCTACCTTCTCCTCCAACTGGCAGTCCTGTTACCATGGCAATGGGGGTAGATGTGATGCGCTGCTCTTTCCTGCGCTCCTGCGAGGGTCTCGGCGTGACTTCGGCAGCCTCTTGGTGAGAGAAAATGAGACTCGCTGCTCTTTGTTTCCATGGCTGGCTTCGGGGGTGGGGTGGGCTGGGATTGGGTGGGTGTTCATCTCATTTGAATAGAATGTTGTGTCTATGAAGGGCTCCTGATTATTACACTGAGATGCTGTCTTTCATCTTAAGCCTGATTGACCATCTATCATTCGCAACCACAAAAACAAAACACCACAGGCTGTAGAAAAAAAACAATGCAGCGGTGAATTCCCAAGGAACTGCCCTATACTTCCAGATCTAAAGAGTAATCAGACTGTGAAATACACATTACAACTAATGAACTTCCATGACCAAGATTATCCAGAGGAAGTACGATTCTTTTTGACAGCATTGATTAAACCCAGAGGTGATGCAGTGATTAGCGTCACTGTCTCACAGCAAGAAGATCCAGGGTTCGGTCCCGGGTCCTTTCTGTGTGGAGTCTGCATGCCCCCCCCCCCCATGTGCGTGGGTTTTTTTGCTGGGGGTTCCGGTTTCCTCCTATGGTCCAAAAGCATGCAGGGTAGTTTGATTGGTGAGTCTCAATTGGCCCTCTGGTTGTATGAGTGTGTGTGCCCTGCGGCGTGTTGGTTACTGCCCAGGGTTAGGTCCTGCCTGCACCCATCGTTCCCAGGATAGGCTCTAGTGACCCCAGTTGGAATGAAGTGGTTTCAGAAAATGAATAGGTGATTTAAACCAATCATAATAAGTATTGTTATTTTTGAGGTTGTCGTTGCAGTTATTTTCTTATTATTATTATTGCTGTTCTTAGTGTTGCTGGTATAATGCACCAGAGAGATTTCACCTGTGTTTTTGTATTCCTACCTAAACTCATTTTCCCTTCCAAAAAGATTGCAGTGTGGTGCAATGGGAAACTCATAAATAACTTTGTATTAAGTTTTATCAGGTTTCACAATAATTATGATGATGATGATGATAGTTATGAATATTGTTCTTGTTGTTGACATAATGGTAATATAGTGATACTATCCTACATTTCAAGCAATTCATGAAAATAGTTCTGAATAGACAAAACTGTGAGGAATCACAGCCAGTGTTCCATATGTAGTTATTAAACTAAACTACAGTTCAGTTTTGTAATAGGAGTCTTTCGTAGAACAGTGTTAGAAAATCTTAGACTCAGTGTAACTGCATCAGTGACTAATAGAAACAATATTATATGTGAATTGTCATATATTTGAATACTAGGGTTTTAAGTGGTTTTTGCTACATTGAGAAATTTTGCTGACGGAAAGCAAGATCCACCAGACTAGAGAAAACATATGGAAACAACATAAAAATCTCACTGCAGAGATCATTGGATATGAAGTCTCATGTGGTCAAATAGTTTTCCTCAATTGTGTTGGTGGAAATGAGAACAGTATCTTTCATCCACACCACCCATAGATGTAAATACAACACAATCAAAAGTCATTACCCTTGCAACCTCACTAATGATAGAAGACAAGAGGGGTAATTATGGTATCCCAGAGTCAGAGGAATAAACGCAATGTTTAGTAATAACCCTCTACAGAGATGTTAAACGCCTGCAGGTGCACAGGCCACGGAGATGTAGATGACTCTGAATTACAGTATAGATGCCCCATAATATGTAACAATTAGGCTGAGGCTATTGACAGGAAATTAGGGGTTGCTTCGTTATTACTTCTATGCTTGTCTTCAAGTAGCAATTTCCCCGGAAGCAGCAAACAGGGAACAAAGAGCATGGTCTCTGGTCGCGCTTGCAGATTGTGACCCTCTCAAGTCTGAACAGTAACAAAGTAAATATATATAGAAAACTTAGCATAACATAAGGAATTCTGTGAACCAATAATGTTGACGCGTTAATACTTTTTCATTTTCAGTTAAAGAATTTTCAGATGTATAGTGCAGTCAACATGGTGCCTAATTTGTTCTTTCAAATATTAATTTCAGCGAAAGAGTTGACACCTCTTTAAATTATTTAGCATTATTTTGTGCAAAGCAAGTCAGCCTTAAAGGTTAGAGGTATCCATAAATTTCTCTGCCCATTTACAAATTTTGCATTCTCTGCTCTCAAGAGGTTTTATATCATCCATCCATCCATGCGTCCTCTAATCACTTGTTATTAGTAGCAGTATGTTAATGATCGAAGGGTGTGACTTCACATTGGTGGCAAGGAACAGCCAGTCAGACTGCCGTTGCTGCTTCATGCATCTTTTAATTTGAGGAAAAGATACAGAGAATGTAAAAAGGCCGGGAGGTAATGATGCATTCTCCATTGACATCAGCAACATTGATTCCTCTGATGATGTGATTCATCATTACTGACATACCTCAAGCGCCACGCGTGACTTTCTTTCCAAATAAATGGCCGCATTCTCTCTGTAGTGAATTCCTTGGATATCTGAAATTATTTTAATTTGGCTCCCGTGGTCAATGTAAATAGGATATTTAATGAGGAGCTTCCAAGCCGGCTTCAGGTGTTCTACTTTTATAATTCACAGCCAGCAGTGGCATACTAAACAGAGAGAAAAGCTCTTAACAGAGACGGCTGGCACTGTACAAAAACTATATTTTATAACTTAATTAGCCCCAGTGAATTGTCTGGGAATACTCATGGAGATGGCTCTGTCACCTGTGCATTACAGCTATCAGTTTAAATGCATAATTATGAAATAGATTCCCACATGATCAGACGGGATTTCTTTTTTAGTCCCGCTTCGTTGGAATGACCGAAGGATGGAAGGCTTTGCTATTTTTTTCCATTCATTGACCCCCTTGTCCCCTCCTTCGGAACAGGCTCCAGTTTTCAGACCCATCTGTTGTCACTGGCTGCGAAGCAGAACTTACTCTCTCCCTCTCTCTCTCTCCCTCTCTCTTTCTCTGTATCTTTCTCTATCACAATAAACTTATGAAAGCCACACTGAGCTGTATTTGTGTCTAACTTAGCTGTTCTTGCTCGGTCAGAACACACAACAATCTGGGGCGCAGCAGAAGGCTGGAGAGCATCCATGGAAAGACACCCTCGCTTTGTGAACCTGAAGCTCACTACAAACTCACCGAATTTTAGGTGTTGTCTACTATCCCAGCATCTTTTGCTCCCACAGTTGTACATTTTAACTAAATGTGCATTTCATTAGCTTCTGTGGGCTTTAGCAAACACTGTTCTAAGTGGCCTCTTTAGCCAAATAAATCTCATTTTCTTAATTAGGAACCAACCAAAGATCTATGTAACAAACCGCTAACTAACCAAATGGTCAATAATGTTTATAAGATGGGAAAAATGATAAAAGATGTCCAGTGAGAGTGGGTACAGTGAACAGAAGAGCACATTCACCTTTGCCCTATTACCTGTAATATAAAATTAGCTTGTGTTTTTCTATGTTGGTCGATCCTACACTGCTGTAGCAATTACCAAGACTCACCTGTATGTTTCCTTCATGCTGAAGCAAAATCTACTGTCTTTGGTTTTCGGTCCTGTTTTAGCCCTGCTTTGCTTTCTGAAATGGAAAATATTAAGTAAAGCTTCATTTGCAGAGGCACAGAGGAGTTTTCACATTTTGCTTTTCTTACAATAGCAACACACACACACACACACAATTATGTAGGGAGTTAATGTCCTTGTTCAAGAGCTTAAACTAGACATAACTATTCATTTGAGCATGACTTTGCCAGCAGAGGAAATGCTGCAGGACACAGGGCCTGTTTGTTATCCTCCACAGTAAGTTATATGTCACTCTTACAGCATTTTATGAGGAACGGATTGTTTCATTTATGTTTATTTCAAAATAAAACCTAAAAAAATGCATCAAATGCTATACAACAATAAACCCTGTATTTTAATTTTGTAAGTGACAATTTAAATTTTTTAAGACTTCATAAACATAACATAAGTTTACATTATTTGACAGTTTATAAATTATTCATTGTAAAGCAGAGGTTAATTGGAGTTGCCAAATTGCCCAAAAGTGGACATGTGCGAGTGACTGGTATGTGAGTGATTCGTTTGTAAGTGATTCGTATGTGAGTGACTGGTATGTAAGTGACTGGTATGTGAGTGATTGGTATGTGAGTGACTGGTACAGTATGTGAGTGATTGGTATGTGAGTGATTGGTATGTGAGTGACTGGTATGTGAGTGATTGGTATGTGAGTGACTGGTATGTGAGTGATTAGTATGTGAGTGACTGGTATGGGAGTGACTGGTATGGGAGTGACTGGTATGTGAGTGACTGGTATGGGAGTGACTGGTATGGGAGTGTGCCCTGCGACAGGTTAGTGTCCCATCCTGGGCTGTTCCATGCCTTGTACTGATAGGCTTCTGACACCCCACAACCCACCCTGAACAGGATAAGTAGTTACAGAAAATGAATGGATGGATGGATTGCATATTAGGCATTGATTAAGAATACACTAATGAATATGAAAACCAAGCCCTTTTTAATCAATGCACATTAATATACCATAAAATATAATGTAAATAGGACATTTAATGGATATTTGAAATAATAGACATCACTTATCATACTGTAGCTGCATGTCCTTGGACTGGGGGGGGGGGGGGGACTGTGTAGCAGGAGGAGAACATACAGTGCCCACATGAAGGAAAGGGGAGATTCAACCCCCCACCACCAAAGGTACAAGTCAATAGTGCCACCCTCTGAGCCTTTCCCTATTATATCACTCATTTATTTCCTCTTCACATATTGTGTTGCATCCTAAACATTCTTCATATACTGTTTATATTCATCCATCCATCTTATCTAGTGCAGGGTCCCTGATAGCCAAAAGTCAGTTACATAACATAAGGTTAATTAAAACTGTGGTTTAGCATCATTTCCACTTATATTTAAAAACAACCACAGCAGTATCAGCAAATGCACTTTATTAAAAGCGAAATGCATTTTCTGTGTTATTTTGAAGAGCACACTGATTGTTTGAAATCATGATCTTCAGGGGCAGCCTACATGGAAACATTACGGTACATTACCCAAAGTGAGCACTGCCCCCTCGCCGGCTGAGCCACAGCCCTCTTGCCGGCTGAGCCACAGCCCCCTCGCCAGCTGAGCCACACCACCCTCGCCGGCTGAGCCACAGCCCCCTCGCCAGCTGAGCCACACCACCCTAGTTGGCTGAGCCACAGCCCCCTCGCGGGCTGAGCCCTAGCACCCTAGTCGGCTGAGCCACAGCCCCCTCACCGGCTGACACACAGCCCCCTTGCCGGCTGAGCCACAGTCCCCTAGTCGGCTGAACCACAACACCCTCGCCGACTGAGCCACAGCCCCTTAGCCAGCTGAGCCCCAGCACCCCACACTGCTTTTGTGCATGGCAAGTATGCCTTGAAAATATTTTTGTACAGGTTAAAGGATCCAAGGATGCACAAATTCTGCATTTATTTAACTATTTTTCTATGAAATTATTTTTATGAAATACATATGAAAGATAGTTCTCAGTTTAACTTTAAAGTCACCTATATTTTAATTACCCATTATAGCTCTTGAACATTTTAACATGAAAGTGTTTTCTATTCAGGATTCTAACACACCTGTACTATTACTGCATGTTCCCCATAGTGATGCTCATTATGTCATTTGGCCCTCCCAGGCTAACCTGGCGCCCTCCACCCTATCCTATCTTGGCAATCACATCTACAGAAGCACTTCCATAGCTACAGTACTATTAGTTATTTTGAATATGTCATTACCTCAGGAACAGATGGCACAGTCAGCAGTAGAAATGCAAAAAAGGGGAAAAAAATGATTGGCAGAGTTTCAAACATTCATGTAGGGTGGAAGGAAAATGCAATTATAGCCTCCTATTTGAAGAAAGAGTTTCTAAAACTCTCGAGAAGAGCCAGACAGGAACGTTGGAGAAGCTCCTATTACATCTACAATGTCACAGTCCATATCTCTTAAAACGCACACTCACCTGGGGAGAAGGTGTGGGATTTTTTTTCAATTCGAAATATTCATGCTCTGATTTTGAAATGCATTACGACAGCGGTCTCACAAAATTGTCTAGATCAAGAATTGCAGCACAGGTAAAGTATTGAAAAATATATTAAATGTTTTACTTTTTGCAGTTGTCAAAGGAGAAACAAGCGAATGCAGTGACATCGATACTCAGCCAGTAATCACAATCTCCCTCGACAGCCTGTTCATTTATAAACTCAGCATACACCGTTACAAACACATTATCTTAAACACATGACCAAAGCTCATTACGGTCCATTTCGAATCTTTTTGGTCATTTCACCTCTGATTTTAGAGAGGAAAATTACATGCATGCACAATACTACAGCACAACAATAAGTAACATGAAAAAAGAGCATTAATATGGCATCATCCTTCCCGGAAATGCTTATAACAGTGACATTTCCACGTACGAAATGGAGCAAGGCCACCCTCACCTGGAAGGGACTGGCAGAGCGGACTAACTGGAACAGGAGGTTCTGATTTTTTTATGATTATTCTCTTGGAGATTCTCATGTGAGCGGAGAAAGAGATATGATCAATTGTTACCTCTGTGTGAGTATATATTTTTTTGCATTAAGATGATGTTTCTGAACGGGATACTACTCAGCTTGCCTTTCTCTTAGCTGTGACAATATTCCTTCAGCATCCAATAAGACATGGAAGTTAGTTCACAACTCTCTAAAAGCTGACCCTGAAAATACACTGCGGGTCAGGAGTATACTTATATGTCCTATAATAAATAGCAGAGGTAGAGATTCTTGGTCTGGATTTGTACTCTCTGCATCTGAAATCTCCACCTCTGATAAATACCATCGACTAACATCTAAATCAGGGTTCTTCACATCTGGACCTTGATTCCAAATCCAGGCCTGTTTTCCCAGGTAGTTGTTTAATAATTATAGATTCTGATTGGTCAGAGGCTTCACATCTGACTGACAGGTAAAGGAAGACTGGAAAACCAGCAGTTCTCGGACCTCAAGTTGATGCCTTTAATGAGGTCTTGCCTAAACCTTTTAGGGACTCTTGACCTTTCTGGAACGCTATACTGTACTTAAACACTGAAGTTTAGTTGCCTGTTTCCTGTAGGATCTCAGAAGAGACAGCATGTGGGGTTCTGAATCACACTCATCCTTCCTTCTTTGCTGTGGTACGTGAAGGAACAGGCTAAAGCAGCACATTGTGATAATAACTATGAAATTTACACACATTGCAGATTTCAAGTTAACTTTCATTTGCATTTGCAAATAGCATCACAGACCAAACAAATTATCAATCGGGTGCATTAAACAAACTTAAATTCAAGACTCAATTAACAGGAATTCATTCTACCTTACATATCACATATTTCCACAGTAGTTTTAAGTACTGTGGTGCCCAAGCTGATATTCTTATCCCAGCAATTTTGCATTATCTTGTATATTACTACAAATAACAAGCTAGGTTTTTATAGGATAGTGCTAATTGGTATTATGAGTGCATTAGTGTCTCTCTTTTTGTTGCAAAGGAAAGAAAGGATTGTGATTGCCATTTTGATCATTTAAAAGTATTTATTTGATGATGATCTAAAGAGAGAATACAGCCTCAGCATATAGAGAAAATTAAACACCTCTCAGTTTCAGCAGACAGAGTATCCTTAGTTATCTAACACTCATTGAACTCCTGCCTCTGAAGATGCTTTGGATAAGTTACTCTTTACCAAGGCAATTACACAGATGAAAAACTTCTACTTAAAGCTCAAATCCTTGCTAACACTCTTATTGAAGAGTTTTTCTTCATCTTATTAATACATTTCTAATGAGTTTTCAATATACATACATATAGATTCACACACACACGTACACACACACACCCACCCACACATACACACATGTTGATCTACCTATCTAAATGGGGACCGTCCATTCATTTCTATTGGAAAAACCCTAATCCCAACCCCGACCCAGACCTAACCTTAAGCATATGTAACCAACCGAAATACATGACTTTTGGCACTTTTACTATGAAACTGAGGATATCCAAATGGGGGCCTGAAGAAGTGTCCCCAAAAGTAAGGAATTATCAGGTTTTGCCACACTCTGGGGACATTTTGGTAAACAAATGTGATCTATGCAAACCCACACATAAAGACACACACATACACACACACACAGAGATACACTGAAAGTGATTTATTTTGGCAATCTTTAATCTTTATTTTATCTTTATGCTTATTTAAAGTAATCTTCCCTTAGCAGTATATCACATATAATTAGAATTTGGTGCAGACACCTTTGTTAACTATTTGAAAATCATTTTTAGATTGGGCAAATTTTATATAGTTTTGTCCATCCATCCATCTTTCAGAAACTGTTCATTCAGGACACAGTATTGCTAGAGACATTCTCTTTGGAGTGTGGTAGGGAGCTGGAGAACTGGAGGAAAACCACACGAATATGGGGAAAACAAAGCAGCCCAACACACCACAGGGGCAGCAAACAAACACACCCTGAGAGGCAGCTCCCTTTGAATCATTTTCTGGTCTCTATAAATAGCGACGCCATTACCTTTTAACGTGCCATTCCGGTGGCCTAAAGTAAATCAGTGAGATGGGAGCATCAGGTACACTTTCACTTTCATTCATTTCAATCACAAGTTGTGTGTAAAATTAAGTGAGACTATCATTTTTCTCTTAGTCCACTGTGAAATGTAAACGGCCCTTTGGGTTTCAATTATGGCTATTAGTGTCAAAGAGATAATTAGCATTGCAATTAAATTTTAAATAGTTCTGGCTATTGTTTGGCTTAGGCTGTTGGCCTGGATAGCCCCTGTTTCATTTAAATACTGTGCATGGTTTATGTTCGTTAATACGAAACACCGCACTTCTCCATAGCTCATTAAATGACTACTGCCATCTACTGAGCACCAACGTGATAAACCACAAGCTGGTCCCTGTGGACCATTACACCTCTTTTCTTATTCATTACACACCTTTTTGAAGTCTGGATCTTACTGTATACAGTATACAATGCACAGAATGTGATGCAAGTTTGTTTGAAACTTCACTCAAGAATCAATAATATGCCTTTGAGAAAACGTTGGAGTTGTTAACCCTGAAAGACTCTGTTTGTGGAAATAAATTATACTGTGCTTTGTTATTGACCTGCTCTTTCCAATATTATCACGAGAATCTATTTTTAGAAGATTGTGCCTTTCTTATCCTGTGGCTTTGCACAATAGCAGGCCATTTATAGTATTGGCACCACTCCAAGAAATGGATTAAGCACCGGAGATCAAATAATGCTAGCTTTGGAGTAAACCAGCTGTGTGTCCAGCACAGAGGAATGTAAGAGGTTGCTTAGGAACATTTCTCCACACCTCAGTCATGCAGAACTTATGGGGTAACAAGGCACTGGGCCATGTCTGTGAAATGTTATTACTGAGGCACCAGAACAAAGCACAAGGTGAGGTCTGATGTATGGTCACCTACAATTAACAAGTAATTATATAATGTATATTATAACCAAAATAAGATTAGATTGTTTTGGTGATGTGGGAGATAATGAGATAAATGTCCTGGTATTGTGCTATTCTACAGATAGAAAAATATATTTTTGCGATATTTAGTTATTGATTATCCTTCGTATTCATTGTTAATTATAATGATTCATAATCATTTACATAAATTTAGAAGGAACAATAAGATCATACGTTTCTCTGCAAATTTTTATGATTTCAAATGTAATCTATATATTTCCAGAAAAAATTAAATTAGCAATACATGTCTGTATCTTTCTTCAGTTTTAATTTTCTTTATATTATTTAAAATAGCCTACGGTCATCTGTGTTTATTTTTTCACCATAATGGGTAATGAGTTTTGATACTCACAGACCGATTTCTTTAATATGATGTTTAAGAAACAGCTACATGTTGATACTTAATTACAGTTTCAAATAATTGCTATTGCTATTTAAATATACTTTAAATTTTTTATAATGATACTTTGGGAAAAAATGCTTGTTTTTTTTTGGGTTGTGCAGGATACACATCCAAGTTTTTTCTCATTTAAAATGATGGAGGTGATGTATGGTGATTTTCAGAAACGAATCAGTAACTCAAATAGAGGGAAACAATACAGTATTGTGATTTTTATTTTAGTTATTTAATATAATGATCTGATCTAATCAACCAAAGTATGTACAAATATAGTACATTATCGCCACCTACTGAACCACAATTTTAGCAGCGCTACAAGTGCAAATATATCCCCTACTGGCCGTTGAGTTTCGATATCATATTTATCTGCATTACTGCCCCCTGTTGTAAAACAGTAAAATCGAATTTATGAACAAAACTGTAGTCCAAATACACATATTAATGTATGATATAAAACAAATATGTTTACAGGCAAATACATAAGCCTAGTCATTTATTAAATCACCAAAAGCGAGAAAAATAAAGCAAGAACCCACGTAACTAAATCTCAACTGCAATTTTAAGAAAACGAACACAATTGTATTACTGTAATTTAAAGCTGTGACAAAATAGTAATAACAGGTTTGTAGAGTACAGCTAAAGAGTACAGTTGTTTCTTGAAAAAAAAATACATAGAAAATATTTAGTTAAATATATTTGAAAGCAATTACAAAAATACCGACTTCATACATGGAATATCGGCATCGGTCACACCAGTCATCACATTTTAAGATGTCATCGTAACGTAGGACTATTTTTTAAATATTGTGCATTCTTATTTTAATTCTCTAGTGAATAGTCAAATCATACGACGAAGGTTATGTGATGGATATCGTATTTCATATTCATATTTGGTTCATATGCAGATGAGTCTTTCTGTACAATGAAACATACTGGGTCATACCTGCTTCTTCTCATTTGGAATCACTGGCAAATTGGTCAATAGTCATTAGTTGGCGCCCCGCTTTTGAAAGTGGTGTCAGAAAAGAACCGAGGTTCTCTTTGATAACGTGAATAGGTAAAGCAACTACGTTACATTTTCCACCATGTTGGCTCTAATTATATTGGACTTGTATGCACACAGGTCTTAAAGCGAGAACCAAAATGGCGTCAGTTACCTCATCAGTGTGCCCATTCTGTAACTAGCTCGCTGACCACAATCGACGTGCAATGCGTGCGGGAAAAGTTACGTACATGTCCCAGAATGCAGTCCGGTAAACAGGCATGGAAGCACCTGGCTGAGACCTCTACTGTCAGTAAAACGTTAAATTAGATCTTTATTTTCGGTATACAGTATTATATTATCCGCTACATTCTGCGAATAAGGAGCCACGGGAAAATATAGTCCCTTTGACAAAGTTCTGCAATCAGGTAAGGTGTTAGCAGTTAATGACTGATTACCCAAAGCTAGCTAGCTCAGCGGCAGTGTTGTTCGGCTTATCGTTATTGGTTATGTTCCAAGCTAGGTCTATAACCACATTAACATTATGCACTTTTCAGGATAAAACCAACAAAGGTACTTAAGCCGCCTATTTTGGCATGTTTGTTTGATAGAGCTTTGCCATTATTTGAGGACTTTTTAGATGACTTAGCCAATAGGAGTATAAATCAATGTTAGACTTCTCATTAGCATTGACATCTAATGAATGCATTATATACTATCTTCAAATTTAAAGTTATATATTTTTTCAAAATTTCTGCAATAGAATATGTATGACCATTCAAACACATGGTACACATTCTTGACGTCACTTCAATAACTGTGATGGTTGACAGTAAAAGAATTCTCGGTGAACTTTTGTTTTATGATTTTTTTAATTGACTGTATCAATTTGTAATGTGATAATTAAGACAGCTTACTTACAATATGTTTCGACAAATTAGAATTTTTCATAAACAAGCTACCGTTGATTCAGTTTCGCTGTACTACGTAATCATTATGACCAATGCAGTTGTTTGCTTGAAGGAACCTTCGAAATCTGCTTTGTGAAAAACAGTTGTTTAGATTCATTTGTATAATAAGGGCGTATTGAACTGTGAACGTTAGTATCTTTTGTGGTTGACGGTGGATACTAAATATCGGATTGGATTGCTGGTTCTTGCTTAAGTGACCAAGCAGCCCTGTGATCTCTGTGGCCAGGTTTATTCAGAACAGGCAGATGAATAGAATTAATCACTAAATAACAATGAATTATGTGTATCTTCCCTACATTCTTTGTTTGATACTGTATTTGCTTAATATAACTGACTACTTTTGCTGGTGGTGATCATTTAGCAAATTCATTACCTATTAAACTGAGCTTGAAGGTCACCATAATTTAACATCTTCTTACACTGATGATTTTATTATTTCATATACAGATTGGACTGTTAGTAGATCTGACATGATTTCATCTGTTTATAGCTGTTTCCATCATGTTTCATATGGCTGTTTAATGTTTCTTTAATTGATTCTGAATTTGATTAAATCTTTGTAAAATACCACAGCTGCCTTTTCCCCCAGTTAAATTACACCATAGAATAAAAACCAAAACTGCAGCATCAGCTTTTCTCAACTGGGAAGACACTAATTAGGCTTGGAGGGCATGAAACCATGTCCACTCAGCTTGGGCCAGGCTAAGGGTGTGTGACATCACAGAACACCACAGGCAGCAGTTCTAGATCGGATTGACAAAAATCAACAGCTTTGCTCACGTTTCAGAAATTTAGCAGAATGTTTTTTTTTTTAATTTGAGATGATTATTTTTAACATTGCCAGTGAACATAGGCCTATTATCCATTCAAGAAATTCATATATATTTAAGAACTTTTCTTGGTTCAGTTATATGTTCAGTTGATCTCATGTTGAAGCCACCCTGTGATTTTTTATTTTTTTTTTTTGTCCTAATGAACATAATGACTTTATTTTTAGTTCATAGTGCTATTGTGTGGCCACTTTACTTTACTGGATGTGCTGGAATGGTATGCAGGGTGTACTTTGGCTGGTGCCCTGCCCATAAACATGGTTGATGAAGTATGTATGCGGATGGGTATTATTAGTGACGATGATAAGGATAATTATCATGTTCATATCATGTCTTAAAGAAGTATAGTGTCTGTACACTTAGAAGCCTCTTTTCATGGACTATGTTCAGCAAACTATTATCATTATTATTATTCAGTAACCAATTTATATATTAAAATGTAATCATCTTGGTGATTTTCAGTGGATTTTATATTGGAATTCTCGGGACTTTAATTAAAAGCACTATAATATATTATAGCTTAATTCATTCCCTGTATATTGTCTCCGTGTTGGAATTTGCTTTTGTAGTTTCATCTTTGCACTCTTTCATTGCCACTTTAGCTCTGACTAATATAATTACGAGTTTATATAGGCCACTGATTGTGGGAATAGAAACATGTTACCAGCGACCACTTCAACGAGAAATAATGAAATTTTAAACAAAATGTTTTAGTAAATTGACGTGTTCCGCAAACTGCATCTTAGACATGCGTGCTCTTGAGGAAAGTTGGCTTTTATTTCAAACTTTTTATTAATGTCTTGGAGCAGTTGTTTTATGGCACTTCTCTGTGAAGAGGCATTGCTTGAAAAACTGTCCTTTTCACAAATCTTAATTCTCGCACCTAGTCCAAGGCGCTGCTAGATGCTATTGGTTTAAATGGACGCTAATGTAAAATGTGGATCGTTTACCCTAAACGCCCCCGATTTGCGCCGCATTTGTGAAGTTGGCTTGGCTTCGCAGGTGAGTCCCCTAAAGTTTCACCGCGTCAGTACACGATCGTGCACCGCACATTGCGCGATGCGCCTCGGCGGCGGTGTCATTTGTCAAAGCGGTCGCGACATCCGAACACCGGCCGCCGCACGGCTCGCCGACGTCCGAGCGGCGCAAATGGGGGCGGCGGGTGGTGTGGTGTTAGTGGGTGGCGGTGGGGCGGGGGACGCTGTTTACGCGGCATCAATCGGTACAGCGGGATCCCTTGTTAACCAGCTAGAGCGCAGATCGCCGTTTTGTTACATTGTAGCGGAAAGAATGTCGGAAAGGGCCGACGATGACGTCAGGGGGGAGCAGCGCAGAGCCGCCAGGCAGCCAAAGCAGCAACAGCAGCAGCAGCAGCAGCAAATCCAACAGGGAGAAGGATCCACAGCAATGGCGACCGTGGGGGAGCGCAGATCTCTTCCCAGTCCCGAGATCGCATTGGGACAGCCCTGGAGCGAATGGATTGATGCCGCTAAATTGTACGGGAGCGACGGTGAGTTGCCTGCATTTCAAACCGAACCATATTAACGAGCACGACTGATCACGGTTTTTCTCTTTTAGATAACGTGCAGTTTGAAGATACGCGAAACGCCAGAGACGAATAGTGCGGCACCAGCAAGTGTAAGCTAACTATTCCTCTGTGTCGCCCGTTCAGGTGCCGAATCCGAAGAAAGTTTGAAAGAGTGCGGGAAAAATCGCGAAGCAATGAGGCTTTGCAGAGACGGTGAGCGTTTTCTGTTTTTCTTCCTGATTATTTGTATGAAGCTGTTTACTTTTGCGGATTTTTGTATGGAAAGACCTACTGGCTGAGAAAAAAACGCTGCGTTCACTTTGAGGCAAGTGCATTAGTTGAGCCAGGGGTGGCAAAATGGGCCTAGAACGATTAACCTGATCTACGCTGGGACAGCATTTAAATGTAGGGAAATGCACGCGGACTTCTGGAAACAAAGGCATGCAACTTCTACCTAACACGCCAGTGGGGATGAGCGCTCTGGGGTAATATTATTAGGCTATGTTGTTTACTTTGAAGATGAGCCCCTGACTTGTTAGAGATACGATTTCAAATGTAAAAATGGTGCAGTGCTGCCGGTAAGCAGTATTTACAGATAAGAGCTGCGTTGATGTAAGCTTTACTGGGCTTCTGTATGAACTGTCACCTATAGTGTCACTAGGCCAGGTGTAACTGCTGGTACACTATGACTAGCATGTATTTCAGCATTGCACATTTAATATGAATATACAGATTATTTTTGGATATGACAGTGTTACAGAAGTTTAGTGTATTTTTGCAATTCTGAGAACATGTCCGCTTTTATAGTAATTTTTGCATGGTCTTTTTACATACTCGACTGCATTATGTGCACTTAACAAACCATAAACTAACTGTAACCATCATACCTAGTGCACAGCTGTTAGTCAAAGCTTTCTGTTTTCTATCTGTTCACAGTAACTTTATTTGTTTAGGTGCCTTTTTAAAAGCCAGGCATGGTAGCTTTGTTGTTGGGGGCTTTGTTTGGTTGCCTTTCTGTTCATTAACATACGGCACTTAAAAGTCCCTAAGCAGCCGCAGGCCCAGTCTCCCGTCCAAGTCATACCGTATATTTAAATAATGCCGTCTTGGAACTCTGAGCCAGCTGAGGGGACCGTGCCTCTCGGGACGGAACGGAGAGACTGTGGTACACAAAACTGACTTGCATTACAGAAACCAGAATAAGCCAGGAAGCTGCAGTCTGCTCCGAGCGGGACACGGCACATCAATGTGCCTGCGGAATCTGGTGGTGGCAGCGTTTTGTGTCCGTCCGTGTCGTGATCCTCGGAATGCTGGTGTTTAAAGTTTTGGTGCCTATGATGGACACAAGACCATGTGACGTCTTAAGGTTTTCATGTGTGTTCTAGTTGTCAGTTGGCTTAGGTTATGTGTTCGGTTCCTGTCCCTGACTGTGTATGAGCCGATTGCATTTTTTACATGGGTTTCCTCCAAGTCCTTTGCGTTTCTTCTGTAATCTAAAACATCCAGTTAGCTAAATTATTGACTAAATAACCGCCAGTGTGTGTGTGTCCTGGGATAGGCCCAAATCCCGCCTTATTCCCTCCGCTATGTGGGGTCGACTCCTGAACCGCCGCAGCCCTGCGCTGGATAAACACTTATGGAGAACTGACGCGTTGGATCTAAGGTGAAGCTTCTCAATTGAACGTAATCAAAGGTATCTGACCATGGATAGAATCTGTTTAGTTTAACACCACTGAAACCTCGAATGACACCTTCAGAAGATAAGCACAGAAATACACCAACTGGAATTGCTATGGAAGTCTTGAGAAGTCCTGCTTCCCAAGCAGATCGCTGTCAATGACTTTCTTTACAAAATCCTGGGAAGGATGCCGCGTTTTGGGACATCAGTATCAGAAGCCAGGCTGTACATACAGTATCATGTCGAACATGGTAACGTTTATGCCATTTGCAGCCAGTCGTCCAAAGAGCTTAATCAAACCCCCCAGGAAATCTTACTTTCTGTCACCTCCCCCACCCCTGAACCTCTGTAAATTGGAAATGGGGAATAAGATCAGGTGGAACTGGGACGATCAACACTGAAACCGCTGAACATATAACAAACCCCGAGCTCTCGTATTGTTTTAATGAGCTGGAAAGGAGACTGGGACGAGAGCTGTGGATGCATCCATCGTGGATTTGGGGTGAAAGGTGTTGTGAGGAATGCCTTCCTGCCACGCCACCTTCTGGGACTGTTCACTGAAAACCCTTTCCTCCAGATTGACCTTTACCCTGGTAATCATCATCACAAGGCACCCAAGAACGATCCACCCCTGAATGTGCAGGAATGCGCATCATGTTCCTCTCTGGATTCTAGTGGAACTGGCGTCGGTCTGGGAGTATGCTGGGAACCAGCGAGGTACCTTTGCAGAACGTTATATCACCTCTGAAGCTTCGGAGTCCAGTGGATTGACCAGAGGGTTGCCGATTAAATTCGGGGATACCCAGGCTGAACCCCCCCTGAGGTCTATATCGGCCCAGTAGTGGATGAAAGGCAGGCGTTTACTGTCTTCTGATATTGTCAAAATTGCTGCAATTAATAATATTAGCCAGATGAGTGGATAGTTCACATCTGCATGGAATGTCGCCTCTGTTTCCTTTACAAAGAAGATGGTCAAAAGTCAGCTTCTTCTGTTACCTGTCTGACAGCTAAAAGTCAGGAAAAGGGGAGCCCTGTATTAAGTCGGCTTTTACAACTATAATCAACGTGAAATGAGAAGGAAGCGTACAGTGGCTTAGCTGTGGCTAGGTGGTGCACTGCCCCCGGTGGCCAGGTCGGGTTTGCGGTTCTGTGCAGCATTGGCCAGGCCTGCTGCGTGCTGCTTCACAGCATGCTGCTTCACAGCTGCTGTTTTTGTCAGACACTGTGCTTCCCCCTCAACGGCCTTGTAGGCCAGTGAAGGCGGCGGAGGTGATACGCCGGGCGGGGGGGGCCGGTGTGAAGCTGCTTCAGGATTTTATTAGGACCAGTAGAATGTCAATATCTTAGAAAACGTAAATCCTAAGGTACTTCCATATTCAATATTTTGGATTTCCTTTTTAATGATAAAAGGCTGCAGAATGTGTTCCTAAAAATTATGGCTAAGAAGCTTGGTGCGTCTGCGTGTGCGTGCACATGCATGTCTATATGTTTACATATATAATGTAATTGACTGGCTCCAGGGAGGTCGGGATGAGATTTCTTTTTTGTTTTTTGAGTACAGGAGTGGTGATGAGTTAAACAAAAACAGCAGGTAGGAAAAGGATTGGCAGTTTTGGCATCAGCATAAGGAAAATGGCCACACAAGACTCAGGAGGGGTATGGGGTTGGCGAAGGTCACAGATGGGTGTGGGGTCATGCATTGTATGGTTGTAGCAGTACACATACTCACTTTGTCCAGTTTGGTACATCTTTTTTGGTTCGATGGGCATATATTCGAACTCGGATATGTGTCGTTGGAAGCACATCTAATGTGCTAATTCACTGGAGACGCTGTCATTTGAATGTGTGTAAAACTGGAGCAAAGGCAGAAACGGCCTCTGCAAGTTAGTCTTCCTAAGGGATTTAAGGTGCTTTTGTTAGGAAATTTGGACCTGGCTAACAAAATAATTATGGCTTAATGTGATGTTTATTGCTGTAGATATACAACCACACTCAGTAGAAAATAGGATTTAGATGAGATTTAATTCATGATGATTGATATATTTTTCATTTTTAAATATTACATATACATTTTTACAATATACTAATAAAGGTCTCTTGCATTTTATTCAGATACTGACAGATGCATTGCTTTTGGTTTGAAACTTCCTAGTTGATTTGCAGTGTTAAATATCTGGGAGGAATTTTTTTCCCTGCTGTGCAAAAGCTGCACTGAACAGCGAACCTAAAACCAGGCTGCCGTGAATTTTGTGTGCCGTTGCACCTCTAATGCATTGGGGTCTGGTTCACGGTGCACTAGTGGGGGCATGAGGAATGGAAGACTCAGGGTTGCATAATGATTGAGAATACCTCCCCAGGGGAACCGCGTGAATGTGCTGGATGTACGTGTGGTCCCCTTTTGAAAGGCAGGCGTAAAGCTTGATGGATGCCAGGTGGAAGGGGGACATCAAGACCATAATGTCTTTGGTGTGTTATGTCCGACTGTATTATCTTAATTTCAGTAATGTGTGGTCAGTGAAGCTGGTTTGGCCTTACAAGGTTGTTACCACACATCCACTTGGGCGAAGGCGAGAACCAGCTATGTATCTGAGAGACGCTGGCAGCATCCTTTGTGGGAGGTGTTTCTGGAGATGGGCGAAAGCAGCACTTGCCTGGGGGCATTCTGTGGTCTATTATACCGAGCTGCCCCAGCATCAGCCCGTAATCTGCTTCACGATGTGTTTCACCCCAAGTACATTGAGCAAGCTGTAAATTTGTAACCTGACCCTCTCATTATGTCGTTGTTGGTATCGGCGATAAAGGTTCCACAAAATTTCTGCATCCCTGGTAGCCCTTCAGGCAGGCGTTCTTCAGATTTTCATAGTTCAAAATGAATTTTGACTAGCTGGATGAAGACCATTTAAAAAAATATATATGCTCGAGAATGGAATAAAAAAAAAAAATCAAAAATTTGATGTGGAAGCATATTTTAAAGACCATTTTTATCATTTCACATTACAACCACTATATGACACAGGCAATATTAACTCGCCACCAACAGTAACTATGGGATGGAGTAGTCTGTCAGTATCACAGACATTAAGAGTGGAGAGCAAATAGAAACTCAAATAGTCCTTTTAGCCAAATGAAATCCAATGATTAATCGATCAACAATTTACCTTTAAAACCCCTGCACTTATGTACGATCAAACCAGATATTTTGTAATAATGACAACAAGCACAGCACTGTAACATGAACGTTAAAGCACAGAGTAACGTGACGAAAATATAATGAAAACGTATAACATGATGAATAATAAGCTTGAGATTTATAGTTGTACTTACCCCTGAATACACCAAAATATTTTGTCCACGCTTTTCCCCTCAGTTACCCAGCCAGAAATACAGAAATTAAACCTCCAGACTTGGGTGCCTTCTTTTGCCTCACTGTTAGCCATTACATTTAAAAAATCAGATAATTAACAATATCCTCATTAATGTAAGCAGGCGACGCACAACCATTTTTAACCAAACTTTTACTGTGTATGGGTCCCACCCAGTTATTTTCTGTCTTTACGATTATATAAAAGCATTTATATTCCGTTATTTTGTATCACTATATGCAGTGTACTGAATATGACTGGTGTGATGATAAAGCCCAAAGGTTTGCATTAACATGCTTGGAGTACTCTTACTGTGACCGATAATGCACCAAGATGGCGACGTCAGGTGATGACGCAATAAAATGCAACCCTGCTATGAATCAGGCTGTGAGCATACACTTTATAGCAGACAAACCATCATCACGATCAACAACTTGTTTCATAGATGATCAAACTCCCCCCCAACCCCCCCAAGTCAAAAGTGTAGAAAAGGCTAATTAAGGATGGAGTTTTATTTCACTTTGGGGATCATTTTTGATGGCCTTGTCTGGCAGGTTGTCACCCAGTGGGGAAACTTGATTGTCTTGTGCTGTTGGGCTACCGATTTTGCGAGCCGTATGCCAGCAGTCAAGGAATATGTTGCAAACTAGCAGAATCGGTCAGAATATGGTGTTTCTGTAACTCTGATGAATGTTAAAGCTGGATGATTATGAAGCAGGACAGGAAGAGTATCTGTACCCCAGAACGTCAAATAATACTGTGGACTACAAGGGAAATTAGTTTTACTTGAAGCATAAATGATCAAGTTTGTGATGATAAGCCCCAGCGCATTGGAAAAGACCATAATAATTGGAAAAGTTGAAGATAGAAGTGGAAAGGGATGGGCTTAGTCTTCACAACAGTGAACCTGTTATTGGGAAAGCTTAAGAGTCAGACCGGAGACGGGATATTTTGAAGGAATGCTGGCTCTGTGGGCGGCATCTAATAACAACATGCTGCTAATGGACTGATTTAATTGCAGTGTGTGTAGCATGTTAAAAGCTAGTTTTAAAGGAATAGTGGACAGTTTTCCCTCTTCTCTGTAAGGACGAAGGCCTTCTCCTCTCTGCTGCTCCTCCCTGGGTGAACGCGGATGTCAAAGACCCAGGTGGACATCTTGCCGAGTGGCGGAAATTCTGCAGAATATCACCAAAAGGGAACCACGTCACGATCCCCACGGCGTCCCTTAAGTCCCCGGTCGAGTCGCAGATTACGCAGCCTTATGAAAGTGCTTGTGAAGCAGTGCTTCAAAGGAGCTGTGGGGAAAAGCCCTTTCTGCCTTGATGGAAATGGCATGTTACAGCATGAAACACACATCAGTCCAGTCTGGAATTATCTAGGGTTTGTTTGCATGTGTGAAGGTTCCTCACAGTGTTGAAATTTTGGCAGTTTCAGTATGAGTAGATTATTTGTCCTGTGGATGGTTTAAGGCCTTTGTGTGCTTCTCCTTCTAACCGGCCAGTCTAGTTGGGTCTATACACGTCCGTTTCTGTTTTTAGCCAGTGAGAACACCCTCGCACAATTGAATCCTGAATGGCTGTTGCACTCAAGTTTCATGTATCTTTTTCATTATTTAGCATAATCCCCCCCACCCCACCCCCACCAAAACTGAAAAACAGGCCTCAATTGTGCCGCCGCTCTTTGTCCCTCCAGCAGAGGTCACTGAGGACTTATAAGTTTTTACACCTGAAGGCTATGCTTCGAGATATTTAAGGACAGGAAATGATCTGTGTTAATTATAGGCTGTGGGCTGTACTTATTTAAAAATGCCTGAGTGAGAAAATGTCTAGAAGTAAATGAGCAAAGGCCCCTGAATATAAACAGTCCCGTTTGCCGTGGGTTTGAAAACTAGCTTTTCTTTATATCACTGTATCCTTTCAGGCTTGGAGCTGTAGTGTAGCTTATCTGTTTCTCAATAACTACATGTGTTCCTGCATTCTGTTTTTGTATTTAACATTTATGGTTATGTTTCTGCCAGGAGTAAATCTGTGTAGCTGATTGCCCTGTAGGTGGGCCCTTGGTTTATCTGCATGCCATAACCAATTTTAAAGCCTTGACAGTGCTGCTCCGTATGGGGAATTGCATGCACATTGGGAAGTGATGTGAATATCCGTCCATTTGTTTTGGAAACATCCATTGTTTTGAGTCGACCGTCAGCAATAGAGATGCACCGATTGCAATTTTCTTGGCCGATTCCAGGTTTTTTGCAAGTGTGACGGGCCCATACCGACATGGTTTTGCCGACTCTGATGTTCTTTCTAAGAACTATATTTGACAGCATATAAACAAAATAAGCTTTTCTTCAATGAAGATTTTTATTTTCATAATAAAAGAAATTGTTAAACTTTACATTTTCCCCCAAACTACACGAAGTTATGGGATCTTCTCTTACTTAAACAATCTCAAAATAAAGTGTTCTGTGACCAGACAGAGGTACAACTAACACTTAACTGAAAAAGAGCTGCTGTTCCTGCAGCTTTTTCCGACATATTTTACTTTATTAAACGAGCAGGTGCAACAGATTTAAACAACAAAACAAATGACAGTTACTTATAATTTTCCAGTATGTTTAAATTCATCAGACCACATTTTTTGGTGGGTTTTTTCATAAGTTACAAACCTTCAAATAAAACTGAAGTGTGCTGTACTATCTTCCAAATAATAGGTGCAGGGTAATGTTATTAATACCAACATTGCATATCATGCACATACAATTCTTACATCACTAGTAAGCTAGATTAAGATCAGGCT
Organism: Brevimyrus niger; assembly: GCA_015164015.2. Lineage (NCBI taxonomy): Eukaryota > Metazoa > Chordata > Actinopteri > Osteoglossiformes > Mormyridae > Brevimyrus > Brevimyrus niger. The sequence goes on along the minus strand of JAABNY020000108.1, from coordinate 24,725,316 downwards.
TTTTCAAACCTTCATACTTTATGGACATTATTAGTTTCAATAAAATGTGTACCCTGCCATAGGTGGAGAAAAAACTTTTGCTAGCTTCGCAATTATAATGGTTTCTTCTTTTCAGGACTGTCTAACTTAATATTAGTCAGTTTAAAGTTTACCTCTGTTTCACCATGTTTTTGTGGGGATTTCTTCACATGTATTACAAATTGCAATCCTAGGGTCATCTTCACTCATAGTGAAGACCTTCCATGTTAACAACATGTTTGCAGATGGCTCTGATACTATTTCCTGCGCTGTTATGTGTATGACGTGTGGCACATGCGTAAAATGGACCGGTATGGTATCAGATATACAAGAGACTGATCGACTGAAAGTTGGCCGATAAATCGGTGCACCTCAAATCGGCAAACTTGGTTACCTCATACGACCGGTTCTTGTGGACTGACGTCCTGTGGGTTTTATGGAATGCATTTTACTTACTCTGAAAAAGATGGATGAGGTGTTTTGGTATCTAAATAATGACCAAATAAAAGATTCATGGCTCAGGTTGAGTGAAGTCTGACATGCTGTGGCTCCCAGAGATCAGTGTTGGGTTTCCACATCATAGCTGGTTGTCTGAAGTTGAGGTTGGGCTCCACTCCTTTGTTGTGCTTGTCTTAGACTGCATGGAATGAGTGTGAGCAGTACTGACTATAACCTCATCCCCGTCCATGTCGTGGTGCCACATTACTCACTAGTGGTATATGTAAACTTCCTTAAAGCACCAGAAAGACATACTTCTGCGTACCACACCTTTCGTTTTTGTTGAAAGGGCCATCGTGTTAAGAAAGCAATGGGACAGTCAGTAATCCTCACAACAGCTATCACCCCCAAAAAGATGTAAAACCAATAATAGTCGTATTTGTCATATATTTTAGTAGTCATTGAGGTACCACTTTACAGTAAGGCTCCCTTTTGCCACTTGTAAATAGTAGTAACACATTAATAATAATAAAAAAGTCATAACGTCTTTAAAATTGTGTTACTTCACAAAGTGTTACAACGTAATTATTAACCAGATTATAAACCATTCATAAACCCTTAATATGGGTAGCCCTATTGTAAAATGGTACCGTCATTGATTTAGGTATTGGTTTTGATAGATTAATCTTGTGTAATTAATCTTAATGTGACTCTGGTAATAAAATAAAAGTCTTGCTTTAATATAAATACCAAAAGAACTGATCACTTTAATTGCTATTACTGTGGGGGGTGGGCGATCTTATTTCTAAAAGATATTAAAATAGACACTTATGTTTTCTCATATTCATTTTATATTTATCGAAAGAACACAAGTTGCTTCAGTCAAACAGTGCTTTTTGCTTTTCATTTGAACTAAAATGCAGGGTTGCTAACTTTGGGATTTTCAATTTAGATTCAAGTTTGCACACACATGCACATGTATTTACATATTTGTAATAGTTTTATTACCTTGTAAATAGTGTGTAGGGTTTGAAAACTGCTCCAGTGGTTTTTATGTAGCTAATTTTAGGTTCATAATAGAATAATAATAATAATAATATAATATAATATACGGGCGGCATGGTGGTGCAGTGGTTAGCACTGTTGCCTTACACCTTTGGGACCCAGGTTCGAGTCTCCGCCTGGGTTACATGTGTGTGGAGTTTGCATGTTCTCCCTGTGCCATCGTGGGGTTTCCTCCGGG
>JAABNY020000108.1:24698906-24710667 GCA_015164015.2 Brevimyrus niger | reverse complement strand
ATCTGGTTTGGTGGCTTGCTGCTCAGCAGGTAAAGGCCCCTGTCGCTGGCTGAGTGATGTCACTGCTGGGACTTTGAGCAAGACGTTTAACAACCGGCTGCCCCAGGGACCGTCTGACCCTGCTCTCTCACTTGTAGAAAAGTGTCTGCTAAATTAATAACATAAAAAAAAATGCTAAATAAATGTTATGTAAGAGGAGGTGTTTGCGGAGTATAGTCTTGGGTAACTCTTGAAGGAGCTGTATTGTGATGCAGTTATTCCCAGCAGCGGTTTTGCTAAATGCGTCAGGATTTTCATCGGATAGATTCTACACTGCAGTTCCTGCGGCTGCGAGATGCACGCTCTGAGCAGAGTGTTACCTGTTGGCAGTCTGCTCTCTTACAGGCCTGGTGAACCGTTTGCTCCCCAGGCCTGTTCAGCCCCAAGCTGCATTTTTGATGGAGGGGTTTATTTAACTTTAACGAAATTGTGGGCTAGTTGGCAGCTAGTAATGCGGCAGATGAGGACGAGAGAGAATGCGAGTGCATTAACAGTCATGCGCAACAAGGTAGGCTGATGTAAATGCAAAGATGCAATTAGCTTGGTGTAGACCTTTGCTGATGTCTCTGCTTTGCTGAGCCCCCCCCCACACACACACACACACCTTATGTGTTCAGTGCTGACTGTGAGCAGACACACACACACCTACCAATGTTTTTCCAGTTTTTGGTCTTAAATGTTACCTGGTTACTGTTGACTTGATCAGCTTTTCAGTAAAGCGATGATTTTTAAAAATATAGATTGCATGAAGGTCGGTATAAAGATGTTCACTCTAGAAAATGTTTTTAAATTTATCATACTAATGAAATCCTGATATCCTCCTTGTATGTAGCTTACCATAGCATTTGCTCAGTGCTTGTAAAATGACTTCCTGAAAGACTCCAGAGGAAAATTATACTCTAGTGCCCTCTACTGCTGCTTTGGAGAATTACACAAGGTTCACGTTTAACTAAATCGGTTCTTTTACTCAGTTAAGGCTTCTATCTGAATTGACTAACGTAACGTAACATGCAGCTCCACATTTTAGGCTATTTGTGTCACATTCAAAGTATTTTTGCTAAGGTACAGAGTCAGTACGGTAAGACCGGTAAGGTTACGTTCTACAACCCGTCGCAAATGAGGAGGATTCGCGGATGTTTGATAGTCACTAAAAATAGTAACGTGTGCTTATTTCTATAGGTTAAACCCTAAATATGTTCCCTTTAATTTCATGTAAAATTTAGCTCAATACATTACCTTTAAAAACCAACCCTTTCGGTGTTTACAGCAAATGCGTCTCGAGAGGGAAATCCGGGATGCATTTGCTATGTACGTAAACATTAGCACCTTTCAAGAAATGTGTATTTTTTGCGCGTTGATTATGCATTAATATGTACTTACTATTACAAAATAGGAAATTAACTATTTTCTATTATTTATGTAACCATTAGCGTTCCTGTCACATTTTCCCGGGCCACGGACCGGGGAAGCAGGGACAGGACGCAAGGAACACGGGGTTTAATCGCAAGGTAAAGACAAGCAGGACAACAGAACAGGCAGCAAACTCAAAAATTATGTCAATGACCAGACTTGGGAAACATACTTAAATGCAAACTTAAATACACAGGACTAATGACAGCAACTAGAAACAGCACAGATCACATGGGGATTCCACACGAGGTAGATGAGGGGGCGTAGTACAAGGGAGGATCAGGCGAGCAGGTCATGACAGGTCCAAAGGGAATAAACTTTGCGATTGGGATTCGCATCTTGTAAAGGTACAGTACAGCATGTACATAAAAAGGAACGCAGAACAAAATCGCGGATGCAGACAGTTATGGTTCCAATGAAATTTTTGTGGATCTGTGAATTTGCAAATCACAGAGCGCAAATACATACAATAGGGCTCACTGTACTCTTGCTTTGATCAGACCTGCACTCTTGCTGCATGCAAATTGCCTTTACATGCTATTGAAAATGTATATCTTAAAGGTTTATATTTAGGCATTTAGAGCTTAAATGAAGACAGCAATGCTAATCTTAGTGTCACCAAGAGGTCTGCATGCTCATAATCCTCTTGCAGCCTCTTCCCTGAGCTTAATAGGACTGAGTAGGGTATTACTAGATCTTGGTGAGGACCATGACACACACGCCGCTCGTCTTCCTCTGATCTGTGTATGAAGAAGGCTAATAAAACTGAAAATCATCCAGCACTTGTCTTTAAGTATCATGTATTAATATGGTTCCTTCTACCATTTGCTCGCTGAATTAGTTTGAACTTTTACTGTAGTAGAATCAATCACAACATAGATGCCTCCCCCACCCCCCCAAGAGACCTACTGTATCTCCTTGCTGATGCTGGGTAATAATAAGGCCATCACAGGCTGTGCCTGTTACATGTGTGCAGCAATAAAGGCTGCCACCCCACCCCCCCCACCCCGAACGGGAGCCATCCATTTGCATGAACAGGCACTTCTGGTATTGGCCCTGTCAGGTGGAGGGAGACTCCTCCCATAGACTTTCTGTGAGAGCACGTTGGCGCCTGCGCGGTCCTCCCAGCACCAGCAGAGGGTGCCAGCGGGTCGTGACGCAAAGGCTTTCTGGAGGTGCATGGACAGGAAGCAAACGAGCGTGGGCTTCTTCTGTGGGACGAAGGATGCCATCTTGTACTGAAGACAGGGTGACAGTTTGAGGGCCGGTATAGCGGGCAGCCAGTCCGCACGCTAATCCCTATCCCTGAGCATCTCTATCCCCCTCCCCCATACTGGCCCCATGCCCAGACCTGCATGGAGTGAGAGGCAGGTGTGGGGAGTTGCCTGGCAGGACCGGTCCGGTGGGGAGTGGAGCAGGGTGGGACAGCCCCATGGCACCGCCCGCCCGTCTCGCAGTATCACGCGGCGGCACTCGCACCCTGGCAGCTTGAGAGCGAGCTATCGGCTCCACACCGCTGAGCGCGACACCCGCAGCCCTGACTGCTTTACGGCAGCATGCCGTCTCCCTTCAGGACCTCTACTGGCTTCCATCACTCAGCCCTGGCTTGTTTACGTGCATCGGTGCAAACATCGAGGGATCACGCCACACTCTCCACTCCCAGTTCACGTACTAAAATCTGACGACTGGTATTACTGTGTTTATTGTTTAGCAGTGGTGGAATAATTTCTTCTAATAAGTGCACAACTACAGTTTTGCTCGTAATATGTGAAAGTGTGACCATCTTAAATGTGAATCTGCATGCGGCTGATGCAAAGCACCCGAGTGTCTGCAGCTCCCCCTGCTGGATGTATTGTTTTATTCTGCGGGTTGTAACGCTAATGCTTTATTTAGCTGCCAGGTCGCAGTCGGTGTGGGGCGTAGGGCTTTGTTACAGGTGAAATGGCTGCTCTTCCCCTCTGCGTGCTTTTCTTGCCGTTCGTCCTGTAGCTTTCGTGGACTGCAGAGCTTGTGACTCAAAGCTCTCGCTTGCTAGATTCCGACCTGCGGAGATCTCCAGGCTGGGCAGCTGAAGGATTTCCTGAAGATCCAGACGCTTATTTTAGAAGCTGAGCATTAACTAAATGGATGCGGAGATGCCTGCTTATCTCTGTGGAGACCATTACTGTGATTATGAATATTTATTAGGCTTAGTAGAGAACTTCAGCTAAACCCACTTACATAGTTTCATATAATAATTATTTTATTTTTGTGTATTAATGTTTTGTTCTCTCGTTATTTTTGTGGCAGTGTGTCGGAATGAACAGTGAGATCAGCCAGGGCAGCATGACAATGTGGTTCTGTTGGCTACAGCCTTACAGCTCTACTGCCTTTTCATGGTTTTTGTTCTTGCATTAGTTAAATTCTGTTGCTTTTTTGTTATCAGCTTTAGCCCGTGGCCCTTAGTCCGCCTTCCAGGCAATGCCTTCTCTAGGTTGCTACGGAATTGTGGGTAAATTGGCTTATGGCGTCACACATGGCCTTTGACCTGCCCACTCCCCCCTCCCCCACAGAGCGAAGGCACAGCTCCTCCAGCAAGCCCCCATCGTCCTCCATATCCACCTCCACGTTCCCCCTCTCCACTCTGCTGACCAGCTTCAAGGCCGGGGGGACCGGGGGTGTGGGGGGGGGCGGGCGTACCCCCAACAGTAATGGCTCCTCCTCCAACTCCAAAATCCCTAAACTGGCCAAAGAGAAGCTTGCACACGGCATCCACAACAGCAGGTCCATCCTGTCTCACAAGGTGCTTCCTGATAAAACGTAAGTGCTCAGTGCTGGACTTTGACCAGTGGGTTATGGGTTCGAATCACCCGAGGGGCCCAGCAATTTTAGTCATTGCTGTGCTCAATGACCTATGCCGTAAAAACTGTCGAGTGTTGAAGATACTGGGCGGGGACCTCCACTGCATGTGAGCAAAAACTACGTTTATATGTTTTTATTTCACTGCATGATGACAGTGACTTTATCTCGGTATTAGAGTCTGTGAAATGCCAGGGACAGGGAGAGGTCGTGCAAGGCCAGCGTTTTAGTTTGGTAGGATGGATTGGTAGGTGGACGGATTTCTCTCCAATGCGTTCTCCCTGTTCATCTGCAGAATAAGCCCCGGCATGAAAGTGGAGAAGGCACCAGTGAAGGTGCTGGACACACCTCCCAAGCTCATCCACGCTTCCCCATCCTCTACCACTGTGAGCTCCAAGCCCAGCCTTACCTCCATACCAAAGGCCGCCCTGCTGGCCCCAGGGCCCATTCCCAACGGCAAAGCGCTCCTGTCATCACTGGACAAGAAGCAGGAGAACAGCACCAGCTATAAGAGGCAGAAAAGGATATCTGGTCAGTACTGAAACTGTTTGTTCCTCCACTGAAATCACAGTATGAGTAATCAATCAGAAACAAGAACTAAGCTACCAACAATCTGTGATTAGGGCTGCACATATGATAGCTATTTTGGAAGCTGGTGGTTAGTCGATTAGTGGACTAATCTTAACAACTAATTTGATGGATAATCCCCAAAAATTTGCACTATTATAAAAGTAAACACTAAACATTTACTTAACATTGTATTGTATAATAAAGTACAGTATGGTTTACAAATACATCAAATGAGGAATTAAAGTCCTGATAGTAAAAGCAGGACAATTTTAATGAAAGTAATGCAGTTCAAGCAACATTGGATTCTCAATTGGCCAACAGTACAGTCTGATTAGATCTCAGGTTCAAGGGCAAAAAAAAAAATGCAGTATGGAGCAAAATTGAACATCACTGGATAATATGGTAAACAGCGTCATTTTCGTTCGGTGAATGAACTTTTCCTTTTGAAAATACCATGTGGCAAGGTAATTAACAAGCGTGGTAGTTATTGATGTGTTACAAACAGGGATTGATGTTAGTTACACAAGTACACATTAGCAGTACAAAGGGTTAAATTTACAGGTAATTTCTTGTCGTATCAGAACAAATGCATTCTTCCATAGAAAAACTTTCTTGTCATAACAGTGCAAATGCACATAAGTATCCTCCTTTGTTGTCCTGATGTGATTGAGAAGTCAGCCACCCAAGCCACACTGGATTGGTTTCACAATGAGAACTGTCATGAGTCAAAGTTCACTTAAATGAACTCTGAGTGGAAACACCACTTAAGTTCACTTTGCTAGTCCAGTTGGAATCTGATTTTAATAACACGCCGATGTGATTTAGTGGTCCAACATTAGTGCAGCATTCAGTTTAAATAACAGTTGAATACAGTATATCAGTGCCAGGTAATATTTGCTAAAAATCAAGTAATTTGGGATTATTAAAGTATCAGTCTTGGTCATTATTGTCAGCCAATATTGAAACTTCATCAATATTGAGAGAACAGCACCAGAGGTAAAGACAGATGTAGTCAAATAATGGAGGTAATTATATTTGCCCTTTTCTATAGTGGAGGATGAGGGATTTTGTCAGCTCATTCAGCGCTTATATGAGGTCTCAAAGTACTGACAAGTGACATCTCTATATTGCATTACAAAATCAGGAGCACAGAGCAATCTTTTGTTTTTCACAGAATAAAAAAGGCAATATAATGTTATTCCGCTAATCTGTACCAGCAAGCTCACAGAGCTTCACCACTGGCAAACGTTATCAGTGTCGGAAATCAGACTAAAATTATTTGGTGCTGCCGCCTGCCATTTTGCCCTTTGACCCACTGGTAGCTAGTCAGGGGCCTTTGACTCTCCCCCAAGCAGCATCCTGGATGGGGTGCCAGTCCATCCCAGCACACAAGCACTGTGAGCAATTTCGAGGTCCAGGTGGCCTAATTCCACGTCCGAGATTGTGTGGAGTCCCTGGAGGAAGCCGATGCAGGTCAGAGAACATGTGCTCCTCAAATGACTGCTTTCTCCTACCGTCCTCCAACAGAACGAGAGTTTAACGCGGATTTTCACTGTGGCGTTCTGGACCTGGTGACGCGGAAGCCGTGCACGAGATCCCTGACATGCAAGGTGGGCGCTGAATCGGAGCCCCTGTCGGGCACGGTTATGGGTTAGCGTGACGTGGCGGCCGGCCGGCCGGCGAGCTATAACTGGCCCGCGTCTCCCACAGACACATTCCTTAAGCCAGCGGAGGGCCGTCCAGGGCCGCAGGAAGCGCTTCGACACCCTGCTGGCGGAGCACAAGAGCAAGGCCAGGGAGAAGGAGACGCAGCGTACGTCGGAGCACCCCCAGCAAGCCCCCCTTCTCAGGGACCCTCACCCCTCCCCGTCGCGCTTCACACATGACCTCCACCAGGGCGCCTCCGAGGCCAAGCCCCTGCTCCCCAGCAAACCCAGACCTCACAATCAGAGTCTTCCGAGGTAGGTGTCCGGAAGCTTCTGCGTTCTGTTCGCCGTAGCCGCTTTAAAAACCGCTGCTGACGAAGTCGGATTGGGTTTCCAACAGGATTTTGTGTTTTGCCGAGGTGCAAAGCAGCACGAGATTGGACATGAGAATCGTCTCTTCTTTTTCTTTTTAAAAGGCTGCACTCCTCCTCGCACCCCTGTGGGAATGCCCAGGGAGAGCCGGGCCTGCTTCAGGACTCGCTGCATCCCTCCACGGCGCCCCCCGATGGACTGCCCCGCCTCTCCAGCGATGAAGGCGAAAACGAGGAGAAGGAGGATGGCACAGACAAGCTGGACTGCCACTACTCAAGCCATCACCCCCGGCCGGCAGCTGTGAGTGGGCCATGCCCGGGGCAATTCTATAAACTTCGCAGGTTGGCATGGAAACGATGGGTGGCGCTTGACGGCTTTTCTGGTAAAGGGGGAGGGGGCTGTCTCACAACCTTGGGGTTTGAGACGGCCCCCTTTTGGTTTTGGGGTGCGTTTAGTCGGGTCTTGCGTCATTTGTCGTTCTCGCCTGTCCACAGTTCTGCACGTTTGGGAGCCATCAGCTGGGGAGGAGCTGCTTCTGGTTCAACCGGCGCTTGGACAGAGTCCGCTGTGCCCTCAGCGCTATGGTGGATCGACACATCAACATGCACCTGTGGAAGTAAGCAAGTGTTCGGTGTCTGGCTCTCTCGCCCCCCCATCTACCCCTGTGTCTGGCTGGCTTGCTCTCTCTCTCTCTCTCTCTCTCTCTCGCTCTCTCGCTCTCTCTCTCTCTCTCCTTGCATCTGACAGGACCCCCCACCCCTACTTCATATTTTGGGATGAAATGAGCATATTTATGGCAAAGAGAGTTTTCATGCATTTGAGTTTGAGTGAGTGTTCATTAGTACCCTAAGAGAGACCTGAGGGTTTGAAGTTCATTACTCAAATAAAATTCAAATTTGAAAAATATTGAAATAAGCAATGGGAAAAATGTATGCTTATTTATTTGGACTACTATTAATCAATTAACACACGTTCCCTCATGTTTCTTTAGTGACAAGAACAATGCGACAAAACAGAAACTCCCAAAACCTGATAGTTGTACTATAGCAGGCTACCCACTCTGAAAATTTTATCGCCAAAATTTGAGAATAATGGAATGTTGTTGCGTTCGGAAATCCACCAAAACATTCTATATAATGTCTGGACAGAATGAAATGTCCAAGCCTAGTCACACAGCCTAAACTGAAGCCAGCATTCGATCGAGGTCGATATAATGATGTTTAGGTTTTAAGCTACAGACGAAGAAGAGACCACAGCACAATTTTGTTTGCCCATTTATAGGTGTGTGTCTGTGGATTTTATATATCTATATTTTATATTGAAGGTCACTTGAGGTCATCCTGGGATTCACGTGAAACTGTCAGATAAGTTAGCGGCATTAGAATGTTGGTTCCGCCGTTTACCTGGCTGATTTCAGGTCGTTCCCAGTGTCTCCTGCTTCATCTTATTTTTGTATCCTGCTGTCTTAGAAATCTTGAACCTTAAACTCAAAAACCGCTTAAAACTGAAAAATGCAGATTGGTTTAAAAATAGTGGTCTCTAATTTTCTTTTTCCATGGCTGTATTCCATAAACAAAGCCTGTCTTAGCTGTGTGTCAGTCATTTGTTTTTGTTGCTGCCGCTGACATTTCCGTCCTCTGGGTAGATGATACTGTACATAAAAATGTGTCGTTACATATTACGGTTGGGCTGATCCACATTTTTTCAGTTCCAATCCGATTCCAATGCACAGTTTCCGACACTGAAGTCTGATACAAGAGCTTTTTTTATTTTAATATTTTAATGTAATGAATACATATAATACTTCATATCATAAAACATTTTAAGCCAGTAAATATGGATGTTTCTCCCACCGGCTCCAGCCTCTTTACTCTTCGTTGCGACAGCAGCCCCTCATGGATCACACGCCGTAGCGAGTGTACCGTTAGCGACTCCCAAATCAGCCATAGTATTTTTTCTCTCACATTACTCGCGGCGTCTCGCACGATTGTGTGCGCTTCTTTATCGGGATTCTCCACTAAACGCTACTTCCACCTCTCAAAACGTATTGTTTTTTCAAACATTGCAAAACTGTGCTATTGCTTGATGTTAAAAGCATAGAATATTTCCAGGTCGTCACCCTCTTACCTGATGTTCTCGCGCTCCCCCTACTGCGAAGGGTACGCCCACTGAGCGGAAGCAAAACGGCAGCGTTAGCATTCAGCTTGGATGCCACAAAAAAGGCATGTAAAATGAGAAAGCGATGTCGTAAGATTGATCGTACAAATAGATTTACCATGAAACGGGAGCTTTTTTAGAGACTGACAGAAACGAATCAGACGTGGATCGGTCACATATGGCCAATACCCGATCCGTCCCATAGGCCTGGATCAGCACCGATACCGATCCGAATATCGCATCGCTGCATCTCTGTATATTATTAGCTTCTCGTCATCATCCTCACGCAACGGGCTTAGGCTGCTGTGCAATGATATGCTAGTTGTTTAGTGTGTGTGTATATATATATATATATATATATATATTATGATAATATTATATTATAATTATTATTGGAATTTCTTCAAATGAAAGCAGTTCCTCAGCCCTACCCTGCGTTATTTGGAGTTCAGCACAACGAAGGGGCAGTCTGCGCGAAATAATTGTTGTATTAAAACATTTTTGCAGCATGTAAGAAACCCTTCGGTGCTTCATTACGCCCGTGATGTTTCCTAGGAAAATCCCGCCGGCCCCGGAGGCGCTCTGCTCCCCGCTGCCTCACAGGACCAGCGCCAGCTTGCAGCCGGTGCCCCCCTGCAGCGCCAGTGCTACCAGCTTCGCCTGCGGCGCCTCTCTCACCTCCTCCCCGGTGCTGCTCTCGCCGCCGTACGCCCAGTCCCTGGACAGCAAGGCTGTGCCGTCCTACGGGACGACACTGAACGCCCGCGTGTCTCCGGGCGGGGGCATGGAGCCCCCCGCCTACGGCGCGCCCGTCCGCCAGGTCTCCCTCTGGCCGCAGGTGCCTTTAGGCCATTCGGCCGTGCCCTCGTCCAGCAGGTCCCCCAAGTCTAAACCCAGCAGCAAGCAGTTTAGGTCTCGGGATTCCTCTGGCACCACGCTGACCCCCGCTGGCGTCGGCTCTGGGAAGAAGAGGAAGAGCAGCTCCCCTCTGCCCGCCCATCCCGTTTCCTCGCTGCAGTCGTCCTCCTCGTCCTCCTCATCTTCCTCGGGTCCCTTTAAGAAGAACTGTGCCACGACGCCCGGCGCCCAGCACCACTCGTTGACGCCACCCTCCGCTACACATGTCACGGGCCACAACAGCACCCCCGCGGGCAGGACCAACTCCGTGGGCGTGAAACACGAGCAGCCGGGCAGGGGCCCCCCGTTGGGGAGCCCGGCCGAGTCCATCAAGCGCATGAGCGTGGTGATGAACAGCAGCGACTCCACGCTGTCGCTGGGGCCCTTCGTGCACCAGACAGTCGCTGAGCACGCGGGCAATTCGCTCGCCGGCTCGGCACACGGCTCCTTGGAGCACCGGCTGGAGGGAAAGAGGCGCAAGATGCCCCTAGGCTCTGCCGGCATGGACGGAGGGAGCAGGGCGCTCGGAGGAGGTGGAGGGGGGTCTCCAGGCTCCGGCAGGTCCATCAAGCTGCCCAAGGCGCCGACCATCAACAACATCCACGGCAAACATGGCCGCCCCATCTCTGGATTGCAAGGGCTTCCCAACAACTCCTTCATACAACAGGTGACTTCGCCCAGCTGACAACCTTCCCCTGATTTTATAAGGTTTCACCCGTGTGCATCGCCAGTCTGAGTGCTGCGGAATGAATGGGGGTGCAGTTGGCGGAAGCGGAGAGGAATCTGGGTTGGTGTTGGTGCTGGAGCAGTGCTGCATGTCAGTGGTGGTGCTTTTAGGAGCCGGAGCTTTGAGAGGATTCTCGCGCATGTAGAGTCACAGATGCAGGCGGATGGCAGCCTGTTGGCCCTTGAGGTAAGCTGGTAAAGCACGATGCTAATCGGCGCTCGCTTTTCGCCTCACGCAGCCAAAGGCGCGTCCCTGATGACGGCTGTGGGGCCCCCTGCCATTCTGAGCGCCGGGGCCGAACGCCGGCTGGCCCTCGCCACCGTGACACTCTCCGCTGGATGAGGCCTTTCTGCCATCGACTGTTCCCGCGATCCTCAGGGGTGAAGATCCGAGCGGAGCGTCGACGGCGCCCAGCGAGAGTCACCTGATGAAAAGCCATGTCCGCGAAGGAAACTCATGTGGCCAGGCGACCAGGCCAGGGTCCTGCTGGTGATGTGGGCGGGGCTAGGTCACTCTTCCCTGGAGGGGGCCGCGTGCCCTGTGACCGTACACTGAAGATGTGAGGTACGGGGCTAGGCCACTTTGGAGCCGTCGGAGCACCACCTAGTGTTGGGACTGGTAAGGTTCTGCCAAACCACTGGAATGTTAAGGGACAGGCATAGACGACCTGAAACAAACCTCTGGGGGAACAGGACAGTTGGGGTAGAAAACTATCAGGAGTTCCCGCCATTTCACAGATGTATCATTGAAAAAAAAAAATTCCCCATTTTTATTTTGCGTGACATCGTAACAGAGCCGTTACTGCAGGTCCTGAAGTACCCTAGTGGTTCAGGTGAGATGGAGGAGTGGGGAGTGCAGGATGGAGCCCTGAGGAAGGGCCTGAGTGTAGGGCTGGGGGGGTGGCGGGGGCTCGAGCGTGCAAGCGGTGTGGATGCAGGCTTCACACAAGGCCTCAGCGGCCATCTGTGGTCTGATTAAGCTTCAGCTAAAGGGGTCAGATCATGTTTCTCTTCATTCTAGAGAAGACCTGTGTGTGTGTGTGTGTGTGTGTGTGTGTGTGTGTGAGAGAGAGAGAGAGAAACGCCAAACCAAACTGCTGAATTGG
>JAABNY020000108.1:24657893-24684962 GCA_015164015.2 Brevimyrus niger | reverse complement strand
TAACCACGAGTGCGAATCTCGTTTGAATTATTGGCTTCTATGACTGTGCCACGATCTTTGTAAACTGTAATAAGTCAGTAAAGTCTAATTTTTTCTAATTGAATGACACATGTTCATTGCAGCGTATGTTTGTGCTTATGTATGTATTACATTGTGGGGACTAAATGTCTGCACTAGGTCATACAAACCTGTTATTTTGAAATGTTGCTTGGACCTTTTTTCTTTTCTTTTTTGGTCACCGTGAGGAAATTCTAATTATATGAAAATCTTTCACTGCAATCAAAAAACTAAAAATGCGAAATGTTTTTGTTTGGTTACTTATGGTTAAGGTTAGGGTTGGGTAGGGGTTAAGGCTGCTATTGTTGAAATTAGGGTTTTGCCATTAGAAATGAATAGACGGTCCCCACAAAGATGTGAGTGCGCGCGCGTTTATTTTATTATTATATTTTATTATTTATTTTGCTTTCAGACTTCTTTGCAACAAGGACAGGGCGAAGACGACTCCTGCGGCGGCAGGAAAAGGTCCAAAGAACAAAGAGAGAGTTTTGCTAAACGTGACCACAAGGTGCTTAAGTTACATTTATAACACATAACCGTTCTGCATATATGTCACTAAATAATAAATTAGTGTTAATCAGTTTGTTTAATGCTTTGACGTGAACTGATAATGATCTATAAACAAGTTACTATTTCGTTAAGGAGCAAACCAAACTTTACCAGGAAACGAAATGACTGTGGTATATTTAAGGCAGAAAAAAAATGTGCTAACTTTTTTTTGCGGGCAGGGGGGTGCTATTGTAAGAGAACATGTGAGAAATATATTTATAAACATATTTTGTGTACAGAACTGTGCTAGTCTTGGGTAGTCAAAGAAAATGTTTAAAGCTGTTTTTCAGCATAGTAAGTGTCCTGTATATTTGGTCAGGGGAAAAAACAATTTCATATTAGAATGTATGCAAATGAACAGTAACACAACATAAAATAAAATAGAATGTCTCCTCTTCTGTTACTGATTATCTTGTTGGATTGTTTCAGTTTCCAAGCCTGTCCCCTGGGCCACCCCAGTCATTCCATGTATTCATTAAATTTCACCACTAGCTCAACTTAAATAGCGAAGAATAGCCAGTTGTCTAGGGCCCCTAATTATTTGAGTTGTGGAGGAAGTGAAATTATCATCCTTTTTTTGGTAGAGAGGCCTATCAAGTATTGTTTTGCCCCCGAAAGGTGGAGGCAGCTCTGACTGTGTAGTATAGGTAATTAGTTGTGATGTTGAAAATAATAATAATAAAAAACTAAAAATTGTTTTTATGTTGTCAATTTTCAATCATGTAGAAAGATAAGACGCCTTTCAGAAAAAATGAAAATGGCTTCCATGCAGCCCCATTTAGACCAAGATATGGCGGAAGGTTTTTCAGATCACGGTAAGTATACCAGAACTTGTGTACTACCAAAATAGTATTCTGAGAGTGGTCACTCTGGTAAACAGTGTGTTTTTTCTTTTTCAGGTTCATGAAGGATGAGCCATTTTTCTGGAGACCCGGGTTCAGCTTTCGGTTCCACAGATATCATCCTATGGCAGGTGTGAGGACTTATCACCGGCCTATCAGAGGATCTGCAGGCTTCCACTCGTTTACCTCCCAACCTGCTCGTGTGATTAATAGTGGGATGGACTGTAAAGGAATGTCGAAGGACCAGAAAAGTAAGTGTCCTATTAAGAAGCGGCCATCCATACATCTTGCAGTCTTGCAGGCTAAAACTGCCATTTAATTTTGTGAACCCTCATTAGGATTTCAGAGGTGGCAGTCTTTGCTTGTGACAAGTAGGTTTGTTGTTGTAAAAATGCCATATTTCCTGAAATGGTTGCCAGGGCCTTTATTTACCAAAGCCACATAAGTAACAGGCCTTTATTTGAGGCAGGCCTGAATTAGAGGCAGGCCTTTACTTATCTAAGCTGCAGAAGTAACAGGCCTTTGTTTTATGCAGATCTGCATAAGCTTTTGCTTAAGGCAGGCTTGTATTAGAGGCAGACTTTCATTTTTATTTCCCTCTGTTACTGCAGTTCTCTGTTAATACAAATACAAAGTGTCAGTTTGAATCCTATTAAACAAACTGCATACATTCACTTATATACTTAATATTCCCTTTAACTATATAATGGTAGATTACAGTATTGGAAGGGCATCAAAAATTTAAGAGCTGGCTAAGGATATAAATAATTGCTTCCTAAAAGTATATTCTTAAAAGTCAGCTTTCCATAAGTGTCATGTAAATCATACATACAATCAGTTTATCTTGCGTAAAATATGACCAGACATGTATTGGAGTTTACTGTAAATACGCCAAGGTGTCATAACACAAAACATTTCATGAGTTTCTACAAATATTAACATTAATAGATATTTATTTATTAAATATATAATAACTATCAGATTTAGCTGCAAGCAAAGTCTGAACTGAAAAACTACTGTGTTACCTAAGTATGGTAGATGTATGTTTTTATCTGAACTCTAGATGTCGCTTTTTCTATTTTTCTCCAAAATGTTCACATGACCAATTCTTATACGATTCTTTATAAATCCTAAAATCTTCTTGTATAAATATGTGTATGCATGTTTCTCATCTGTTTCATTCATACGAAGCCTTTATAAATGAGCCCCCAAGAGTTTCTCCACCCTTATCTTTGCGTTTTTTGTCCCCGGTCTGTATGTGGGAAGCAGCCATTATTTATTCCTGTTGACCACACCCCCAACAATCATCTGAGACCAAGCTTTTAACTGAATTCCAGTTGCTGTTTGAAAAAATGTGATACTACTACTACTACTACTACTAATAATAATAAGAAGAAGAAGAAGAAGAAGAAGAGGAAGAAGAAGAAGAACAACAACAACAATAACAAAGAACAACAACAATGATGACTGTGAGGATAATAATAATAATCTTCACACTGCTTTTGCTAATGGGGCTCTTCCTGAGGTTACAGTAGGAGCCCACCTATCAAACATCTCTCCAAGAGAAGACTGTATCTTTCAGGATAAGGCCTAGCAAAGCCTTTTGGGTATATAATCCCTTCCATATTTTCTGTGTCTTAGCCAGGGCCTCTGACCAGTAGGACATACTCTGAATAGCTTAAATGGAACTCAACCAGGTGGTATTCTTCTGAGATGCCACAATCATTTTAGCTAGCTGCTCTTTAGTTAAAGTAGCAGCATATCTGTTCAGAAGTCCCTCTACATCTCAAAACTCCTCATTCTGTCACTATCTGGCAGGCCTATAGAAAAAACACATTTCACTCTCTTATTATCAGAACCTTGTCTTTCTGGTAATTATCCACCACAGGTGAGTAAAGAGATAAAGCTGCAAATCAGGGGGTACTAAGCGCATGCAGACTGTTTGCACCTTCCCATGAGCCCTCATGGATGTGGACAAAGGAGAAGAGTTCGGGCATTTTTCATGGCCAGGCTGGAATTTGCATTGCTGGGCCATAGGCCACTCTACCAGTCAATACTGTTTACTGTTCTACCACCTATGCAGCTGATTGTATCCTCGCTGATTGCCTGACTTGCCTGTATAGGCATCAGACTCAATCAAAAACACGGACTGGCTGTGAGTGGGATTCGGTGGGGGGAAGACAGTGATCAACTGGGCTGTGACCCACTGATCAGAACAAACAAAGAATGAAACTCCATGCTATTAGACACCATATTCTTTTGATTATTTCTGTCCTTTCCTTTTCACCAGTTTTCTCAAATAAGATTTGTAGCTGGGCAGCAATTTTTTTTTAAGAGCACCGTGTAGTTTAATGTGGGCAGAGTGATCACATGACATGTGGCTTTGACTCAGAGAACGGACGCATAAAAAACAGTTATAGCGGATAGAAGGGGGAGAGCAAATATAATATTTGACTTGCGATATCTCCATTAGTACTTTGCTCTAATAGAGTGGGTTCATCAGATGAGACTAAGACTTTTTAGAATTTTTTTTCTGATTATGGTATTTTCTTGTGCAATGGAGCTGTAAAGTCCCTTAGGAGGACTCTGAACAGGTTGCTGTATGTGCCTGTGGGAGATTAAATGGTGACTCACTGGTCTTGCGTAAACGCCAGCTGATGGTATGACTGCACAAGTAAGCAGTACAATTCTATGCTCTGAGGCAAATTCTCTTAATTGTCCTCAATGGATTTGTCCAGGTTATGTAATGTTGAACATTTACTTAGACGGCATGAGACGTTCGGTTTCTGTTGCAGTGGCAAACGCCACAACAACTGCGTGCAGCACAAAATCGAGCACGTGAAGATGAATGTATCATGGTCAAAGTACCAAATGAGACGTTTGACCTTTCACTATGTGTGTCATTGTTTCCAAGATTCTCTTCAGTCATCCACGAGTTCAACACCGGCTAAAGGAAAGCAGCATCTCTCCTTCACAGTACAATCCAAGCAGGTCTCTCAGGTAGGAGTGTGCTTCAAAGCTCACTGCAGTTTGCTCACAAGCTGACAAAGGAGCCATTAGTTTAACTTTGGCGGTTGCATTTGCATTTAATTTTAACTTCCAGTTAGCATCCAAGCAATATTGTCTTGAAATGATTCTCATTTGTTTGATAAAAAGAACAGAAAAATGTTAGCTAGCACTGGCTTATGCAGCCTAGGACAGTGTGGGTGTTTGGCTATGAAATAAAGACAGATAGCATGTTTATGAAGATATAGTATTTGAGAAAATATGAGTATAGTTACAACCTTATGCATTGATATATGTAAAATTTTTCATTTGTAGCTGAATATTGGATTGATTATCTCCCCATTCATCCATTCATAGATTCATCCATAACCATTTATGCAGTGCAAGGTGGCAGTTAGCCTAACATCTGTCCATGAAAGGGCAGGGAACATGCCACTTCGATTTATGCTTCTATTATTCCCTATTAGAACTGCCTTTTAGCTATATTGATTACTCTTGGCTAAGCACTACATAACAATATGATTAAAGAACTCCTGTTTAATATGGGCTTGCATGGCCATCAGATTTTGGTCTCTCTTCCTGAGCATTCCTCATGTCCGGTTTTACTGCCCGACTCAGGACTCGCAAGAGAGCAACGGCGGCAAGGAGCCAAACATCCCAGCGTCTGTTAGGAGTGCAGCCATGCGGAGTCGGGCCATCCAGCAGAAGAGGCATGAGATTGAAGAGGTGGGTGTCTGCACCATCCCTGCCAACTGAGGTCTATACAGGAGAACAAGTGAACGGCCAGTGTGCAAAGCCTGCTCACAATGGCTGCTACACACTTTATATATTAGTGGGTTTACAGGACACTGGTGGCCGAAGCTCATAAGTTGCTGTCCTATTTCCAGCAATGTAGGCCTTCCACCATTTGCCCTAACATTCTCTCTCTCAAACCCTATTGTGACGATCAGGTCTACAAGCAGGACTGTGACACATTCGGGCTTGTGGTGAAGATGCTGATCGCCAAAGATCCATCTCTTGAGCACCCTATTCAGGCGTCATTGCGGGAGAATCTGCAGGAGATCGGCCTGCGGTGTGCGACGGCCATGCAGCAGTTTATTCAGGAGTACGACTTGGTGCATCCCTGACCTCACTGCTGTCAGTAATGTGGCTTATACCTAACTTGTATTCATCCGTTAAATCTCTCACAAAAAACAGCTCAGATAAAACAATGTTTCTTTTTTATATATATATATATATATTTAAACAGGAATGCATTTCTTCTTGCCACCTGATTATAAATAAAAGTGTATTCAACCTTGTGTTGACATTTAGATCTATTTGGTTCATACTGAGTTTGCATTTTGTTGTCATGGATACCTGAAGATTATGCAAGCCTTCACAATGTACATGTAAGAGCAGACATGTGATGGATCTTTCGAAGATCATTGGCCGATTTTCCCTTTTCTGCACTTTCCCTCTCAGCAATGGAGACAGTCGTGTCGTGTTTGTGTATTTACACGCCATTTTTGGATTGAAAAAAACACAACACTGGCTAAGCAAGATTTTAATGTTATACCCCAAGACTAAGATTGACACAATACATGAATGTAGCCAGTATTTTAATGTACATGCTAATGAAGATACATCTCCCATTGACACCTTTATGTCCCACAGAATACCAAACTCCATTTCCCATGTCTAAAGGTTATTGTTCACCTGCAGGTTTTAGTGTTTATTTTCAAACCAGATTAAACTAGTTTAGTGTACCTTGAACATGCAATCTCAAAGCTAGGAATATCATATTTCTCTAGTCACATGGGCTTCTTAGGTTGGACTTCAAAAGAATACTTGGGAATCATATGCACACATAAAGTTCATTTACAAAGGGTGTTTTTGTGTAAAATTTAATTAAAAAGGGCCATACCATAGAATTCCTTATCTCCTAGCTTCCTCGCTAAGCTTTCTCAAGATAAGCCATTCATAAAGTATTGACATGTTTTACCCAGAAATTGCCTCAGATTAGATAGCACAATGTCAAGCACAAGCCCAGAAAAGTGACCCAAATATGACTCATCTGGATATCTTCCAGGTAGGATGATCTGTAGAAAACTGGATGCAACTAGACAGATGTCAGCCTGGAAAGGGGTCTGCTTGTAACTCAGACTTGTCAAAATAAGCATCATTCACATTTTTTTTTTCCGTAAAATGGGTGATCGGGATAAAAGCAAAGGAAAAGAGTATTTACTTACCAACATTTCATTGAAATACATGTTTAGTGTTGTATGGGGTATTTGTCACGTGTTACATGAGGGTCATAAACGGCTGGGGCAACTGAAATTCCTGTACTGTTATTTTGAACCGTTTCTCCATGTCTCCTGTGTACTCTGTGACATGTGCATATCCATATAAAAACGATTTCATTTAACTTTTCAGGGGTTGTTGTGCAAGTCGTAATTTGGTAAATGGGAAGGAATGCATTTTTATGACACTTCTGAAGAATTTTCAATGTGAACATGCTATCTGATCCTTGTCCTTTTTAAATTATACCCTTCATGTCAAACTATCAATAGGAAGTTTAAAAATACTTTAATTTGACAGTTACTGGGTGAGTCTCTGTTCAACAACAAAAAAAAAAACGCCCATGAGAAGTATGTATTACACCATAGATGTTTTTCTTTGTGTGGATGGGTCTCTCGCAATTGCTCATTTGGGCATCGCTGACAAAAGAAATGCGAATGCGGGTTCAATACTGGTATTATTAAAGCATCTAATTTTGCCAGAAGGCCTTGTTTCCTGTCTCAGTTAAAATAAAATTTTATGTGGCCTGACATTTTGGAAACATATGCCCTGGATTGTGTAAGTCACCTATATATGTGTAATAGGAGCATAAAAGCATTTTAATGAGAAGTGTAAGAGCGTCATGAAAGCCCTCTAATGACACATGAACAAACGCCATAAAATGCCTTTTTATTTTGGTTTATGCTGTACATTCTTCATTCAGCTCCAACAGTGGGTGATGCTGTATGGGGGTCCTCAGTGTCCCACTTCTGGCGTGATGCCAGGACGTCACCCACTGGCCATGACAAATAAACCAATAAAAACATGACAAATGGGCTGAGTGGCATCATCGAAAGCAACACACGTTGTGCTTATGCCTTTATTAGAGAAGCAGATGAAGATCCTTTGCCAAAGAGAGCCCATTTTAACTGTCACAATGTGGAACGGACACCTGCCGCGGAAGGAAACAGAATACAAAGGACTTACAGTTACGTACTGCATTTGTTTGAAAGAAACCCACCTGTGAGTTATCTCTGTGGCGTTCCTGTTAAGGAGACCACGGCTCACAAAGGTTCATTTAAATACTCCTGAATTCCAATACACAACAATATCAACAAATAAAACTGCATGCACACCTATCTCTATTATGTAATACATTAAATTATGTAAATATAAAATATAAAAAATATGGCAGACTTTTTCTATTTACAGTAAGACCCCTTTTAAATTAGCAAATATATATATATGTATATATATATATATATATATAGTTTATAAAACTCAATGAAACTGTAAAGCCAAAACCAAGACCATTGCATAAGAAGCAGGACTATACTGAACTATACTGTGCCTCGACAATTCGCTTTTGCACACTCTGATAAAACACCAGCGCATACATGACATCAGTGCTATTTTTACACATGGTAGAAGGGAGGACAGAAAATGCTAAGTTGAGCTATTGTTTTTTTTTTTTTTTTTTTTTTGTCTCCACAGAGGCTGGCGGGCCGCACAGACGAGCTAAATGTAAAAATCTTCCCCAGCACTGTGGCCAGCACACTGGTTCACAGCTGGGCATTGCCCAGAATTTGGTTTGGGGGAACCTGTCACTGGTCCATCACCAGGATGCTGATCTAGAGCTGTTTCAGGGGACTCTCAGGCATTAATTTAATGATGGTTACATTTTCTTTATCTTTCTTTCTTTCTTTCTTTCTTTCTTTCTTTCTTTCTTTCTTTCTTTCTTTCTTTTATTTCTTTTCTTTCTTTCTTTCTTTCTTTCTTTCTTTCTGTTTTCCCTCACTCCTCTTCTGGAGGTCTGTGCCTCACGGCCCGCAGTTTCATTTCCAGAAGTGTGACAGTCAATATACGGCCCTGAAAGAGTTCCTGGTACACATGCGAAAGCCTGTGTACTGCTAATGGGCATATTACACCGGACATTTGTCACCCACTCATAAACCTCAGGACACGATAGGCATTTACAGGCTGTGGCATCACTTGTCAAAATCAGAGCATAGAGAGTAAGTCAATAGAAACCATCTGAGAAAGAGCAAAGACAGTGCGATGTGAGACAAGGGGGCTGGAGAAGGTTCCGGTATCTTCTCCCGTGCTATGAGATGATGCAGTTTTTAGTCTTGCGGTGTTTGCGGGTGTGCAGCTGCCCCCGAGCGCCCAGCCCCGGGGAGCCGTACTGGTGGTGTCTGAGCTCCTCCCCAGTCATGTAGCGCAGCCCCACGGCGCGGGGGATGGGCTCGCCCAGGAAGTAGCCCTCGTCATCCGACTGCGAGGATGAGGAGCAGGTGGAGCACCACTCCTCCCCATCGCCGTACCCGTCAAAGTGCTGCCCCGGGTACCGGTCTATGGGGTTCTGCAGGTTGAGGTCAGAGGTCGTCCGCGGACATGGCCGGCAGGGTTCCGGTCGATACCAGTTAGCCCCGAAGAGGCCCCTGTTGGGCCTAGCTTGCGGGAAGTGGGCGTAGTCGTCGCGTAGATGCTGCGGTGGCAGTGGGCCGTGGGCCGGGGTCTGTCGCTCGCTCACCAGGTGTAGGGCATTGTCGGAGCACGAGAGGCGGGAGCGACGCGTGTGCCGGCGGTGTCGACGCCTGGGGGGCGGGGCCTCGGGGGTGCGGGCACGCCTCCGGCTGCTGGGCGTGCGCTGGGCACCGTAGCCACTGGCTTGGCCGTCGTCCCCGAACGGGAAGCTCTGGGGCGATTTGTAATACTGAGGCGGATACTGCAGCCTGACCGGCAGCGCCACACTGGGGAACGGGTGCACAGACGTCAGACTCTGCAGCGACTCCGAGCTCTGCAGCTGCAGCGAGGAGTTCAGCGTGCCCATGTTGCTCTTCTCGGACATGTTCATGCCAGAGTCTTTGCTCAAGTCTGGCATGGAGAACCTGGACAGATGCTCCTGCCTGAACTTTTCACCATCGACCGAAGGACCTGTGCAGTGAGAGCAAAGTTAACTGGCAAACTTGTATAAAACTCAGCATGGATGTCACTTATATATATATTCTATGTTACCGCTAAGAGTTGACCTGAATGGGACATTGTTGCTTATCATGCTGTTAAGTAAGCCAAAGGAGTATGATAACTGGAGAAAGACAATTAAGAATAAAAAACAGGAGGATGAATGTAAAGTATACAGTTTTAAATTAGCATTGGTTTCAGAAACATTTCAGAATCCTACTAACAAATGCAGTATATACCTGTAGCGTTGGATAGCGCTAACGATTCTACTGAGCTCCTTGGCGTTTGTGCTAACGGGGTGAGCTGCTTACTAAAACTGAGGCCACTGATGGGGTTCCTGGTCCTGCCCAGCTGGGGTTCTACGTCCCTGTGGAACCCGTAAAGACCAGCCGGCCTGTTCTCTGAGAACCCGCTGCTGGAGGCCTCGTTGAAGCTCATCTGCGCTTTCAGTTTTGGTGGGAAGAACTCGTCTCGGCTGCGGTGGATCCAGTCCTCGTTGAAGGAGCGTCCCTTTAGGGCGGACATAGGGGGCCTCTTGACGTTGAGCTGGTCTTTCACCCATGGGTTTGCTTGTTTTCCCAGGGAGGGGTTTCCTGAAGGGTTTGCCTGACTGTGGGCGGAGCTTCCCTGGTTCTGGGCCGGATTAAAGGGCACCTTCGGATTGCACTGACCAATGACCTGTAGGGGGCTGGCCGCGAGGTTCTCAGCGGGAGCCTCATGTGTGTTCAGCTCACCCTGGCTTCTCCACACACGCTGGTCTCGAGTCAGCCCAGGTGCCTGGCTGGAGAGATTTAGCAGGTCCATCCTGCGGGTGAGTGGGTCCAGTCCAGCAGAGTAAGGGCGTGATGCGGCCTCCCGCTGCGCCTCCCGCTGAGCCTCCCGCTGGGCCTCCCGCTGGGCCTCGCGCTGGGCTCCCCGCCTCTCTCCGTTCCTGCTCACCTTGGCGCTACGACGGGACTCGCGGGAGCGCGCGCTCTGGAAGGCAGAGTCTGATGAGTCCGAGTCTTCGGGGTCCTGGTCCATGCTGCAGGAGCGTGAGCAGAAGATCTGGCCCTGCTTGGGCAGGAAGGGCCGGCCCAGGAGGGACTTCTTGCAGCGGGCGCAGCAGAAGCAGGACTCGGTGGCGTGCCAGTGCTGCCCGTCGTACGTCATCTGGCCCTGGTCAACACCTGCAAAAAAAATGCGGTGAGATGGGGGAACTGAGCAAGGAATGCTGGGAAAGGCGGACGGGGACCGAATCGGCACACAAATTGTGCTAAAAATGCTGCCTGAGCGCTAAGAAAAAAATGCCAATCAGCGCACTGATTATGCTCCTTTTCTCTGACTCTTTCCTCTAATTTAGTCTAATTCGAGGATGTGAAAAGATCAAGAGGCCGTTACCGATGTGCTCGCCGCAGGCGTCGCAGTACTCGGCGTAGAGCGACTCGAAGCAGGCGCAGCAGTACGGCCTGCCTTCCTTCATGATGTAGCGCTGCCCCCCCAGCATCGTCTCGCACTCGAAGCAGCAGAAGTGCTTCATGTGCCAGTGGCGGCCCTCTGCCTCTGTGCACTCGTCGGCGAAGATGATCTGCGGGGAAAAGGCAGCGCGGTGGCCCCTCAGCAGAGAGACGCGAGCGGCAGCGAGAGGCCCTGCCCGATTAATGACAAAGTGCCCGTTCTGCTTTTAAGGGTGATTTGGGTGGACGGTAGAAGGCCCGTTAGCTAAGATACGGCAAGTTAACCAGCTCAGAAAAAAATGACACATAAACATCCTGCCATTCTAGTCTCAGCTCCCTGTAAAGTAAGAATATCGAGGGGTGTTGGTCTCAAAATGCTTTGAAGTCAAGCAATGGGCAGCGCGGATGTGAGATGAATGTAGGCCTAAGGAGACTGACTGGGGGTAGTCTGTGTGTGTCTGTCTGTCGGGAAGGGGGGGGGAGTCTGCTGACCTCATCACAGGCTGAGCAGCGGGGCTTGAGCTGCTCGGCATGGTGCCGCCCGCAGAAGATCTTCCCGTCCTGGTAGAAGTAGATGAGGTCCACCAGGAGCTGGGAGCACATGCTGCACACAAAGCAGTGCGGGTGCCAGCACATGTTGTGGTTCGCCCGGGACACGAATACGGCGACGTCGCCCCCACTTATCTGTCTGCCGCACTGATGGAGGGATACGGGGAGAGATGGAAGAGAGGAAGGATGAGGGGAAGGACCGCGGGAGGGGAAAAGGAAGAATGAAAGAGGGAAGAGTGTCAAGGCATAAATGAGAAAGGGATTTTACTATATGAACAGAGGTTTTGAAGGATGAACGTCAATAGGGGAATTTAAGACACTGAATAATACAGAATTGATACTTTTAGACAGTGTTGCACTTTTGAAATAAATGAACAGGGTTTATGCACCACTAGTTCAAAGTTTTTGCACATGCTGAGAATTTTTACATTTGCATGTTAATTAACAATTACTAAAAATACACTCAATATTCTTTACTAACAAATACATTTACAGTATGTTCACCATTTGAGTACTTTTATTAGCAAGAAAATATGTCTCTGATTCATTACAGTAATCATCAGCAGTTATAATGGCATGGAAAATTCAAAGCATTCCTTATACAAGGAACATTAAATGGGAGGAAACAGGTAAGTAGTGCATTTAAAGTTAAAGGACAGCCTAGAATTTGACTATGCCATCACCACACAAACAGTTAGTAGGATGTCAGACATGCATTGTTACATACTCTCTCCATGTCATAAAGGAAACTTGTTTTATTTGACTTATATTTTCATTTATACGTTTTACTGAACGTTCCAGTACTTAAGAATAAAAGATGTGTAGTTTATGAAATAAATGGTAAAAACCTGTGGTGTGCAAAAAACCTTTGACTGGGAGTGTTAGAAGTTGGCCTGAAGTGATTTGACTTTCCACTCAAACAGTAATGGTGGGGAGGGACTGTGTCGGCCGCGGAGAAGCCCTGGTGGGTACCTGCTCACACACGGCCCCCGTCACGGTCGCAGGGAGCATCCGCACGCTTCCCCTCCCCAAGTTCTCCCGCTTGCGCTGGTCACTGAACATCTTCAGCTCCCTTTTCTCCTCGCTGTCCAGGGTGTTGCAGTACTGGATCTGCAGGGGCCAGCGGAACGAGGCATGGCCATTGGTTCGTGCCCCTGCCATCAGCGGCGATTGGCGCCTGAGCACCCAATCACTCACCTCACTGTCATGGGGCGGGAGCTGGTGTAGGAGCTGTTTGATTCGGTGCTTCTCGCCCGGACTGTTCACATACGGCACCTTGTCCTCGGGAAGTGAACTGTAATACTGGTGAACCTATGGGGGAGCAGGAGCTGGCATTGGCCTGCAGGTGGCGCTTCAGCTTAAGCACAATAACAGTCTGCCAGTCTTCATCAGCATGATGGCCCTGCTGCTGTTATGAAGGCTGTCTCAGTCAGTCACCCAAGACTTGGACCGCTCATCTTCTTCTGTCTTGAGATCGTGTTAGTTTTTAAGGTCAGGGGCTGCAGGACACGCCGATGCTGTGTGGAATCTGAGATTGTATTTAAGACCAATTTAAAAACTATATTTCAAGCAGATCTCACGACACCCAACTCAGGATGACTGACAATCCTTTGACACTTAATTAAACCCAACCCGGCTAGCAGAAACACTCCCTATTTATTTCCAAACACGACGATTTGGATTCTGGGGATCATTATGCACATTCAGATTTCTGATGAAATTTACATTTTCTCATGGTAAGCCAAGGTTTCAAGAACTCAATACCTAATAAGGGAAATCAAAACAAAACAATGACCTTCATTAAGAACATAATGAAATGTCATTATTTGAGACTGTGTTATGCAAGAAGGCCAGGACACCATTTTGTGTTTGCTATAATTTTATATGTGTAAAGCAGACTGGCTGCTATACAGCCCGTTCCCTTTTGTTTGCACACATATGCCATGTGTGCTACAGAATTCTGCTGGTACATTTGTACCTTATGTTATAGCGGCTGAATATTGCCGAAGGATGCTTATAAAAGATGCCGTTTGTGTGCAATGCCCAACCAGGAGGCACAGAAATCCCCTATCCTGGGGTTTGAAAGCTGCACACTGTACCGCCGGCATAGCCGGCCCCGAATGACTACTAGAGGGTGTTTCACTTAGAGTCAAACACTCCTAAAAAAACCACATGGGTTCTAGTTTAGCTCTGCACAGTATATCGATAAAGAGCTTCAGAAAGCTCAAGTCGATCATACAGGAAACAGGCACTGTACAGATCCAAATGGAGCCAGAAACCCGGCTTCATTTCCATTGCATTAAAATTCACATTTCTAAAACCTATTAGAGAATGCTCATCACAGTCTGCCTTGCGTAATAACATAGGAAACCACAGCACAAAAAAATGTGATTGGCTAGGCTTCCATTTTTAAAGCAGGCACACTTTTCTACAAATTTCATTGCAATTAAGGAAAAGGCAGGCAGTGGGGGGGGGGGGGGGGCACAGGGCTCACTGACTCATAGGTCTTCTGGGCACCTTAGCCGCAGTCGCTGGCATTTTTATTCACTGGAAGTCCTCCGATGCCACGGCAAACATATTCATAAAGCACAGGCGCCAACAATAACGCGATGACAACGACAATAAATAATTTCCATAATTTTAGACTTGCTTCAAAGGCAGCACAAAAGCATGTGTCAGTGGAATGTCTCACCCTCGCACTGCTATTCACTGCATCTCAGAATGTGGCAGCCGCTGACACGCAGTGCTGCATTTTACGCACTGCCATTGGCTTCACCTAGAAGGATCTTTTTTCTCCAGTTCGCCAAAGCCATTTTATGAATTTTGGCAACATATATCTGCCACCGTTTTTAAGACAAGCAGCCGTTTCCGCCATTTGGAGTCGTCTGCGGCGACCGAGCCAGTCGCTCCGCCAAAAGAGGCGTTTAAATCACACGTTAATGACAACAAGCCTGGTGGCTACATAATATTAACGGTGAACAGAGCCACTTCCCCTGGCCCCCTTAGGAAACCTTATTTCTTCTTGCTAGATTTGTCATAACGGCAGCATGCATGTCATACCCAACAAACAGCTTCCTAACCTTGCAGAAAACTCACAGCGGCGAATGAAATGCTTTTCAGAAATTGATAACTGGAAGATTTCCGTTTTTATTTCAGCAGATAGGTTTTGTAACAACCGTTAAAATCGAAACATCTGCTTTTTGCCAATGTCGAATGAATTTTATCAGGCCTTCACTCAAGACGGCAAATGTTTGCTGCTGAAAAAAATAAAAGGATACTCCACAGAATGTTTGTTTTTCGTATATATTTGTCTTTTGCAGTTTCATCATACTTGAAAATAGGTTTACTAACATTTTATATATTCTTCTATAAATTATGGTATTAACGTGGCAGTTAAAAACTGTTATATTTCAGAATCTAATTTTATCCAACTGGCTTTTTCGATTACAGACTCTGAAGGATTTAAAAATACCTTTCTTTATTTCATGTATTAGGATTTATTGCATGGACTATATATTTGTATTTGACTTTATCATTGTCTCAAGGCTGCCTCATGCTCTACTGATGTATTCAAGTTTTCTATTAAAAATGTTTAAATCTGTCATATTATTTCTTTTTTTGTTTTTGTCAAGCATTTCTTTACCCTTGGCCTTCATGTTTTTGATATTCTTAAGAACATAAACACAATCTTACACCCTTCAGGGGTGATATTTACTATTGAAAACTATATATGGTCACATAATGGGTAGCAGGGAGTCATACAAATTAATTTCCATTTTAAGACAAACTAGAGACAACAGATAGGAGATTAATTACTAACACGGGTTAATTGAAACATTATAAATACTAAATATATTGCACTCTGGAAAAATCAACTATTCTGTACATTTCTTCATTAGTAATCTGAAAAGTCCACAAATAATTTCCTTTACCTTATTAAGCATAAATATCCTGCAATTAATTGTCTGTTAGAATATTCAATACAGTTTTATGCCAATCATGCCATTTTGAAAATATTTATATAACTGCAAACCTGAGTAAAGACATGTGACCTGTTTCTGTATGTTCATGCCACCCTCAAGCCTGCTTTTAAACTCTAGCTTAACTATTCATCTTTGATGTTGTCCACCACACCTAAGCACTGCATATACATTCCTCCCTTAACTGTGCTAGCTGCCAGTCCTCTCGGCTGCACTGTACACTGCTAACCCTGGTGAAAGAAGGAGTGTCTACCTTCAGTCCCCTTATCTGGTCAAGCCATTTAACTCATTTTCAGCATCTGGGATGGATACTACATGATCAGATAGCTAACTCAGCATGTCTCCCTTTATGAGAATTAAAAAATTAATAGAAAGGCAATTAATATTCTTACTTCTCAATACAGCATATTTACAACGTTTAAACCTGTAAAATGCATCATGGGCATGTATGGAATAACATAACTTGATACTATATCTCATTATTTTACTATATTTTGTTGCTTGGCAGATTCTTTTATCTGTGAGATAAATAGTTTATTTTAGGCAGCAGATCCGACCCGAGTCTTGAACCAGTTACAGTGATTCTGCTGGCTCATAAGCATACTGCATATCGCCTACTTCATAGTAACTTCATATCGCCTTCCTTTCCAGAGTAACCATGCATTTTACAAATGCGACAGTCAAAAGGTAACTGAAAGCAAATCACATAGTCACCTAATCACAAGTGTCAATCGCCCATAGTTACCTGGATAATTGTTTATGATTTTGCTAAAGTATGCATACTAAATGATTATAAACCTCTTTGGCAGAAAATGACATAGAGTAGTTAAAATAGCCTCCATTGTCTAATGCAGGTCAGGACCAATCAGTTTGAGAATCATACTCTGGAAAAATGGGGGGGGGGGGGTAGGAGGAGATGATAGGAGTAAATACAGGAGTACCTGCTCAAGTTTGAGGCCTGGGGGGGCCCAGATGTAATCCTCCTGGGCACACCCAGAATCGTCATCGGAAGTGGAGTTCCTCTGGAAGTCAAACATTAACTTGTTGACAGTCTTCTCCATCTCCAGGGGCATCACAGGCGCGACATGCCCCTCCCTGGGGCACTTGCAGGGGTGGCAGATGTTTCTGAGATGATGAGAAGAAGAGCCGGAGGATTAGCGAAAAGGGCGCACTGCAGCAGGACGGCGAAATAGTGAAGATGCATTATTATTCAATTATTAAACATTTTACTGCAAAGAAACATGCCATGAGTTTGATCAGTAAAGCAAGTCCGAGTCTGCAGGATTAATGTATGGCTATAGGATTGATTAAAAGTTCATTTATTTAGAAAAGCATGGGGAAGGAAATTGACTTCAGTATTATCATACTGAGTAGTGGTTAATCAGGGCGAGGTGACCCTGAGAGCACTGACTGGAATTTCAGGAGTAAAATATGACAGAAGAGAGTGAGCTTAGGAGATGGGAGCAGGATAATCCATATCTGTGCTCCTCACGTATAAACACCTCGGCTCCCAGTGTGGCTACATTTCGCAACATGAATTTATAGTTAAATTAATTCCCAGATATGTGTTATGCAGGTATCCACACTCACAGTTAAATACACCATACAAGGCATTTTCTGCACTGTATGATTTACAGATATCCCATGAATATGAGTTAAAAATATGAATGTACTGAGAGATATGAATATATATGAACATAATGAAATATGCAAAATTCAGCAAAACATCTATAATTCAACATCATGCTCCTCAGGCAATGCCATGCTATTATGAAAAAATTCTGAATTCCTGACGCTTTTATATTTAAGTATAATGGTATAAGCTTAAAACCTCTCTGTACATGTAAGACTGCAGGGCTTATTTACAATCCCATGGCAAAAATCACGACAAGATCCTTACTCTTCTAAGAAATCAAAACAGGAGTAAGGGATAAACGAAGAGCAAGCGAGCTGGGTGGGGAAGCGAGCCATAGTTCAATTAAAAGACAAAGTTACACTGATGTCATATTTTGAGACATATATAAACAAATGTATCAAACACCTCACATGTCAACAGCCTTTGTCCTCCATGGAGTCTATATAATTTCAGTTCAGGGTCTGTGAAACACATTGATTTAGTTTGAACAGCTGGGTATAATAAAAAGGGGCAATATGGGTTACTGGCGGCATCCATGGATTGGAATGTAATACATCTACATTCCCGTTTTTGAAGCAGGAAAAAGATTCCCTCACACGAGCCAGGTGTGGAGACTGACTGGAGCGGTCCTGGCTTTCAGGTGAGGTGAAAACACAACTATGCACTACAAATTGTCAGTCATTACACAGTATTGCAGATCACCGAGGCAACAGAGAATAAGGGGCAAGCTGAGTGCCTCTCTGTCCCCTCTCCTCTTTTCTAGTGGAACCTTCTGTCTTGTCCAGAGCTGCTTAGCACTGGTCTGGACTGTGTAACCTGGGGCTTCATGGAAAAACATAGCAGATGTGGAAAGATGTTACAGTGTGAATTTTCTGCATTGCCAGGGAAATTATGATCCCCTGAAGCTTTTATATTTCATAATTCCTAATAGATTACCAATGTCTTAAAGCGATGCCTCTAAAGCAGATTTCAAATATTCAAACAGCCTGTCTCAATCAGCAGCCGCTAATGGCTTCTGGAAGAGGTCCGAGGGGGGGGGCGGGAATGGATACTTGCCTTTAGATTCAAATTCTGAAGAATAATCAGGTGGTTATTTGATGCAAATGTAATCGTCATCAATGGTCAGATTTACCGGCACACTTGACATGATCTAATGCTCATTTGAAAACACAGCAACAAAACAGACTATCCTGAAGCAGCAGCTCAGCTCCTCCTGGTCCCTCATAGCTGGGAGACTCGACCATACTGTGCTAAGCATGGATACATCAAGGCAGGCAGTAAACCGGGTGTCAATTATCAGCAGGCCAATTATAGCTGCGAAAAAAACCCTGCATGTATTATCAAATAGAGCCAAAGCATCCATTTTCCATTGCTGACTCATAAACCTGGGAATTATCTTTTGCGGTAAGGCAGCAAGGTGGAAAGATGTACTGGAAAGACTATCTGCATATTCTGCTTCTAAAAATGCCAGGGAACAGGCTCCCTTTCTCTGCCTGTGGTCAACAGCTTGAGCTGGTGACAGAGCTGTTTGTGTGAAGCAAGAACGAAAATCCTTTTTTTTTTTCCTTTCTCATGTCACGCATCCACAGAATTTTGCTGGTTCTGTGTGGGTGTGGATGAGAATGTTTATTTTTCTCATCTGAAAATCAACACAGGGAGAGATTTTCATCTGAAGTACTGATGAAGATTTGTTTGGGTAAGAACATCATGAAAGACACTAAGCACCCTGGACAGCATCTGTTTAAGTTCCTCCTATCAGGAAGGTACTTCAGGTCAATTCCCAGATGCACAAATAGATTTAAAAACAGCTTCTTCCCGAAAGCTGTGGCACTACTGAGTTTAGACATCCTACAGTCTGACAGATCACTATTGCGTATATATCTTTTTAAACACAAATTATGCGTACTCTTATACTAACTATATATGTCATTCAACACTACTAATTTACTTTTATTCCATATCTATTCGCTGGCTTTTTGCACCCTGATGTCAGTTATATTTTATATTGCCTGTAAATATTTATTCCTTGGACTTTGTACATGAACAGTACTGATATTTTATGTTCTTACATGTCTTTTTAAATTATTTTTTGCATATATGCCTAAGTTTAAAACACAAATGCACCATTTATGGTTAATGCAACTGTAATTTTGTTGCGCTTGCACAATGACA
Source organism: Brevimyrus niger (assembly GCA_015164015.2). NCBI lineage: Eukaryota > Metazoa > Chordata > Actinopteri > Osteoglossiformes > Mormyridae > Brevimyrus > Brevimyrus niger. The sequence continues at coordinate 24,665,512 of JAABNY020000108.1, read as the reverse complement.
GCAAAGATTTTGAATTTTGTATCCTTCTGATGAGTGCCTCTCTGAAATATTCCTTGCTGCAACAGTTGTAGACTCCTGCTGGCTTTAATAGAAGTGTTTCTGTCTGTATTGCAGGTTTCTTATCTACAAAATGTTGATTGTAGTGTGTGAAGAGAACACTGGCAAACACAGTCTCCCTCTTCAGAATACTGCAGAGCATTCCGACACATTACAGAAGACGTTGGAAGGTACCTCTGGATATGGCATGAATAAAATGAGCCAATGCACACACTAACATGGAGAGCTCCTCGGAATCGGCACAGATAGTCAAATTCAAAGTAAAAATATTGTGAAGTAAAGCCTTATACTTTCACTCAGGTCTTGCGTTTGATTACGAAGCTTTTAAAACAGCCCACTACTCAGTCTTACAAAATATAGCTTTCTTGGCATCCTTAGCATATGAACTGAAGCTATATCATAAATATGTATGTTGTTCTCTGTGTCTTGTTTAAACCACTTAGTAATAGTAATATCAAACTAACTATTTTAAAGCAGCATAGTTTCAAAGATATACCCTGTTTCAGATATACTGTATTTACTGTCATACAATGGATTCTGTGGCCTCAAATACTCCAGTATTTCTGGACCAAAATGAATCAGCTGCATTAAGATTTTGTAAAGCAAGTTCACTGGAGTAGCTGTGCTATTAGAAAGGAACCATCGGTGACTTATACCAGCAATCTGAAGCTTCCATATCCACTGCAGCTTTCATATTCACATCTGTACACTTCCAGGCAAAATGGTTGAATTGTCCTTAACAGTAAATGGCTTTGAGTAAAGACATTTCAGAACAAATTAATATGATATTAATACAAGCTAATACAATTTGTCATTAGCAGTAAATAGCTTGCATTTAAGATATTTTTGGACCAAATTAGTGTGCTATTAATACATGTCAATACTAATAAAACTAACCCAAACCACCAGACTTAAATATGGGTCTTTGCACCTCAAGTTTTATGTCTTACCTACATACAGCACTCTACAAAAGTCTTAGGCAGTAAAAGATGCTATTTATCTGGGTAGTTAGGGTATATTTGCTGAGGAAAAAAGGAAATTTGCCCGGGAAAGAATTTCTACTGTTCTTCAAAAAAATTACCAATATCTTGTTGGACGGCTAAATGAACACCACTTCAATTCCCAAACCTCTTCTCAGCAGCATCTCAGCCGTTCCATGTATTCCTTAAATTTCAACACCAGCTCACTTAATTGATAAAGTTGATGAATTAAATAACCCGGTGAAGTATCGATTAGCCAAACTTGAGTCAAGAAACACATGAATATATTGCATGGTTACTGCAAATCCTTGGATGGGTGACATATAAATTCATAGTTGTACAACCACAGCTTCCTGAGCTTTATGTTGCTATTTCTGATTAACAATTAGATTGGTTTACAATTAAATTGTATTATTGAAAAGTGCTCTGTACTCTGTCCCACGGACAGTAACAGAGTGACTTTCCAAGTGCCATATTCTCTGCATAGTTTGATGTATTGGAATACAGTTGACTATAACCTGTCATCCATGAACCACAGAATTTCTATATGACATCACTGATTTTCCCTGGGATGAAATTACAAACACATATAGAACTGTCCTTCGTGTCAAAAATAGACAAAGTGGTTCCGAATGAACTCAGACATTTTGCAAGCCTGGTCGAGCCAAGTTGACATCTTACAGAATCTTACATTTGTGTTAAGACGGGAGAAAGGAAATAGAATTACAAAAAGCCTTAACAAAAGAAAAAGCTGAAAGGTCAACAATCCCTTTTGTTTCATGTTATCATCTGTTATACTGAGCTTCACAGTCATTAAAAGCTAACTGATTATTGATCCCAAAGGTGATATCTTTAGATAACAATAGAATATCGACCACTTTTCCATTTATGTAAGAAAGTGCGGATTATTGAGTGGAGGCAAACCCAGCTCGTTTAATCCCTCAGAGTGCTGCTTGGGTTGGAGCTCACTAAAACAAAAGACCATTGGAAACTATAACTGAAAATCACAAGAGCTTCCTGCACCACCTGAACTGTTATCTGCTGTCAGAAAAGATTCTGGTTTTGTGGGCTAGTCTGAAGACACCTTGATCATCTTGCCTCTACCTGCCAGTTGTGTATAAAGTTATGAGCAAAACCTTTATCTATGTATGTGTCACAAATAGGAAACAAACCTGGAAGTCCTGACGCAATTCATGTGCCAAACTGGAGCTGCTAGAGATTTTGGGCTCCATAAAATTGCTGGGCCCCCAAAATATGTTTTAAATCGTTAGGGCTCCAGTCACTTAGATGAACTGGGAATTCTCCTACCACCCCCCCCCCCCAATTTATGGCACCCCTGCTCTTTTTTGAAAAACAACAGTTCACAAAGCCACATAAGAATTTTTCCCAAAACCTCAACAAAAGAAGAAAGCCAATATGGAATATGATCATCATCGTCAATACTATATCCACAAGTCCCTTCAAACACTTTGCTAAAGTAGCACTGCTGGACACACAAAAAAGTCAACCAGGCCTTCTTGTTCCACATGGTTTCTTCTAACCTGACCATGCCATTCACTAACGTTTTTAGAGGTGAACTCTCCATACCTGCCTAAAACCCATAAAATGATGGTGGGGGGGGGGGGGTCACCATATTGTCTTCCTCTCAAAGGAGCTAATTATGTGTGGAAGAAGTTCTAGAACAGAATACTGTCTGTCTCTCTCCTTGTCCCTCTCTGTCTCTCTCTCCCTCTCTCTCTCATTTTTAATATAACTGGTTGTCATGGTGCCCATCAGAGTGAGTATCCACGGTAACCTACTTCACTTCTACCAACCAGAGAGGAGCGATGAAAGTGAGCAAAGTCAACATGGTGATTGCTGTGGTGGATGAACGAAGTATTCGTCATTTGTGAATAGTGTGTTTGTTATTCAAGCAGGGAACAAGCGGCCATGCCAGAATACACGTCGTAATGTATGTTTGATGACAAAGACGAAAATCGTCCAGCACAGCCAGAGCCAGGACACAGTTTGGTTCTATTTGGTTATATTGTAAAATTCAAGTACCCCCAATTGACACATGTGGTAGATGGTGGACCTTTTAAGAAACAATTTCATATTGTGAAGTTTTACATAATAATTAAGATGACACAATTTATAACATGAAACAATTAGTCAGTTATATTTTGAATTAGAATTATATGATTAGAATTATACCATACATTAGACTACCCATAAAATTATGCATAACATTTTGAACTATACAGCGTAGCCAGTGAGACTCAAAACACAAGCATCATTGCCATGGCAAAAACAACAAGAACAAAAAAAAAATCTGCACAAGGCTCTTCAGCGGTATAATAATACCAGGGAAAAATAAGTAAAAATGAACAAAATAAAAGATCTCACAATTCATTCTGAAGGGTCATACTTCTTCTGAAGCAATTATTCATACAAAAACTGTGAGAGGATGAAGGACAATACTGGAGAGGCTTTTTCATAAAATGGTTTAAAAGCAGGTACTCTACTCAAATTCTATAATCTAACTTTGATCAACTTGTATAGATCTTAGGAAGCTATATCATATTCTGAAAGACAGGCTTTCTCCTACATTTGACAGGGCTTGGTAAAGTTGTGCCAAGGTCATATTCTGGACATGCTACACATGATGTGTACAGTTTGAACCAAAATCTTGCAGGATGTTTTCTCCTCAAGGAAAATCTGCTACCCCAGCCCCCCCCCCCCATCCTTCTCTCTTTTGACCTGCTGTAATTATGGCCTGTCTCGTGTAGGTTTCTCATTTTTCAGCTGAACACGTCATCTAAGCTGGCCTGATGCTCAGAAAAAATGTTGTGTCGTTTTTTTTAACTGTTTCTTTTGGCTTCATTTGCAGTTAATTGTCAATTGGCAAACAAGCAGCCAACAAATGAGGGAGCAACAAGCTTTTCAAAACCAAATTTCAACTGACACATTTTAACCTATAAAAACACAAGATGTCCATTCATTCTGAAAATAAATAAATTAATTTATGGTATTATATAACACCAAGAACAGGCTCTATATTATCTAATCATACTCAACACCGATTTTTGAGACTTTTGGCTGCGAAAGACAAGGTGGCATGGTTTACCAATCCGAATGTTTCTGAAGCCATTTTACATTTTATGTTTTTCTAATTTGATACAAAACATACAAAAAAATCCAGTCTTACAGTTAAGCTGCCAGCAATTTACACTAAAGGATTACTTTGGGGAAACCAGTTCAATTGAAACGATAAGAAAATTCATTTAAAGTCAATAGCTAGCTAAAATTAGCCATGACTGCTGAGAGTTTCTTCCCCAAAATCATTATTGAATTGGGGTGTGTGTTGTATAGTACTGACTATTATAATCTCATTCTCATTATATTAAAATATACTCGAGAGACCAAGAGCTTTGGTTAGCCTTTTCAATAAACGCATTAAATCTATCTTTTATAATTATAATTATTACTACAACTACAGCATCTTAAATAATATAAATATTAATCTTAAGTAACATAAATATTACTGCTGTAATAACTTTTTACAATCATCACACACAAGCACCATTCTACAGCAATTTTATTATGTGGTATATATGGAATTTAAAGAGTCCATATTAACGGTGATCAAAAATTCAGCACGGTGATTATCTCCAGATGCACAGGCACACAGCAGGTTAATTACCTTGTGCCAACGCAGCAACTGACGACCCCAGCAGAGTGCAGAAATCGACACGGCAGCCTTGGGGGGGCCTCGTGCAGGACGACTCATGCTGCCTGTTTCGCAGGCATAATAATCGATACCAGAGCGGCACCACAGCCAGCTGGAGCAGGCAAGCACGACAATCAGAAGCAAACAGTCACCTCTATCATTTCATGCAAATAAAGACTTCCTGCTATAGCAGCATTCTTCAGCAACTAAGGAAATACCAAGGATCAGATTTTATATAACTGATAATATTAAGATGCCCATAAGGCAAATGAAAACCAATAAAGACCTGAGATGCAAGTGCGCATAAACACGTGGCACATATTCCGACTTGCTTTTTTTTTTACCTTTTCCATTAACACTTGACATAATATCATTCATTTTAATCTGTTGAGTAGATTTGATTCTGTGCTCCTGTATTTTTTATCATTTTAGCTCATTATAAATTGAAAACAGCCCATTATAAATCAAAGAATTCTGCCTTGATAGCTAATGGCACAAGCAGCACTGCCTAGACAATGTGGCACTTGCTGTTATCTCAGAAGAGCCCAAGGGGCCGAAGATGAGAAAAGTGGCAACGAAAAAAAACGAAAACACTACGGTACAATTAATAGTGCGCTGATCTTATTCCAGTTCTATATACCTGCTTCATTTTTTTATACCCCAAACAGCCCCTAAGAGGGTAGCACTTCACCCCCCCTCCCCAAAGGGGGTAAAACTATCAAAAAAAGCCACAGCCAACTCCTCCTGACCTACATTTGTTCACCCCCCCACCCCACCTGAAGGAGTTCCTCTTTATACACTAAGTCTTCTTTTTCTCTACCACTGGTATCCATGTGTTAAAAAAGCACAGTAATCCAACACACATATGCACACATATCCACGTAAATCCTCACATTATTCAAAACTTGCTCCTTATAATGTATTTTTTAATATAGTTTTTAATATACAGTAGGTTCCTTTTTTCGATTGCTGGGGGAGTGCGTGTAATATCTGGAATAACGCAAGTGCACCTAGACTCGAGAGAGATTTTTGAGGAAGAGGAGAGCTGTAATTAAGTGGTGACAAATTTCTGCCTCCCCTCCAATGTGCGTGGGATGCCAATGACAGCATAGCACATGGGTTTCAATAGGGAAGGCACATACCAATGGGGCGGAATATCTATAGAAAGGCACAGGAGAACATCTGGATTCTGAGATTTCTCTTGGCAAGGTTGTAAAATTGACACCCTGATCTACAGTGCATGAAAGTGACAGGCTACAGACACCCTTCCCAAAAAATAAAAAAATTAAAAGGCTGTTAGAACAAATTAAAATACCCTCCCCCAGTAAAAACACGTACAGTGGAAATTCCTCTCAACCATTTTTTTTTTTAAATCATCACTCCAAAAGTTCTGTTGATAAAAAACAGTGTTAAAAATGCAGAGCCCGCCTGTTAGCGGGTGGAATCTTTAATCGCTGTTCATCATTATTCACGCCTGTTGAGTCAAAGTGACTCTGTTGCTAAGCTTCTTCATCTGTCGCTCCCACCATCTACTTCACAGGGAGCAGAAGCAAAAGCTCTCATTCATGCAGGCAGTGCATGAAGCCCCTCCATGGCTGAAGGCTCACCCAGCACAACAGCCACGTTCACCCTTCAGTGGTCTTTTGGTCGAAAACTCCTGTTATCCTGGCAAGTGAGGCCAGAAATTCAGGCATAGAATTCGATGAGGGGGATGATGGTTGATTTCCTACTAGATCTTTGGCAGGTTTTAACTAGAATCTATTGTACAGGATGTATATTTGATTATTCTCTAAGAATTTACTGGATAGCGATCATCATTGTTGTTATCCTTCGTTATCATTCCTAGGGCTATAAATATCTGAGTGAGGTTAATTCCAAAATGCTGAAATGGCAAGAGGTTGAATGTATCCCAGAGGTTTTGGGCTGCATGAATCTGCCCATCTAGGGCATGGTGGCTAAAAATAGCCTGGATACAGTCTGCTTACGAAAGCTGTCAGTGCATTTGTTCAGCTGGTTTCTTACTCTGAAGAGCAGATGAGAGGGTCCAGTCCCCTCGCACCCTTTGGAATTCCCCACCCATTATTTAGCCATTTTATAGCTTAATGTTAAAATTCAGCCCTGGTAATCAAGGGCCGGACGTCAAAGCCCCTTCATAAAACATGGGGGGGCTTTCATTTTGCTCTTAGTGACAAGCTAAAAATCGCTCATTCCGTGCAGCATGTTTGCAGGCTTCCATTTACTCCGCTTCGCTAAGTCCATAATGACTGCAGTGAAAACCTGCCCACCCTTCATTTAAAAGACTCCTTCACAATGATCTTTTTCAACCAGCTGTCTTAAGATGTGACACCGTTGCAGAGCACTGTGCTGGATATAGGGCAGAATGACCAAAGCCTAGCAAAACGTGTAGCTTGTAACTGAATTCTGTATCTGTCCTGTGTCAGTTACTTAGGTCACCGTCAAACCCATCTCAATATTTTTTTTTCCTTCTAGAAATTGCTACAAGCAAGAGGAAACTTGTAACAGGTGTTAAACAGGAGTGGTGCAGCTCTGTGGCAGTGACAAACAGCTTGGCACCTTCTGAGAGTGAGAAAAAGTGGGATATAGGAGGAGTTTCTCTAAAAGCACTGGTCGTATCAACAACAGTGGGCACACAACTGGCACAGCCTTGGATGACATGAAGGGTCAAGAAGTGGAATTAATACATTTTCTTTTGGGATAAATAAAGTATCATTCATCCATCCATCCATCCATCCATCCATCCAATGACATGCACATGGGGGCCAGAGGAATGCACCCAACATAAGCCTCAAAGCAAAGCACAGATAGATAATGCAGCGATAAAAGTTTGAAGGTTAGTATCAAAGCTCACACAC
>JAABNY020000108.1:24627717-24649807 GCA_015164015.2 Brevimyrus niger | reverse complement strand
ACACACACACACACACACACACACACACACACACACACACACACACACACACACACACACACACACACACAAACACTATTTCCTGCCTCTAGGCTATTCAAGTCGTTTGATCCCACAACAATTTGCAGAGACAATTCCAGATGCACTTGTGTGACATGTTGCATTGCTGTACTTGGTATTCCACAGAATATTCACTATCATGTTCAATTTTCCCTTGAGCAAACACCTCTTGAAAGATTTTAGGAATCACTTAAGCTCAAAATACAGCACCAAAATTGTGTCATACTAAAACATACTTAAAAACAAGACTAAACTCACATTACAAGTAACATTTTTCTGAGATGAAAACACAAACTTTAACATGTTCCAGACAGAGACACATGCATGCACACTTCAGTGACTGTCTGTCTTTTCACCCCTACAGGAGATCATTACTGAGGGTCAAGGGGGTTCACCACAGAAGATATGGGGCGTGTGATGGTGCTTTGGGGTCAGGCGGGTGGGCAGTCACACCAAGGTGTGAACTAAAGGGTCTCATCAACTGCAGTTAGTATTATCATAAACACTTAACTTTTTTTATTTTCATTTTTTCTGTTTTGCTGCCAGAACATAGCCATTCCTTTACAGTCTAATAATCAAACAATACAGATCATTATTAATCAGGACGGTTAATTTTCCATCCATCCACACTCCCTTATTAGGTACAAGGTCATGGAAGGCCTACTCCAGGAAACACTGGGAGAGAGATAGCCAACACGCACAGCCAGTCAGCCATAGTAAGGCAGCGACACACATGCAAACACAATGGGGAATTTATCGATGCCAAATCACCTCACCATAAGTCTGTGGACTGCGAGAGGAGCCCAGAATCAACCCCTGCGGCATGGGGAGAAGATGCGACGTGCATATGCGCAGACAAAGCTGAGTGCAGAATTCTAACCCCTAGAATAAGAGGTGAGGCTATACAGTTCCAGGCAACAGGCTAATGCAAAAATGTATGGCTTGTTTCAGATTCCAAATAATTGTGAAATACAGAAGCAATGAATGCAACAATAGAAATGAAGTAAAACCCTACAAAGAAAATGTGTAATGGCCATAATCCTAAATCAGAATAATAGCCTCAGTCTTATACAAATCAGAGTAACAGCCCCAGTGTTACACACGTCAGAGTAACAGCCCCATTCTAGTACAAATCGGAATGGCAGCCCCAGTCTTACTGAAGTCAAAGTATAGGCCCCAGTCATACACACGTCAGAGTATCAGCCCCAGTGTTACCAACATCAGAGTAATAGCCTCAGTCTTACACAAACCAGAATAATAGCCTGAACCTTGCTTGTGGAAATTTTCCAAAAATTGTGTGGTTGACAGACCGAAAAATGATTGGTTCAGAGATAACCAATCAGACTATAGAGGAGGTGGATCAACGCAATTAGTGGAGGCAGGACCAAAACATCTGATTGGTTGGTCCCGCCTCCTCTAGCTGCTTGAACCCACATTTTCTGCAATCTGATTGGTCATCTCTTTGAACCAATCATTTTTCGTTCTGCCCTCAAAACATTTTTGTGTAAGTGAAACCTCCATGAGCTAGAATCTTACATAAATTAGAGAACCAGCCCCAGTCTAGCACACATCAAAGTAAAGGCCCCAAAGATTCACACATCAGAATATCAGCCCCAATCTTACACACCAGAATAACATTACCAGTCTCACACAAGACAGAATAACAGCCCAAATCTTACACAAATCAGATTAACAACTGCAGTCCAACAAACACCAAAGTAAAATCCCTGGTGTTACACACATCAGAGTAACAGCCCCAGCCTTACACACCAGAGTAACAGTCTTACATAAATCAGTAGCAACCCCACTTTATCACACAACAGAGTAACAGCTCCCAATCGTACACAAATCAGAATAACAGCATGATTTTTGCACATATTAAAGTAACAGTCTCAGTCTTACAATCACTTTCCCCTGTTCCAGTGGAAGAAAAAAAGAGACTGAAAAATAATAGAAATGGCAGCTGTAGCTGTTCGAGATGTTGCTCTTTTGTGGATGGCTGAGCTTTGCTCAAAATAGGCATTTTGATTTTACTCACACAAAAGAACCCTGAAGATTACAGAGCCCACTGCTTCCTTCCTCCAGGACCTTTTGTTCTTTGTAAATCACCCCCATTTATTACACTTGCAGCCAAAGATAATGTAGATTTCTCATCAGTTTAGTGAAAAAAATATGTTGAGAATGAAAATATTACCTGTTGTCTCACCTCTTCAAGCAGTGTTTTCTTCCTTGACGAGAGAAGTTTTTGACGAGCACATAGAGTTCAACGATTCACGTGGGTCAGGAAACATGACTTACAGTTTCATAATGGATGTATCACCACAGTTTTACAAACAATACATTATCAATTTAAGAGATGCTTTTATCCATAGCGACAGAATTTTTTTTGAGAAAGCAGTTCTCAGGCAATCTTCGGAGCCTTGCTGAAGGGCTCAACAACAGTGACATGCCAGTCGCGGAACTGGAACCAAGGATATTCCAATCATGGGCACAGTGTCCAAACCCGCTGGGCCGTCCACCGCAGCTCCCATCTTGGGCCCTGTAGTTCCTGGCATAGCTTCTGTAACTGGGATAGGCAGTTATGGAAGATTCCAGAGCAAAAGCAATAATTGTTCACAGTACAGCTCTGAAACTGGACACCGCTGCAAAAGCTCCAATTCCTAACGTTAATCTGGGGTCAATATCAAGCGTGAGCTGATCACCTCCTCTTTGACCTCTGCTCGCAAGCCTCCAGATCAAGAGCTGGTATCCTATGGGGCTAACATCTGCTTCTTTCCCCAAAACATAAGATGGAAATTTACCAGAGCATCCCAAATCAAATACATAACATCATTCATCTTTTTAATATATTTGGAGAAGCATTTACCAGCCTTTGAACAAAGAACACTGTAAAAATTCCCTTCCTTGTTGCTGTTCCCATGCTGAGAGAAACCAGGGCCACAATTGCACGAGTTCTACATCACTGGTTTGCCCCCTAAGGAGCAAAATCTACGGCAGTAGAAACCTCTCAGCTGGTCCTACCAGAACAGGCAAGTTTGACACTGAAGCTCCATCCCCCTCCACAGAACAGTCTGCAAGGGAATCAGGGCCAGAATTCAAGGGGCAATTTTTTTTTTCACTGCCATGTGGAAAGTGAGACAAATTGTACTGCGAAAAAACTCAAGTGAAAAGCGGTTATGCTTAATCCTAAAATGACGCGCTCTGCAGATTGCTCATCTGGCTTCTGACCTCTCACATACGCAATAAATGTAGATGGATGAACTCAAAGTTTGTGTGAACTTTACATGGGGCCAAAAACGTGAAGCGTCAGTGTCTTACAAAAACTCCAAACAGAAGCAATGCACGTGGGAACCAGCTTCTGATCGTCCCCACATCAACACATTGAAGCCAATCAGTCACTCTGTCACCCCTTATTCTCCCCTCTTAATTAATTTAATTTGAATAATTGTCTTATTAGGTTCTGGCAGTGTCTGAAAGATATTGGGTAACTCCTGCCCCTATATGGCTTACACTTGTACCTGCTATTTCCCTCACTTGTACCTTGCATTAGACAAGGGCATCTGCTACATAAATAACTGTAAAGGTAAATGCAAAGCTAATGGGATTTAAAATGTTCACTGCAATGGTACCAAACACCAAGAATGTATCACTGCTGGCATCTCTCATACTACAGCGCTCTGATATTTTGACATTCCTTTCTACCCGGGCTGATGTATGCAAAGCCTGCCTCTTAACAAGCAGTGACCCAGCGTTGACCCCCCCACCACGTCCAGAGGACACAGCCTTGGCCACTGCTCGGTTCTGTAGCCTAGGACTCCGTTATGGACTCAGGAGATGGATCTTTTCAGCTGCGTGTGAGTCATCCGGGTGCGCAGTCTGTAGCGGGGGTGCAAAACGATACAGTCATCTCGCACATTCGCATCGAGCAGCCATATACCTTACATGGAAATAAGACAGAGCCTGACCACAAAGCCAGAGGATGCTGATGTGCAGAGCCTCTCTGTGGCCGGATAGCAAGGTCCGTGAGGGGGGGGGAGGGGGCGTGGCCCAGATGACAGGCTGTTCTGCAGGGAGGGGCTGTTCTGCTCCCGAGCAAATCAGCTGGGGGCTGAGCTTTTGGGCACACAGGGTCTCGCAGAAACTGCTCCACTACCCCCTTCATTAGGGTGAAGTAAAGACAAGCTGGGAGATTAGGAGGGGATTTCAGCCGTGTCCACAATGCTGGTTTAGTACAGCCGGGATCAGTCTGGTGTGCCCACCCCCACACACATGTCCGCCCCCTGTTGTTTGGGCCACACAGGGCACATTTTCTGCCAGAAAGGAACAGTGAGAATTACCTTCACAGGTCCCCCCCCCCCCAGAACATTGGACTGATATAGCCTTTGATGATCCCGGCACTGTCGCAGCGTCACCAAGTCACACCGGGTCCTTCTCTCTCAGCCTGAGGCGCTTTTCACCAGATTCGTGTTCTTCACAGTGAGGGGGGCGAGGGGGGCGGGGAGAGAAAATGCTGAGTTCAATACTGTGAACACACATATAGCACAGATTTCTTTAGCTAGGGAAGACTATGCAGAAATGGAAATCAAGCAGACAAAATGGCCCGGAGCAAGAGAAGGCAGCGCGAGAACTTTGATGGAGAGCCTTTGAAAAAGGAGGAAAGCGCAGCCGCAGCCGCAGTTGCGTGTGAGATGTCAGGGGCTGGGTCCTATTCACCAGCCGGGTGGGAGGAAGCCACCAGCATCCATAACAATGGTGCGGTGTTGCGGAGCGTGAGGCGCATCACGTGAGGCAGCATGCGCTGGCCGCAAACTGAACCTTTGCAACTTTAAGACAAAGACATGGTCATCTGCCGACTCTTAGGGGCATAGCTGACACGCTATGAATGACACGCTGTGGCTGACATGCTACGGCTGACACGCTATGGCTGACATGCTATTGCTGACATGCTAGCACCTGGAGCTTGCTTCCTGTGCTCCTCTGGACAGAACAACAGCACCCTCCCCCAGCCATGAGACCCACTTGCTGCTTTAGTAAGAAATATGAAATAGTAAGCAAAAAGGGCTTCTCTCTTACCGTGAGAGTGACGGGTTCGCCCCGGCTAAAAGAGAGAGCACAGAAAAAAACAGGAATTTCAAAAGGGGGGGGGGGGGGCTTGGAATTAACACCTGGATGTAATCTTAAGCCTGTGCAGCTCCCTCGCACAGAATCTTTGGCAAAAGCCCCCCGTAGGGAGATGCGCATAAACACCATCCACAAGCCGTTTTGCAGGCACTGTCCAGAGAATCAGGTTTATCTCACTCTTATGCAATTGGTCCGTTTGCTCAGAATCCCTCCCATAGACACTCCATTTGTTTCCATAGCAACAATTTGAAGGACACACTTCAAGAGAAAAGGGCATCTAAAAATGCAGCAGGTTGCTCCCCCCCCCTCCCCATTTCCCAACACATTCTTCTGACACAGACGGTCTCAGAAATCAACTGAAATATTTGAGTCTGCAACAAAAACAAGCAACATTTGAAGACATTTTTCTTCCAGATCTGAGTATGAATACCATTACAGTTTAACTGAATCATGGCTCAAACATCAACCATCTGGGTCAATGCTGCATAAATCAGAACACAAACTTCTACAGGAAGTTTCATCGGGGGTGTATCTCATACACTATGATTTATATTGAAAAGGGACAGAACATAGGGAAGTAGTTTTACAGTCCATCTGTTGGGCTTCTTAACATCATTTGGAAGATGATGCTGTAAATTTGTAAATCATAGCAGCTGGAAGGCCATAATTCATGGTCATCTTGTAGGGTGGTTTTATAAATGACGTTGACTAAATAAACTGCTAGGAATACAAGTACTGGTCTAACTGGATTTTCAAGTGAGCCTATCCACAGTCGGCCAAAAACACTGATTTCTGCGTGAACATTCTTCCCAAAAAAGTGAGCGAATTATTCAAAATAGTGAGGGAACAGCCCTTCATTCCTAGGGTCATGTGCTAATCTGACATGGAAAAATGATGGAAACAAGCACAGCCTACTGCTATGATGGGCTAGGTGTGGCAGTAAGGTGTGGCAGTAAGATGTTGCAGTGATGGGCTAGGTGTGGCAGTAAGATGTTGCAGTGATGGGCTAGGTGTGGCAGTAAGGTGTGGCAGTAAGATGTGGCAGTGTGTGCTGTTATCTGCAGACCTGTCATCTTAATTTTCAAAAGAGACTCTAACAAAATAAATAAGCTTTCATGTTGAGGTATTTTCATAATTCCAGGAGGATCTGGCCAATTTTGAGGGGAGGTTCAAACTTGCTATATTACTACCTGGCTACATGCTTGGTTACATTACCATACATTTTAGGGAGGGTGGTAGGGGATTCAAACCTATAATTGTACTACATGACCATGTGGCTGCAAGAACAAACCATAGAAATATGATTAAAAGCCATCCAACTACCTACAGCAGCTACAATAGCCATCCAAAAAAGTCATTTGTAGGCCATACAAGCTTTTTCAAAATAACCTGAAGGCAGGGCAACATAATGAATGGAAAATTAGAGACCAGTACTTTAAAATACTTGATAAAATTAATCAGCTCTGCCTCGCAATTAGAGACAAAATGTGTCAATGCATCAGTGCTGTTAAGTATCGTCTGCAGTCGGTCTTTGGTACTCAAACCTGCCGAGATTCATTCCTGCTTGGCATTTGGTCACATACATATACAGTATATATGAAAGAAAGAAAGAAAGAAAGAAACAAAGAAAGATAGAAAGAAAAAATAAAGAAAGAAAGAAAGCCAAATGACAAAGAAGGAACTAAAATCTCACAAGTGGGAAGCAAAAAAACCTCTTAGGCCCCAAGGTCAAATAGCTGCCCAACCCCCCTTCCCCACCACCCCCCAGGCATGCTAAAATTATTGAAAAAGAATGAGTGAGCTTGCTTGCCTTGCAAAAAGCAAGATGTGAGCTGTGATCAAGGTCAAAGCCAAAGTCCTTCAATGAGTCAGTTCTCCATGCAGGTCTGTCTAAGGTGGCAGATTGAAGGCTGCACCCACAATGTGGTACAGTTAGAAAATTTATGGTGAACTCAATGAGCAGTGGAGGCCGTTTAAGATCACGGAATTTCCAAGACACCATAGAATTTGTTGGCACAACACTAACACCATTGAGGTAAAACCAGGCGTAGATGAGGTATGCCTCCATGCTTTTCTACCAGGTCTTCATAGAGGTGTTACTCTGCCTGTCTTCATAGAGGTGTCTACTCTGTTACTTCTTTAGCACTAATTGAACCTTCCAGAGGTGGTCACACAATATCTCTATTGCATGCTATCAAACAAAAAGACCTGGAAAACTCTCAAGAATAAGTCCCGCATGAAAGGGTTGCTTATGATGATGAACTACAACCTTGTTTATACTACGCCTACCATCTTTACCCTTTGCCTTCATTGTTGCATTATTTGTTTCTATCTGTATAATGTACCTCCCTGCTGTATGCAAAAGAATGATCCTTTGTGCCTTACATCCATTTTCTATATTTGCTTATTCTACTCAGAGGGTCACCGATGTCTGGAGCCAATCCCAGAAGCTACAGGCATAAAGCAGGGAACAGACCAGAATAGAATGTCGACCCATCGCAGGGCACAGTCATACACCATTCACTCATACACCATTCCCTCACACACCATTCACACCAATGGACAGTTTGGTAACTTGTATGTATACTGCGAGGGGAAGCCAGACAATCCAGAGGAAACTCCACTTTGGAGAGAACATTCAAACTCCACCTTGGAGAGAACATTCAAACTCCACCACAGAGAGAACATTCAAACTCCACACCCATGGAACCAGGGCAAAGATTCAAACCCTAGTCCCACAGTTGAGAGGCAACATACTTTTTTTTTTGTATTTATAGCTGGTGTCCAAATAGAAGAATAATGCAAAAAAGTAGCTAGACAATCCAGCTGGTTGGCGATAGCTGTTTGTAACCTGGTCCATGAAATAGGTTAAATTATAAGAGTCCCTTTCCAAATGGATATAAAGTTCACCATAGGTTTACCTTCAGTGCAAATCATTAAAAGTAGTACTTATTATTTACCCACGGAGTGGTGACCTAACGCCCCGCTGGGGCAGAGGTCATGCAGGCTAAACCACTACAGCGCATTCCGATTTTACACTGTTCCCGGTTTATTGATGACATGCAGTGCGCCAGGCATCACCTCAAGCAAGCTGACATGAACACTGCAGAGCAGCAGTGCTACAAAAGTCTTTCTCCTCGCAGACTCTCCATCAGTCAAGCCTGACACGTACTGTTCGGGTCCGGACCAGCAGGTACCACACTGGCATGCTATCATCTCCCGTTCGTCTAAACCCCAAAAGCAGCGTGGTGCTACTGGGGCAGTCAATGTCGGGCAGCCTCACTCAAACCCATGTGTGGTTGTCTTCAGGGCATATTAAGAATGCATGTTTTTTGCATTCTAGTTTGGGCTGCAGCTTATGGATGGATGGATGGGTCTCTTAATTCAAAATCCCACAACATCAGTGTTACCAGAAATACAAGCCATGTATTATGCATAACTGCAAGGCAATCAAATGCATCTTTATAGAGGCAGGAATACTTTCAGCCAATTTTCACAATTCCGGTATTGGTTTGTTTTTATTTTTGTTTAAACGATTCTTGCCGTAAATGCATTGGCAATTAGCATATCAGTGGGTGGGTCTCATTAATATAAATACAAGCCCGGTGTGGAAGATTGCTGCTCTCACAGACAGTAATGAGTTTATCTACAATTACACCAGGCCATCGGTGCAGGTTCCCTGCCATCGAACATGATAGCCCTTCACAATATCGGCATTTAAACGCACGTAATTCCAGTCAGGGTAAAATCCCATACATGATGGGAAGGAGTCTCGTAACCTGAAAACACTAACGGCACCCAACTAACGAATAATTTGCCTCCCTGTCTGTCTGCACGAGGGCAGGCTGCCATGCGGGCTTCTGTGGTGTTGCACGCACGCTGTCGGATTCGTCATGCCTGGTGACGAGGACGAGCGGCTCGTCTGAGTCAGGCTGGGTAGCAGCGGGGCAGGGGCTGGTGGTCTGTGGACCATCACTTCTAGCTGCCTTAAACAAATAAGCAAGCCCCTTGGGCATCAAGCAGAAAGGGGACAAGTGGCAGCCTTAGCATCCTGCTAAATTCAAGTGTCGTACCATTGAAAAAAAAAAAAATCAAAAGCCAACACAGTCACAAAGTATACGAGAGTATATAAGAGTATACGAGAGTATACAAGAATAAGAGAGTGACAAAGCGGAGCTGCATCCCACGAGCCCTGACACATCAGCCAGGTGCAGGAGGAGCAGGAAGGAAGTGCTGCAGTGAGACAGTTCACCTTCACAGACAAAAAAGAGGGAATTGATTGTAAAACCAGAAAACCAAAATTTATTATATAATTCATAATAAAATAATCTCATAATTTCTCATTTCATGCAGTGGTTTAGCTGTTCCACATATCAGGGGCTCTCCATTCAGATGAGTGTGTAGTGTGTGTGTGTGTGTTGCGTGTGTATATATATATACATATATATATATAAAATGCAAATAAATCGATGCGAAGAGCACACCTGTGGCTGCACAAGCTGAGCTTAGCCCACAATACCAAGACATCAAACCTTTCAGCATATCAATATGCAGGGCCAAACACACCAGATGGTTTCATTTTCCGCTTTTAATGACTATGCTACCTTGCTAATAAGCTCCATAAAATCTTAAGCCATTAAATACACTGTTCGCCGCATTCAAACAAAACTTGTCCTCTCTTGCAAAATGGACGGTAAATTGGATCAGCACAGTGGTCTTTGGGTTTTTACAGAATATGTTCACAGAAAAATTAATATTCATAAATAACTTAGGCTACATGAAAATAATTTTGCTTAGACTCACATATCTCAATATATGATGGAATGCAGAGAGATGTAAATCTTATTTCACGTAAGTCAATGTTTAATCTGGACTTATGTACTGTAGGAACAGGCAGCATAAAGCAGCAGGAGCTGAAGCAGCTCATTCTGCGCAACAAGTAACGGTAGTAAGTCCGATCCAGATGGTGACGGTGAGGAACCTTCTTCTGTCGGATCGCGTCTGTCTTTCCTCGGAGTTCCTACAATCCACCTTTGTTTAATTTCTGTGAATATGCCTGCTTTTACTACGAATACGATGGACTGCCATATATCAGTTTTTGCATACCGTCCAGATGATCGGAGAATGATAATAATAGACAAAAAAAAATTAAACGGTAATCACAGTTCAGTAATAAAAATGAGAGCAAAAACTAATATAGACCACTCGAAACCTTGAAGGTCTCTAGAGATAGAAGCACGGAAATCCCGCGATCTTTGTTATTCCCCATAGAATCATATATATATCTACTTGAATTGTTCTAATATTTACAAATAACATTACGTCACTAAATTGATTTCACAAAATACATTTCCTGATAATCAGTACTCACATGTTTTCATTAGTACACGCTATAGATTTACGCTATAAACTGCAGTCAATAATTGAAAACCAGAAATGATTCTAAACGCGATGCAGGTGCAATGGTTTTCTATGCAAAAACATCTATGGCATTATATGCGTTTGCAAAATGTAAGTCGATCATCTTAGAAACAGGTAAAATTTCATTTCAAACACGTTATATTTTCCCTCCTCTTAGCGCCCCCTGGTGTAAGAGAAATGCACATTCTAACATCGTCAGGGCAAAGCCACTGAATCCAAGAATGTCTTGCTGCAAGCAGGAGCCAATTGTCAAGTGGGAGGGGCAATGTCAAGAAGGAGGGACAATATCGAGTAGAAGGGGTTTATCACGAGGAGTAGGAGGAGTTTATGGCTAGGGTTGGGGTTATAACCCCCCCCCCCCCCCACTTTCACACCTCATACTCTACATTACTCCTGGTATTGGACATAATCCTAGCCTCTGTCAAGTCCCTGGGTTTGGAACCGAAGGCACCTAAAGAAGGTGAACACTTTGAGGGTTTTACCTCCTCTAGTACCACTTAGTTTAGCTGCTGTGATGTAACATTAGTTTTGGTGCCATAGTGATTATGAGGAGGCACAAAGCTCTGCACTGTCTTCCTGGATTCAAAGTGCAAACCACCCTTGCAGAACGAGGCAGATGTTCATCTTCATGAATCTATAATACGTGTCCAGACAGTAAACTCTTTATTGGTACTGACTGAGAGAGCACATACATCTGTGAGCACATGGTAGCGTACAGCGAGATGGAGCAAAGCTCTGGCTCGTTCCACAGCACGTCCCTGCCTGCGGGAGCGTGTTCCACACGAGATCCGGTGGAAATACATCGTCCCAGGAGCATCGTATCCGGCAGACTCTTACTGACCAGCATGGTCAGGAATCTTGATGCTCCCTCCAATCAGAGTGACAGGAAGCCGTGAGGGGAGTGTGCCATGCAAGTGCACACTCTCTCCCCATATCACTCCCTGTCGTTTAAAGCGGTACCTACGGACAGAGCCGATGACAACCCTGTCCTAGCCTTTTAGTAATTCCAGTTAAAACATTTACTGCATCAAATGCATTACAGCTTAGCAGACAATTCAGCATAAAGTTATATATACAATATACAGGGATTCATGAGCTTTACTGGTATTAGAATATGAAGGCATGTATCTACACTAGTATATTTCACATTATATATTACACGCAGAATACACTGTGACCTGAGGGCTGAATGATCAATCAAGAGGAAAAAAAACTTGAAAGTTTGATAAAAAGTTGCTTTCTCACACAAAACCTGAGATTTAAAGGATCCCTTCTGGGCAATGTCTGCAGCAATGTTATATGACAGCAATAACTGCATTCCTCATATTGAGGACACCAATTCACTGAGGTGATTAAACAGTCTTTTCATTAAAAGGTTATTGAAACCACTTGCTTATAGGATGACCAGAGCCAGATTTCAGCGAAACCAGGGGTGAGTTTCCCAAAGCCTTCTTAATGCTATGTCGTTTGTAAGTTTTATGTTAAAAGATAGAACTTTCGAACGACATAGCATTAAGATGGCTTCGGGAAGCTCACCCCAGATTATTTCAGGCTATGTCTGTGTGAGTTTGTTCTGCTTTTGCCCTTAGCTGTCAAGGGTGAAGAAGAGGCAGCAGGCCCAGGACTCCGCAACATAGAAATGACACGGAAGCTCACAAGCCACCATTTAAGCCTGTCGTCCGAAGAGCCGTCTCCACAGGACCAGCTCCTCATACAACAAACGAATTAAAGCTCAACCAGTGTTTATTGGTGATTATGCCTACAAGCATGCTTAGTCTTAGTCTGCTAGCATTTATAGCAGAGCTGCCCCTTCCTGCTCCCAGAGATCAACCAGCAGAACTTGGGTCCTAATTTAACACACTTGTTACAAATAATAAGGCCCTGTCGTAGCATCTTAGTATTAGAGCCAACTCAGCTTTAACACAGCTGACTGTAAAACTGAGATGTTAGAGAAGAACCTGATGCTCTGTACCAGGTGTGTTAAATAAGGGCTCTAAGCTCGGCTGGGTGGCAGATCTCTGGGAGCAGGGTTGGGCATCTCTGCTATAAATGCTAGCAGCTCTGATTTACAGTAATGACAGCAGTTTAAGGGATGTATAAAATAATGTCGGAGAGCAAAGCTGTGCACTCATTCCTTCACGTATTCTTGCTGACAAAGCGCTCGTAATACGCTAAGGGCCGTGAGTCCCTCGGGTCAGCACAGAGCCCGGGGAGGCCCTGCCAAACGTGGCATCTCTGCAGTGCAATAAAGTGGCCCTTCCGGGCCGGCCTAGGCGAACCTTAAAGCACGATGGCGGGTAAGGATCGCCGCTTTTGAGCGGGAGCAGCGATGGGCGCCCGTCTGGTAAACCTTATCAAGCTGGAGCCCGCTAACAAGGCTACAGATATCAGGGCAAACGGCACGTCGCCCCCAGGGCCGTCACGCAAGAAAGCTGTTCTGCTCCGGGGGAGCCGTTGTAAAATGGCTGCTCTAAACATAAACCGATCTCGCGCGTCGTCTGCAGCGCTCGTAGAATGTCATGAACATCCGCCGCTCGCATGACTTCATACCTACAGCCTCCTCGCCTGTCGCTCGCATCCGGGTAAGAACCTAAAAGTAGCATCTGGCAACAAGCAAAGACCAGTGGGGGGCCCTCTGCCAAGCAGATCCTGAAAAGACATTAGGCTGGGGGCCACAGGCACAGCGGCAGATCATACTGATGCCAATTCAGTCACTGAGATGCTCCATGCAGAATGACCTCCTTTTCCAATTCGCTTTACATCTGGTTCTTAAGACAGATTTTTCCTTGTAAATTATAACTCAATTAGCAGATTGTTCACTACGGCGAACTAGGGCACACAATTCATACCTTCAGTAATGGCGAGCAAACTCCATGTATCTCTTCAGTGTTGCTATTACTTGTTAATTATCGGGGTTTTACCTCATGTCTGTATCAAATGCGTCTCACCACCATCCGAATGTAGATGAGATCCCCCTAATGTGGCTTTATGATCTTCATGGGTCCATAGATTCTTTACATGTAAGCAATTTAAGTCCATGACAAATCTACTAATGCATGTATGAAGGTTAAACAATTATGAATTGTGAGAAGATTTTTTTGATTCTGAGCTGATGAGGGCGTCGGACTGAACTCACAAATTTCCTTTCGCACATAACGGTAGCAAAGGAATAGCAACTGCTGGGCATCACACCACAACTGAAAGACGTAGATAAATGCGTTCCACTCATTCATGGGATTAAGCACACATGTAAAGCAGAAAGAATGTACTGTAGGCAGTAACCACATCATCAGGTCTGTTATTCAGCTAAACATAACAAACGTTTACATGCAATATGTTCGTCCGCAGTGTGCTGCTGGAATTCTTGTCCATGGGGAAAGTGAGCAGGTGCCTGCAGGAAACCACGGATGTACATCTGCACATATGCTGCAGGCTTATTTGGCTGAGAATTTACCTCCGCTCCTAGCTGAGACACCCTAGCGGTACCACCGATGGTAAACCAGAAATTAGGTAATTTCGCAAAAAGTATTGTGAAACAGCCGGCTCACTTTTCTGTTATATTGGGACCAAGGTTATTGTCGTTAGCAAAAACTCAAACTGAAACAGTGACTAAGAAACAAAATTTAAAATAATGTAAAAGCATAACTAATAAAAAAAAACTGATAGAAAAATTAGTGCTTTCTATTTTTTTTTTTTACTTCTGTTTTTGAGTCAACCTATATTGGCCTATGACATCCTTCATCAAAATAATCAGCAGTCAAGGTAGCCTATGCTAAGCATGTCAAATAAACAAAATTATGCATTCCCTCCAGTAGATTAAACCGTGTTTCACACAAAGGGATTAGGTACAACGGGGACATGCAGCGAGCTGGATACAAATGTGAAAGCAAAATGTGGAACCATTTTGAGTAGAATGCAAGTTGTAGTACGAGCAAATCTGTTGTGGCTGTAAGGAATCGAGTTTGTGGTGCAAAGCTAAAGGGAACGAACCCAAGTAACATTAAGACGTACCTAAGTCACCACCACAAACAGGTTAATAATAAGAAGGGAAAAAAGTATTAAAATAAGACCTAATTTAAAAAAT
The DNA here is from genome assembly GCA_015164015.2 of Brevimyrus niger. Lineage (NCBI taxonomy): Eukaryota > Metazoa > Chordata > Actinopteri > Osteoglossiformes > Mormyridae > Brevimyrus > Brevimyrus niger. Next base: position 24,635,121 of record JAABNY020000108.1, on the reverse strand, counting down.
GTAACTAAAACTACTTTGGTTGGAACACTTTGTGAGGAGGAGGAGAAGCAGAAGATGATGAACCCAACATGACATCTGCTTCATGGGAAAGGCTATGAGCCTATAGACTGACTATATGAACCTGTACTGGGTAAGATGAATGTTTTATTGGACAGTGCTGGCGACACGACCCACAAATAGTGGCACAAAGTCTACTGGTGCTTTTCCATCTCCCCTGAAAGAATCACTCGATTGAAGCATTTCTCAGCTTTCCGTGACCAATATCTGTTGTGTACCTCCATGCAGAACATGATTAAACGTCTACAGCACAGTTTTCAAGCAACTGTCAGTTGATTTAATCAGCTAAAGCAGTTTGCTTAATGAGAGTCTCTGGGAGTTTGGCTTTGCCAGTCAGGCCCATATTTGTTAATGATATTTGGACAAGGACTTTCACACTCCCAGCAGACGCCTCTGCGCAGTGATGCTGGTGGTCGCATGACTTTCTGCAGAGCATCTGTGTAGCTGCACCACATGACTTTCTGCAGAGCATCCATATAGCTGCACTGCATGACTTTCTGCAGAGCATCCGTGTAGCTGCACCGCATGACTTTCTGCAGAGCATCCGTGTAGCTGCACGGCATGACTTTCTGCAGAGCATCCGTGTAGCTGCACCGCATGACTTTCTGTAGAGCATCCATGTAGCTGCACCTGAGCAGTGCTGCAGCTATTTTAAAGTACAGTGTTGCTTGACCTGGGCTTTCGAACAATCTACCTCCAGTGCTGCAAGCTCTAGATTTATCAGACTAGTTTTTGACAAGGTACAGGGCTTAATATTCAGTCCTAGGATGTCTCAACATGCCCTTCTGATGCACTGCGATAATTATCATTGAGCATTGAGCTCATTCCAAACAGCCAGCTCTCTTCATTTATACAACAATCTTCCTAGTTCAGTCAGTTTCTCTGACCACACTGTATTAGTTTTGGTATAAAACACAATTTACTTATTTCCTATTTTGACACTTTCATAGACAGGACAACATTTTGTACTATATTAGTGGCTGAAAGGCATAAATGAAATGACATAAATTAATTATTTAGCAATTTTTAAATATATTTCAGGAAGCTTTATAAGAGAAATTTTACAAAGCTGTATTTTTGTGGATGTCAGTGTAGATGCTTCCCGAATAAACTTGCAGCAGAATACTGTGCAAATACACTTAACCAGTGACTCTCAACCCATGGGTCATGACCCAAATTTCGCTCATGGCAAGTTCAGAAAGGGTCGCAAAGGCAGAGTTGGAAATGTAAGTAATTTAAAACCAGCAAGCTCCTATGCTGGTCCACGATCAGATTTCCCAGCCCAATCCCAGAATTAACCTATATAAATAGGTCTTGGGTCTGTGAATGCTTAGTTAAAAACTAGTGAACACTCAACCAATCTGAGAAGCCAAACCACAGATGCTTAATTTAAAATTCACTGGCACATCCAATCAGATTTGTGTGATACGCATTGATTGGCATATATTGCAGAGTTTACTGCATTAATTATTGCATTAATTTAAATATATACCTGACACAGGGTCGCGATGGAGCTGTCATGGTAAAACTTGGGTTGCAGTGCAAAAAGGTTGAGAATCACTGCACTAAACATTACCCAAAATGCCGGATCAGAGGATCCTCCAATTGCAAAACTTGAATACCCCATGCCTTCAACCCAGTGCTTAAATAGGTTGATGCAAAATATTGACGATAAACCCTCTTATCAAATGATCTAGGCTGGGAAGGAGAAGAGAGGAGGAGAGGAGCTAAACAGAACAGAAAGAAGAAGCCATGCTGACCAAGGTTCCCTAAAGCTTCACCATTTCCTACTTCGTGTAAACATCAAAGCCTCTGTCCTACAGTATGCTGCTGTTCATGTTTTAAACTAGAGATGGCACTGATTAAAAACCCCCAATCTGGCTCAAACACAGAAGGAAACAGATCTCTATTACCGCATATTACTGCAATAAATTTCCATGTTAAGGTCAACTTCAGTTACCTAGAGTCTCAAATGGTTTTTGTAGCACGGAATAGTGATTTATTTTGAAGAAAAAAAAACATTTTGAATAATATTGTATGTGAATTTCTAATAATTTGTAAAATGTATGTAAACCATATCTAAGCTGAATAAAAAAAACTTGTATATCAAATCATTATGTTTAGCATGTTTTTTTTTATTGTATCGTACACCATAGATCTAGATGCATATTATATAATTGAGAGAAACAGACACCGTAATCAGGGTTACACAAACCTAAATATATCTGGAGCCCCCAGTAGAAATTACCCTCACAAAAAAAAATTCCTGCAATCAAAAAGCTTGAGCTCTTATCTGTTACATTATATTAGAGAAATCTCCAAGATTATGAACTAAGCCAATGTTGCACATATTTTTCATATTGAGAATACAGTTATTGCTTTGCTGCAACACTGCAGCAAGGCTCCCTAGAGGTTCACTACAAAGGCCCCAAAATGGATTCAATTATTCTATATAACATGTTGAGAGTCTTAGCGACAAATTTATCTAGTCATATTAAACCAGGAGATATCTACCAATCTCAGGCAAATGTTAATTAAAAGACTTACTTTGACTTACATTCTCATTTTTTTTCGCTACGGGGTTCTGATATTCATTCATAATTGCTCACTGAAATGTCTTTTTAAAATACTGGGTACTGGGTGTAGTAAATGTTCAAAGTACACTAAATACCAGCCGTTAGAGCAGACAAATTAATGTCAAATTAATCAGAGGCATTTCTTTAATATGTATTACATATCAATGGGGAAAAATGCTTATATTCTATAGTATTTTCAATAACATAGCAATTAACAAAAACCAGTCCTGAGGTCACACACATTGCTGTGTTTGCTACTTCAGATGAGGGAGACATTATTATCAGTAAATAGATAGTTTATTTTCCTGATGATATGACTGGAAGGGAAAGTACTAAATAATATCATAAGTATTATAAAACGTGATTTTGATAACCATGATAAAATTAGGGTTGTCTATTTCTAGCCCTCTATAATTAAAGTAAATAAGCCTTTATCAATTATTTTTTGCACATACCTTCTGCCAAATGTGACTACAAGTGCTGTGAGTCAAAGTTCATTCAGGAGGGATGATTTAGAGCCAGAAAAGCTGGCAGAAGGAGACGGGCAGATAAAGCATCTCCGCAACCAGCAAGAGGAACAGAAACTCCACCAGTCTTGGATACAGTCTTAATATATATCAGGAAACAAGAAGCAGATCAGCTCACCATATACTGAATATTTAGATAATAAATATTTTATATCACCCTGAGAGATACAGATGTTGAGAGGAAAAAAAGATTCAGGTCCCACCACTAGGGCATCCAGTTTATTTTCTGGAAAGTTCCACTGAAAGAGACCAGAGACCGGCTTTGTCTGCGTTTATTTCTTATTTTGTTTCCATCTAACTGAGCATGTTGTGTTACAGGCTTTTAGCACTGTGGTGTTGCACAACTGTTAGGCTAACCAAGCTATTATATAGCAGACACTGTGGACGTGCTAATCCTCTACTAGAATGAGATGAAACTTAAGTTCTGGAAAACCACAGAATAATATGCAATCCACACACTGTGGTTATGGGGAAGGTGTAATTCATCCACATGGTAAATGTTCTGTCTGTGCATGAAGAAAAACAGTCAGTTATTCAGACTGACACGGTCACCTGCAGTGTTTCCATTAAAATGTAAAAGTCAGAGCCATGTAGATGTGGATGATTAGTTCCCCTTAATGTTACCAATTGCAGGACAGTTTTTCAATTTTATGCAGTACCACCACAATAAGTTAAACTATAACAATGCGCATTAATAAGAAGGAGACTTTAGAAAGGAACTGATTAAATGACACTGTACCTCCATCTGTGCGTCATGAAAGCCTGGGCACTGATGTTTGCACATACTGCATGGCTGTCCCCTGACGAAGAAGTCCAAGGCGCTCTTCTGGAGGAACCGAGGGGAACCCTTACTGTCCTTCACGAAAGAGTTTATTAGACACATAATTATAATTAGTTCATTGGGAGGAAGCATTTTGGAAGTCTACTTTTGTGGGAGTCTAACCAAAAGTCATAACTTACTAGCCACGCTTTAAACTTAAAATAATGCACTCTGATTGCTATTGCCGAAATTTGAATATAAATTTTTGCATAACGGGCCAGGAGCCATGGTGTTTACTGTATAAAAACAAAACCCGTCTATAAATAAGAGCACATAAACGTACACCGATATGTTAAACAAACAGTACATATCAGACTACAATCTCATTATCCTCACTGTTAAACTAACACATTTAGTCGTAGGAAATATCCCTGTCGCTTCCTTTTAATTGCATCGGCGGTCCCCGTAGTAAACGTCCCTGCAGCTCTCTGCACTGCACGGTCCATCTCCCACCTCATGAAGCTGCTAAACACCTTTTCAAAAATGCAGCGCATAAAGCGACTCACCTGGACGCCGGATCGCGTTTTCCTGGAGGCGCAGGTAAACATGACAAACATGTAATTCGGGGACGCAAAGGGGAGTCCCGCAAAAAGCAAGGCGATATCCCCGCTGCAACACCTCCACCCACACATAGCGCGTGGAGCAGGCCGTCATACTGAAATCCTACACCTGTGGAAATTCAGGCACTGGAATTAGCTTAAAGACTTTTAGGATAGCGGAAAATACAATCCCGTTAAAGACAAACATTTGGCCCGCGTGTGCAAATTTGACCCTCGGAGAAAAATTATTGGGTAAACCTACGACACCAAATCACAGCCTATCCCAGGCGACAGAGGGAACAAGACTCCAGACAGAATGCTGTAGGAAAGATTAAACATGACACTTTCTTGTGGTATCCAATGGATAATTTGGGTTATAGAGACATTCAGTTGTGTGACAGTCCCACTGCCACATCGTTAAAAGCTCATTTAATATAAACTAAGAGATTGCTGCAGGTGTCTGCTATTTTGGTCAGGCAGCCAGAGTGGGCATGTTTGCTGGGAGTGCATTTAGAACGCTTTCCATTAACCTTTATTCAACTACAAGAAACGAATTTTACTGTCACAATTAATCAGGACGACATGCAGTATATACTTTACTGCTGTACTTTATTTTGAGTTAATCAGCTGGTTTTTTGTAAAATGTACATTATATAAAAGCACTGCCCTACTGGAAAATCCTCTTCATTTTTCTACAATATCTCTCCATTAAATTCTCATTAAAATTAAAAAGGAGATTCAACAGACCCGAGAGCAGCTGGTTATTGTATAAATTTAAATGTAAATATGAACAAAAAGACAAAATCCATGCATGCCATTAATGAATCATTAATTAAATAATTGCTAATCCCCCCTACTGTATATCCCAAAAACATGCTAAAGTGAATGGTAGTTACCAAATTTACTGTAGGCGTGCATGCATGAGTGAATAGTGTGTAAGTTTGACCTACGATGGATTGGTGTCCCATCTTTGGTTGTTCCAACAGGTTTCAGACCACCTGCAACCCTGAATAGGACAAACAGTTACAGAAGATGGATGGATGGATGGATGGATGGATGAATGGATGGATGGATGGAGCCTGCAGCATCAGAGGGGCAAGATAGATTCACAGAAGCACTTGAATATGTAGAATTGTAGGTGACATATTGTCAGGAAGCCCAGAATTTCTAGGTACACCCTGGACTATTGGCACCTCACAAAAAATGAAACATAGTGAACAACAAATGAATTAATGAGGAACAGCAGCATGCCCCATTCCTTCTGCAGCAGAACGTCATTGGTCTTTACCTTCATACACATTCCATCTCTCGTACGGCGGCTTGGAGAAAACTCAGGCTCCATCCAGCTATTATCCGGACGATCACGGTGAACATGTTGATATTACGCAAAAAAAGGGAAAGGAAATAAAAAACGACAGTGCTGACACCTTGTGGACCAGTTGTGAATGCTATAGGGTTAAGTGAAAAATGAAATATGAACTATGGTTCATCCGTTGCTTAACGTCCTTCCGCACATCATACAACCGAGGTCTCATAAGGTTAAAATAGATTTTAAAAATACTGATGGACTAACGGGACGCAGCAGACGTAAGCGGTCATGTACGTATTTCACGTCACTTAAAATATATACTTGAAGATCGAGCGATTTTTTTTTTCCATAAGGGAATTTTATATTTATAGGCTGCTGTACCACCTTTGCAACTGCATGCGTGTTTGTCATATTTTGCATTATTTTCTTCATTAGCGTATGTCTTGTATTTACTATAATCCTCTTTCCATATCTGACGAATCTGGGCCTGTAATTGGCACCAGTAAACGGGATCGACGCGTAAGCCAGCGCTGCTGGATCTCAGGTAAAGAGTGGCGCGGTGGGTAGAATACAGAGAAAACAGCAGTAGTTAATTAAAAGAATTAACAATAAATAATAATCTATTTTAGGTATTTGTTACTTTAATGAGGGTAATGGGGCCATGTTTGTGTTAAGCATAATCTGTGTGTGCCCCAGTACAACCTTGTGTCAGCAATCATGTCACTGTTGGGCTCTTGAGCAACCTTCGACGAGTGTTATTTAATTAATTTAGTGTAATTTTTCTTTTTTCGAGCAATTTAAACCTATTTTGACCAGCAGAGGGACCTCATTCCCGTTTTACGTTTATTTTCGTATAACAAACATAGTTTGCCTATTGGTTAATATAGCTTTGTGTATTTTCACACGTAATATTTGCTGATGTGTAGATATACGCACGGATATATTTGCAATTAGTTATTATAAACTTGATCATATCTCAATCTTTGGTAGTTGATCAATCCAGCTCCTATAATGTGTGCTATTTGCAGAATTTAAAGTTCAGGTTCAGAAAGCACAAATCCAGAGTAAGATTTCGTTTTAACCAACCAGTGGAGTACTTTGTGAAAGAGACTCTTTACGCTCAACTGGCTGGTTAAACTGAAATCTTACTCTGCATTTGTGCTTTCTGAACCTGAACTTTCCACCTCTGGTCATTTGTCTTTCTTGTTTGTGAAATGTGTGTCAAGATACATGATGGCTTGTCTATTTGCAAACCAAATTTACCTCTGGGTACTGATAAAGTAACCTGAACCTGAAATGACCTTAACAATGTATGTCCTATGGCCCTGGATGGGGACTTGAAAACCATTGTTTAAAAATCCACTAAAACATCACTAAACAAATGATATTTGATGTCTTTTGGAGCATATTTTTGACTGTGTATACAGAACTCATGTTAAATCCTGCATCAAATAAATGTTAGCGCGAATGACTGGCCTGGAAGATGCCGGAGACTGTTTTGCTCTTCGTAGAGAAGTAATGTTATCCTTGAGAAAATAATATTCTCCATTCTTTGTTAAAAACATTGCCCTTAAAG
>JAABNY020000108.1:24601974-24613608 GCA_015164015.2 Brevimyrus niger | reverse complement strand
AGGTGTGCATGTGTGAGTGACTGGTGTGTGTGTGCCCTGCGATAGGCTGGCCCCCTGTCCAGGGTTGTTCCCTGCCTTTGTGCCCGTTGCTTCTGGGATAGGCTTCGGACCCCCCGCGACCCAGTAGGATAAGCGGTTTGGAAAATGGATGGATGGATGGACTGGGCTATTATTCACAGAGACAAATGATGCATCTCTGACTGCAATTTGCGAATTTGTCCAAGAGGGCTAAAAAGGAGGAAGACTGAACCTCAGGTTATAAAGCACATGCGAAACCTTTAGCAGAACTTTTCAGAAGTTGTGGCCTTCAGCTTCTCCATGTAGCAGATAGTCCAAAGAAAAAGCTTTGCCTAATTACTGCTTACTGTCGAGGTTTAAAGGCGGTCCACTTTTAATGATTAACTGATTCACTAGTTCGGCATGTGATAAGATGAACGGATGATGGAGATCCTTGCCTGGGGGGGTGGGGCTTGCGTTGGAGCTGGAGGTGGTGGGACCTGAGGGGGTCCTTTGGTACTACTCCTGAAGAAACATAAATGAAAGAATAGCCTAGTTTACCCAGTGGTCTACCTCAATATGATGCTCTTGGATGGTTAGCTAACGAGAGCTTTAGCAACTAATGCACAGGTGGGCGATCGTCCTTCCCGGCATGAGAACATGAGACAGATACACCTGTAACCTAGATGGCCCAAGTTTTATCTTTTCTGCACATGACAGTACAGCACGTGCTAAGTGGGTCCTGGGAGTAGGTGGTCTGTTACACTCGACCTTCAGTTAAGGGTAAATGGAAAAAAAGGCATCTTAAATAAGGTTCTCACATATACAAAAATATACCGGTGCGCGCTAAAAATAATCTGCTATCTTTATAAATTTTATTCAACAAAGCATTAAGACATCGGAGAACACGGTAATTAACAATGCTACACTTTTCTATCCATGTCTCATAGCCCTGGTCACCGAACTGTGGTAAATTAAATGTTCATAAGTGTTTATATTTTTAGACGGTATTTAAAAATGTGTGTAACAAATATTTCCTGGCTATATACATATCCTACAGCAAATTCACACCACTTCATTCCCTTGAAGGTGGAGGTGTACTGCAGGATGATGGACCTCTAACTACATTGTTAGCGTCGAGTCGAGGGAACGGACACGTCTTTGGGAATGACGCTCCGAATGACTCACCGAGGCTCCGGGGCAGACTGCTGCTGCTGGGGTGTGTGAGTGGTAGTGATGGTTGCGATCTTCTCAGCATTGGTCAGAAGGGATGCATTGGAGGACTCTGTCAAAAGAAAAGTGAGGTGGGCGTGTGAGAATGAAGCCCCTTCTGATGACCATCCCTGTACCCTGAGTGCACCTATACCCTTCATGCTCCCTCATCCTTCCAGCCAAGAACGTTCCTCTCCCCAAAACATGCTCCAAAAACTCACACGAAACTGCTCTGGCCACCCACACGCTATCGCCACCTACGCAATTCTCCCTCCTACTCACTGGCCCCTATAAGTATTTACCTGCCCCCTTCTATCCAAATCAAATTTTCTTGGATGTGTGCTTGCTTAGTTTTGACCACAAACACCTACATGTGACTTTCTGAAGATACAGAGAACCGCAACCTCCAAAGATCAGCAAGTGTGAATTCCTATCAGCTTGTTATCTGCTGCTCTTTAAAAGTCCTCTTATTGAACATCATCGATGTGAAGAAATGGAAAAACAGAAAATTGCGAATGTTCATATTTGACCTGTGTGAATCATCATTCCAATTAAAATGCAATTCTCAGCTGGAGTGTTTTCACTTGATGTGTAATTTGTGTTTCACTACAAGCCTTAGCAAAGCAGGAAGATCAGAGACCCTGATTCTGACAGCAGAAGGTTGGTTCCTCCAGCTGACTCATTCCTCCTCTTTCTGTGACACTATGACAGGTCCTTGCTGTTGTGTGTGAAGTGGCTCGGCATTCTGGGAACAAAGCTAGGGCAATTTGAACAAAACAGGCCGAACGAAAGCAGACTCATATCATATGGACCAATGCTTCCAGAACAAAAAGGCAGAAAGACCTCACCATGAAATTTTTACCATAAACTGTCACGGTTTATATAGCAGCCAGTTTCTAATGCATGCTGCTGTCAGTTCAAAAACGCTTATCTCTCTTGTAATTAGGCAGCATTTGTGAACCTCTCCTAAGGGCACCTCAGAGCAGAGCAGAAGACTTTGAACCAGTGAACACAACAGGAACAGTAATGATCAAGAGCTTCTTTATCACAGCTGGTGACTGGCCTTTGCATCGCACAACTGCATCATTATTTCTGAATACAAAACAATGTGTGCAGGGTAACTCACACAGACAACACACATTCTGTATGAATGCACATCCTGGTATAAATATCACCTTACCCCTGCCTTAGGCTTTAAGGGGCAATAACACCTGACACTAATATAATGAAAGAGCTGTGGACAGGTAAAAAACAGGGTTGATGTGGGATTCTAGCAGAGCAGATTCTCTACTTCTGCTCTGATTCTAGGTTCTGTCTACAAAGTAAAGCATTGGCATCTTACAGGAGACACATCCATAGCCAGACTCAGTCATTCCAACAAAGCTTCTGCAACAAATTACAGTAACACTTTAATTAAGTTAATGATTTCAGTCATTTATAAACACATCCGTAATGCATTATAATGCTTTCATAAAATGTTATAAACATGGCTATAAATATTTATAAAAAGGCATAACACAATATAGCCTTGTTTATTATGCATTATGCTCTATGAAGCTCGCATCTATAATGCACTACAGATACCTTAATAATCCAGTACAAAGCATCCTTAAGGTATATTATAAAGCATTATAAAGGTATCTGTAGTGCACTATAGATGAGAGATTCATAAAGCATTCATTAAAGCAATGCATTATAGGAATGCATTATAATGTGTTACAAATGTGTTTAGAAATTCCTAGAAACATGGCCTTAAGTAAAGAATTACCTAAATTACACACACCACACAAAAACGACACAAAGCGCTACAAAGAAAGAGGAAAGAGGTGGAGCCCACAGGAAGGGCGGTTGGCCTCACCATCCCCAGGAATTATCCGCAGAGCGACAGTGTTTCCAGCCTCTTTGATCAGGTTGACAATGTCCGAGTGGGACTTGTTGGTGATGGAGCAGCCATTAACGGCCAGGATGCGGTCGCCCACTTTAAGCTTCCCACAGCGGTCCGCTGGGCTGCCCTCGATGATGCGACCTATTTTGTGGGGCATCGCCACGCACGCATTGGCAACTGGCACACCAGTGTTCGTGTGTGTGTGCGTGATTGATTTTGTACCATTTTCCCACAAGAGTTGGGGTGAAAGGAGGGCAAAAAGAAGGAGGCAGAAGCAAAGGGAGAAAATGCGGATTAATTTCCCGAGCCACCAAGCTGAAAGACCTGCCAGTGTTATAAACAGAATCATTGTGGAACAGAATAACAGTAAGGAGCATTACGTAAATCAATAAAGACAGGAAGGCAACTGTCCTTGGCTGTCACTACACATTAGACTAGGGTGCCACAGATTAAATCACCTTTAATCATGGAATTCCACTCCAAACATTCAAATTCAGAACCAAATTCTCTGCTCCCATTACAAAGCTAGATGCTCAGAAATCACTTTCCAATCTCCTGCCTCCAAACTGACAGTATTTTCACACATTTTGTTCCTGGTGAGGTTCTCGGCTTCGGAACTGAAACAGAACATCGCCTCTAGAGTGAGGCCTACAGCACAGCTGCTAGAGCTCCACAAGTCATCCATATTTATGAAATACCTGCAGTCAGGCCCTTGCTATGTCAACACGATTGAGAAACACACACACTGGAGTTTTGGTTTGTCCTCTGTCCCCATCGCTCTATTCATATACGACAAAGACCTTTAGCATTGAATAGCAATGTCACAGCATTGCTGGCAGTCGGGGTGAATAGATATGTCTTTAACTGGTCAAAGAAAACAGACATCTGAATTTACCCGTTTGCCCAGTGCCACCCTACTGGGAACGAGCAACCTAAAAGTCCATGTTCTTTACACATTACTGCCTCATCAAATCTTTTTCCAAATTCTGAATAAGCCTCAATTCCAGCTATGTAACGGGGCAGCAGAGGTGAGAAGAAACTAGACTTGGGCAGTATCTAATTTTTCAAACAGTCATACTGTTTAGATGTTATCTCTGTATTTTGATGGTATTTATAAAAGCAATACCGTTCTGATATTTTGATATCTTGGTCATAAAATTGGCCTTCAGGAAGGGTAATCCCCACAACCTACATTCACCCACACCAACATATCAAATTTTTGCAGCATACTAATTACTCTACTATACTGTATTACCAGAATAATGCCCAAGCCCAAAGAAAAGAATAAGGAAAGCGGAAATTAACTCAAAAGAATGAGAAAACAGGCGAGAGCAGACCAGCAAAAGGGAAGGATGACGTGCATCTGCACTGAAATCTCAGAGAACACATTGATCACTATCATTTTACACTATTTACAAGATACAATAGTAACTATTCTTACATAAATATAATAGCATGTTCATTTCTAAATTGTTTCCTGCGATTAACACTCCTTTGAGACTACTCACGCATCCTCTTTTAAAATAGCATCTCAGATCATACTGAAACCTTGTCATACATCTATTTTTCACAGTTTTGCAACCTGACTACAGGGGACCTTCATGATAGCTGTTTGTTTATTCTCTTTAAGGGGGTGTAAGGTGTAAACGCCTCATGTTCTGCACACAGCACACTATACAGTCACCCCTTCACAATCACGAAGGTTAGGGGATGAGATCCCCGTGAGTGTGAAAATTTGCGAATGATATCAATACTGAACATACAGTATGTACTTAAACTAACAAATATTAAATAACACTAATATTTAAATATTACATGAATTTATGTGATCCAAATCATTTCCAGTATTGCAAAAATATTTTTGGCTTATGGCATCTGTGAGTTTCTGCCATCTTTCGGCAAGCCCCAAAAATACCGCCGCGTGATTATTCACGGCCAACTTGCAAGTAAGCGGAGCTGCGAATGTGAAATTCGTAAATCTGGAGGGGCGACGGGACAGATGGGGTCAGGCGAGCATCTTACCGAAGGTGGCCCCCGCGTCGGGCCGCGACACCGACGACACGATGACAAAGCCGAAACCCTCGTTCTCGCCGCGCCGGATCTCCACGTCGTACGGCTGCACGACGGCGGCGGGCGCCACGCCGCTGCCGCCGCCCCCCCCGCCGCTGCCGCCGCCCCCCCCGCCGCTGCCGATCCCGCTGGTGCTGCCGCTCCCTGAGCTGACGGTGTTCAGGGAGTTCTGGCTGCCCTGTGACGTGCGCTTGTCCTCCGTCAGCGAGGGCGCCTGCGTGCTGCTGTGATGCGAGGAGGCTGGTGATGGGGGCACGTCAGCTTCGCCTTTCGCCACTGCAGGGGGGGGGACACGGTCAAGCAGAGGAACCCCTATTAATCGGAGGCCTGTCTTATTTAAGCCACACATGTTGCTGACGCAGGTGTATAATTAAGCACACCGTCCACAATCTCCCACGAGGAAAGATTAGCAGCACGATGGGTGATTGTACAGAAGAGGTTAGTGACTCTCCACTCATCACCAACACAGGACTCCTTCAGTTTGCCCCTTTTCTGCCCGCTGGAGCTGCGGTGGCAATTCAAGCCAATGTGAGGGTCAGACTGGGAAATGGGAGCCACACAAGCTCTCAGAAAGGGACCTGAATGGTGGCAAATCCCACCAGCAATGTTCCAACATCTAATACAAAGCCTTCCTTAAAAACCAAGTCCACGGGTGAATCTCAATCTGCATGCTAGACTGTTACTTGTGTTCTTGTTTACCCATTTTGCATCATCTGCCGAAGACCAGTTCCAATACTCAAGAACAGAAGTACAGAGGATGGTGAAAATCCCCAGAAGTTATTCTTGCACCACCCCGAATGTAAAGGAGACATTGGTTGCATCCAAAGGCAATCCCATGATTCATTACGCCGCGAGTTAGCAAGGACGGTCCAGCGAAGACCACAAGTACAATCCTCACATTCCTGGTATTGAGAGTCGCCCCATTATAGCAACAATGGGTTGATCAACTTCATATTAATATCCTTGGTTTCAGAATGAGATGTTTGAGTGTATAGTGTAGATGCAACAGGGGCACCTTGGGAATCAGCCCCGCCATTCCTGAGACCAGCCACAATCACAGGCTATAGGGTGACCTCACCTCCGTATCCAATCTTGCGCCTGACAGTCAGGTTGACGTGGCCCTGCTTGGCCGCCTGCTGCATGAGCTGCACCACCAGCTGGTGGGACTTTCCCACCACGGCCGTCCCGTCCACGCAGATCAGCTCGTCACCCGATCGCAGCCGGCCGTCCTCGTCTGCGGCCCCATACTTCACGATGTGGCCGATGTATATCTGATATCGGCACAAGAGCGGTAACACTGAGCTCAACTGAAAACGGCAAACTAAAAAGAAACCAGAACTGCCGTTAAGAGGGATTATGTGATGCAAGGAGTAATTAGAAAATTTAAAATTAGAAATGGAAATAGAAGAATATAAAGCCTTAGATGAGACCTGGGGATGCATTGAATAGCTTCCAAGCATCTTACTTTAATGTGGAATACGGTTTTGTCACGCATTACTGCAAATGGCTGTATAAATGGACTCTATGCCTACAACGATATGGACAAGTTAATATTTCATCAGCCAATTACATGGGAAAAAAATGTGGGCTGAGACAGAAAGGTTTTTCTCACCGGCTCCCCGGGTTCATTGCCTCCCAGAATCCGGAACCCGAATCCCGTATCCTTCCGCCACAGGAAAATATCCTGTTCCTGGAAATCGGGCACTGAAAGATTTAAAGCAGAAACCGCATCATGTCCAATGTCCAGCAAAACATTTCTGATTAAGTAATGTCCCCTGTGGTGAAATCACAAAACTGTGCACTTTAAAAAAAAAAAAAAAAAAGCTCAGTATTCTATTCAAACACATGAAAGTTTTCTAAGATCTGGACATGTTCAAGGGCAAGGACAGGCTTTGCTGACGTTTACTCTAAAACGGATTGGTTTAAGAATTAAAGAATGTGATCTTTAACAGACTTCAACTGAGAATCCTACTGGGGATGTGTGTAAAGAATCGAAAACGAGCGTCTAAAAGCAAACCCCACAAACTACTCCAGAAAGCTTCCAGCAAAACTCACACAGCCAGACTCACCCAAAAAAGAGCTGCAGCCTAAGGCACTAGCAGCAGACAGTGAATTCTGAAGACTTATGCAACATATTTCAGTTCTTAGTGGTGTTTGTCATAAACGACAACCCTTGAGTAATATATGAATTAAAAATTAAAAATACTAAAAATGCAAATGTAAATGTATCATTTTCTAAGTTTTTGTGAGGCACTGTTTTAAGGCTTAATGTGTATTTCTGCTTTTCTGACTGTCAGAAAAGGGAGGGATATTTATAGGGTTTGGAAGTAATAATCCCCAAGGCACCTTTTGTCCTATTACCCATACTCCTCTGCAGTCGTGCTAATACCAACGTTAAAGCTGACGTGCTAACAGGCCCCTTCGCTCTGCCCGTTTCTATCTCTAATTCTTTCCAGCTCCTCCCCAACACTCTGGCTACATTTTCTCCCTCTCACCCCCTCCACAAAGAACAAGATGGAGAAGCAGGCAGCGATGGAGGGAGCTAGGAGAGTGGGGGTACAAGAAGCGGTGATGAAAGGATTAAGAAACAGGAAAAGCGGAAGAGAACGAAAGTTGGTGCTGTGCTCCCCAGGTGTCTGGCACAAAGAACATCACACGGAATGTGCTTGTTTATCACTGAGCTGCCACAGTTTCTCTAAGTATACTTTTTCCAGCCTAATACACCCCAAAAAAAGTCAATTTTGTCTTTATTACATTTAAAGGGCTGTTTTCAGCAGACCAAAGCCTAGACATAATGCAATCTTTCTACTACACCTACATTTTCCTATGTAGCTTCCAAAATCCCACCTGCATGATAACAATGCCACCCAACAGAATCCACAATTTTAAGTATTACAGTTCACATTTCAACCACGTTTGAGCGGATTTGTTATATTGAACAGGATTTTTTTAAAGTGGCCCAAAAATGTGCATTTAGATAAATAATCTAAAACTGCCCATAGTGTGTGATTGCGAGTGCATGTGTGCACCCTGCAGTGCACTGCTATTGCAGTGGAAGGTGCCCACTGCCTCATGCCCTGTTTCATGGGACAAGCACCAGGAACAAGTGGTTGCAGAAAATGGATGGATGCAAATACTTAAATATCCTCTAAATGTACACTATTATTATTATTATAATTAATAATAATAATAATAATAATACTATTAATTCCAGCGTTGGGTCCAAGCCCACCCTTCCACTTCTGGACTGCAGGACTTCCAGATTGAGTGTCAGACTATTAGCCCACTATTGATCTGCGTGTGTTCCTCAAGGCCCGCTAAGTCGAGCGCTGACCGGCCCGATAGCTGCTCTCTGGGCAGCCCCTCCCGCTCGGGGGGGAGGAAGAGACAGCTTGGCAGCCAGTCTGGCCAAGCCGATGGAGCGTACCATTTCCCCTGCAATGGACAAAATGGCTACTACAGTGGAGATGAGCGTAGCTAATGGTTCTGTCCCGTCGCCAGCCCTATTTCCATCTTGGCGTCCCCACGGTCCCTCCCGCTAACCAAAACCATTGTCATTGTGCATCCCAGCACTTCAGCTACCCGGCCTCATCCATCCCTGCACTGGCCGTCTCCACACCAACAACAGCAGGATCCTTAGGGGGTTGTTATGGCAGGAAATCCCGATCATCTTACACTAGCTTTAAACGACCCAACGTGCTCAGACCAAGGTCTCATGTTTTAATGGCGGCAGACCTACATTTCTCCCGAAATGTAATTATCTTCCACTGTGGCTCTGTGCCACTAACTGGGGGTAACCAAGGAAAAACACTACGATTCTGGGGTCAGCATAGCTAACAGAATCCACCCCACTAACACACTTTAGGGCTCGGTAGAGGGAAAAGAATCCCATCTGCACAAGGACTATAGAAACACTGCCTTTCAACTGGTCAAGACTTCAATTTCATTATCGTTTCTTTCTTAAATACATCAGACACAACACAGCTTAGCACATACCCTTCACTATCACTGGCAGCCCTGCTTCCTCCTTCTCTTTGCTCCATGTATCTTTCATGGTACAGCTAGCGGAGACCGTCTTCGCCCTCAGGCATGAATAATAGAAGCGTGGTTGTGAACGTGAACTAGCAGGTAAAATTATGAAAGCACACCTGAATTCTGCCACCCCATCTGGCCCTTGATGGCTGTCTGACAGAGGATGTCATGAGTAATCTTTCCCCAAACCTCAGAAAACACAAACCTCAAAATATCACTTATTTATTCCCAACAACTAAGAGTGTTCAGCGTGGAACAGAAGGAGAAGGCCAACCTCATAAGCGCAACACCTTGGTGTCTTTGTGCTCTGAGAGCAATGGACTTGTTTTGTAATCTGATCAAAATCATCCTCTTCAGCTGCCCAAATAAATGTGTTTTTTTGACATCGCAAGGCAATGTTTTCCACATTGGCCATCTTTATGTTAGAAAAAGGAGCTGTTGATTTATAGCTGGAAGAGCCTGAAAACTCCACAGCCAATTTGGGTTCCGCAATTAAAAATGTGTGGCAGGCTGCCAGCAAACCCCCCCTAACCCCCCCACCACCCCCGAGGCTTTTCCGCCCAGACTGTGCACACTGCCTGGCGTGAGTCTCCATGCACGCAAAGCGGTGTGTACTCACGCCTGCTTTCATACATGCTCCTGGACTGTGCCCAGATCTTGAAGGGGTCCGGTTTCTTCTGGACGGCGGTGTCTCCGGGGTCCTGCGGGGGCAGTACGGGCAGGGGCTGGGTGGGGGGCGGTGGGAGGGGCGGAGGGGCAGGGGCGGTGGCTCCGGCGGGGGTGGCCTCGCTCGGCACGGCGGCCGGGCGACCGGGGGAATCGGTGTGGGTGCTGCGACTGCTGCATGCGCTGTGCTGGGAGCTGCCCTGGCTGTCCTTCCGCTCCAGTCGCTGCTGCATGGCCAGATAAAGGAGGAAACGAGCGGGAGCGGGGGAGGAGAAGCACGAGCGTGGAAGGAGGGGGTTAACGTCAGGGGAAGAGAGGGAAAAAAAAAGAGAAGAGAAAGGCAACGGCAACAGTGGGAGTGTGAAAAGGGAGAAGAGACCACACAAGGTCATCGCTGCAAACGCTGCCTTCGTTTGTGCCGCCTTGCTCCCTTCAGATGTGTGCACCTACAGCGCACTTCAAACCGGCGGGCCAATCAAAGTCAGGCGTGACACGGGGAATCAGCCGAAAGGGGCCTTTGTCCGAGTGCATCTACGTCTGCGCAGCGGCGTTTTCTGTTATTAACCTTCCTGGCAGAGAGCGAATTGAGTCCTTGTACAAAAGACCAGGAACGTTTGACTAAAAGTGACATATCTGCTTCTTAATGGTGCGCGGACAGCTAGGCTTTGTAAAGCTGAATGTGTTTATGATAGAATGTTTAAAATTTGTATTTTCCTCAATATACTATGGCAAATTTGTATGAAAAGCATCAAATATGCTTTACATATAAAAAAATTTAATTCATTAAAATGCATTATTCCATTGGATATAAACACATCTGATTATTCATTCTGCAGACATTTTTGAGTCATTGTCAGACTGCATCATCAACCTCTACCTTTAAGGTAACACTAAAGACCACAATTAAAACTGGTGGGTTTTAAAAACACTTGCATATTGCTATATAAGAACAAACACTTGAAAAAAGTATTATAATACCATTCACCAACTGCACACAAGAAAACACATTGTGCACATACTGAGAATACTTTACCTGAGGTGAAATTACTACCAGCCACTGACAAAGACACAGATCCAAAGTGACATCCCTGTGACAGCAACACATGACTGTCCCCAGCAGGGACCGACGGGAGATGACAGGGTCACTGCGCCTTGATGTCCCTCCCCTCCCTTTATCACTCGGCGGCTCAGTAAATAATAAGAAGCTGGCTCATACTTAGGTCCTTCTATGCTCTCCTCTGCATCAAGGGGACGATGTGAGCCCAGGACCCACCTGAGGTCCTGACGTCACCGATGGATACTCCTAGGCACCTCAAGTGTGTGGGAGAGTGATGCTCCCGGTCCAGCCTTGGCTAAGATCATATAACATCTAGCAGAAACACGCTCCCAAAGTGCTTCAACTGAGGGACGTCTGCAGGGTCCCGATCATGAACAGCCCCCCTGCCCCCACACACATACTCTCTGACTGGCCTGCAGTTCTTCAAGCATGCAACAGGACCCATCTCTATGGCTTTCTGCTGCTTCTACAAACGGCAATCTCCAATAAATCTAGACACAGTCTACAAGGACCGAAGAACGGCCAAGAAGGAACATGGAGACTCACCAGCTTTGGGCTCCTCTTCACAGGCACGGCTCCTGTAAAGCACCATCAAAGACAGGGAGACAGTCAGTCACCGGTATGGGAGACCAGCTTTCCCGGCCGGTATTGGGGGGGGGGGGGGGGGGGGGGGGGGGTGGGGGGGGGGGAAGGGAAAGGGGGGGGGGGAAAAGGG
>JAABNY020000108.1:24588796-24601964 GCA_015164015.2 Brevimyrus niger | reverse complement strand
CCCCCCCCCCACCCCCCCGCCCCCAAAAAGCCCCAACAAGAGGGGGGGGGCACGGCCCCCGCGGGGGGGGGGGCCCCTCTGCCGGGGGGGGGGGGGGGGGGGGGGGGGGGGGGGCGGATTGCGATGCTGGGAAGGCAAGGCAATAGGGTGGGGTTACAAGGGAATCTATCAGCATCAGGAAGCCCCGGCGGGCCGGCCCACCTCACCCCCCACCCCCAGCAGCAAAGGCTGGCAATGTGTGAGATCAGAAATCTAAGCTATTACCCATAGAGAAGGAGTCCAGCAGGCGAAACATCACGTTAACAGCAACAGTCAGCTCTCCCCGCACTGAAACCATCTTCTAAACAGCGGAGCCCCCAGCAGCTTGCTGGTGAAGGCTGTGTGCATTCAGAGACAGCTATGCCTCTCTCTCTTCCCCCTCCCTCAGTCTCTCTCCCTCCATCTCTCTCTCTCACTCACACTCCATTCCCCTCCCTTCACAGTGGGTAGTTAGCATCACTCCCCTCCCCCACAACTCCCACACAAATATAGACAGTTATACACACACAGGTTTGTAATTATATCTTTGTGGGGACACTCCATTTCTATGTGGAAAACTCTAATCCCAACATGACGACCTTAACCCCTACCCAGCCCTGACCTTAACCATAAGTAGCGAAATAAAATACAAGACTTATGGCATTTTTGGTTTTTTGATTGCGGTCACATATTTTTTATAAAATTGAGTTTCCCCTTGTACGTAACAAAAAGGAAGTCCCCACAGCATCAAAATAATAGGTTTTTATCACATTGTGGGGGACATTATGCTCTCTTCTTGATCTCTTTCATATGTATGTAATATGTATGTAATATCTTCACTATATAAGTAGATACATTGTTACAGAGATTACTCATTAGCAGAACACAGAAAAATATTCCGATTGCTGGTGAGTTCACAAGAAGGGTTGGGGGAAAGTCACACTGATGTCAAACTCTTACTTCCACAAATAAACTTCCACAAAAAAATATGCAAACACATACATCTCCGTCTCCATGTAGACGACAGACAAATTAGCAGGACAGCTTACAGTCTTTACTGATCTTTAAAATGATTGCCGCGTCGCCGAGACTGCCTCACCATAATTTAGCGATCTGTGATTTCTTGCCGTAACAGGACTGAATGAACAATGAGAAAATAAACACAGCAAACCGCTCGATACTTTATGCCGTTGCGGTAGCCAGCCTAATGGCTCCAAACGTAGCCTCGCTGAACCCTGCCATCCACCCCAGCTCTGTCACGAGATGTTCAGCTAAAAAGCCGTAAGTTATGGGTCTGCTGTAAATCAGCTCAAGCACTGTGGTCTGCCAGTCGCAGACGTTATGATGTGCTAAAAATTTCCTGTAATTGCACAACCCCCTCCCAGCCTACATGATTTATAATTGATTTAGGTTCTTACTAATGAGGACAGAGCTGGATCTCTCTTTTTTCATGCTAGGTTATTTTTAATTGCTAAAAATAACCGAGATGCATGTGCAGCAAATCTTTTAGTTTATTTTTTTTCAAAATGCTATGTCATTTATTGGTCAACTACGCTAATTGGAATAATATTTATGCATACTTATTTGATATGATGCTGACACCATCTCTTTTATGAAATAGCCTGGTCATATGTAGGTCCTGCTGTATGGTTCACTTACTCCTGAATTTCAGACACGCCATCCAGCAGGGGAGCTGGACACTACCGGATCGCGCTGACGATTCGCCATAATTAAAGCACCACAATAACAATACGCCGCTTCCCATCTCAAATGGAGCGTGAGCACAGTAGCACGTCCCTCCTCAGTCCTGCCCTCTTATGCACTCATCCCAACATATAGCAGGTTTCTGAACGTCCTGTGGATGAAATGCTCTCTAAATAATAACGGCAGCCCTGTGCTCAATAACCCAAGACGGAGCACTGCCGCCACTTGGTATTACCTCAGCTGAATGCCCGCGAATGCCAGCTAGCGGGATTAAAAACCGAAACCCCAAAATGTACGGTTAATTAACCGTGAACGCCAACACTGTCTCTTCCCCTGAAAGCCGGTGTGATTTAAACAGAGAGGAGATATGAGCGAGAGGAACGGCAGTGGAGACGGCTTCCGTCTTACACGGCGGCCTCCATTCCACTCCCACGGCGACTGAAGATTAGCCGCGAGCCTGTTGCCTCGGCGAGGCGCTTCCCGAGCTCGCCGGAATCGTGTCACGCCCAGCAGCCTTTAATCAGGAGCTTTTAGTGGCCCGATTATCATGTACGGCGGGGGGTTGGCCCTCTGTCACCGTCAGCCTCGAACGAGCCGCTCCCAACCGGCCGCGCCATCTGTCACAGGGACACCGTGAGCCGACGGCCGCTCTCTTCTGATCAGCTTGTGATCCGACCAGCATCAGCGTGTAATTTGTACACACGTACAACTTGTACACATGCCAATAGTGCTATCCACTCTGGACTTCAAGAAAGAAATTTCACAGGGATATCATTATGTTCTATCTATTTGTAATTTCGTACTTATTCTTCATTAATTCTTATGGGGCAAACTGGCTGGATATTTCAGATATAGGTAACAAGGAGTGAGACATGGGACAGCCCTGATAATTTCCCCTGGGGACAGCCACAGTGTGATGCAACGTTGTGCAAGCGTCCATCTCGATAGGAAGAAGCTGGAACACAGTGCAGACCTTGTGCTAGACAGCCCAGGGCTCAACACACAGCTGTCACTCAGCTCTGGATGCAGCATGCAGACGTGCAGCGTGCAGGGCAGGGTGCTGGGGTGGAAGTAGAGAGTAGGAATCCCATCGCAGGCCTTCAGAAGCGTGGGGGTCGATGGAACACATGCACCCCCCACCAATGTAGCCGTCCACGGATGCATGACACACTCCCAGATTCCCCCATTGCTTTTCAAACTTGGTGGCTGATAAACATAATATGATTAAATAAATAAATAATAAAACTGTTTGAAAACCCTAGTACATTGTTGACAGGGTACACTGCAGACTGACTGACTGACTGACTGAAATTAGTACTCTGGAAAAATGCATTAATTTTAGCTTGACTAAATACTAAACAAAAAATCCTGTTCCCTAAATGTAACAAATATGCTTATCAGTCATGTCCTACACTGCCATAAATCTTTCTCTGTATACTGTTTCGATGCAGTTCATTTTTAATTGGACAGTAGCTATTTGCAAATGAACCATAAGCTCAGTAACAGGATTTACGGTGTTTCAGAAACTGGACATGTGACCAGTAAATTTCTATTTTGCTGGAGGCAAAACTCTTAAGTTGTACCTTTGAGCAAAGTGCTTAAATTGATTTGCTGCAGCAGATCTATCCAGCTCTGGAAACAGATGAAGAGTAAATCTGTGTGTCTGGATATATGTCTTGCCAAAAACACAGGAAGTATTAAACATTTTCGTGCCACTAATCTTTTTACATTTTTTTTTTGATGATTTCATAACTTTGCAAATGGTGTCTAAAGTTGCAAAGCCAAAAAAGTGCTTTTATTACTTTTTTTTACCATCAGTAACAATTCCCACTGAAATTAGAACAGACAAAAAAAGGCTGATTATATCTTTTTAGCTTCCTTTAATTCTTAATTCTACCATTATGTCTTTTGGTCTAATGCTCACTTAAATATTCTGATGCCTTGCCTGCTCATTTTTTTTGTTGTTGACCTTTGAGTTTCTCCTGGACGCATAATACGGGGCTCTCCGGCTGGCCCAAATCAGCCATCATCGATCGACGGCGTGTGGAGACGGGAGGCATGGCGCTGATCGCCCTCTGACCTTTCGCTTTACGCACGTTCAGTTCTTCCGTGGGGCGTGGACGGCTGCTGTCATGCAGATTGCCGCTGTGGAAAACTGCCCAGCGGGACTTGTGCCCTCTGCTAATGAACCGCTAATAATCTGCATGATTGGTCAACATACCCATTAAAACAAAACGCAGCTGTGAAGGGACCTTTTTCAACATGGGCAGCTGTGTGACATCAACTAAACTCTCCAGGAGTTCTCAACGGTATAACAGATGTTGGCAATAAGGAGGGTATCGAGAAAGCTACTGCTCACTGTGCAAAATAAAACACAATAATGCGTTTAAAAGACCAGTGTCAGCCTGACACGCAGGAAACTCCAAAAAGATGTCCTCATTCCCTGCAGCACCTCCATTATGCACACAAAAGCTGTTCTACCAAGCAATGTGGCTGGTGGTCAAATTTATAGCAAATTCTAATAATTGTGATCAATCATAATTTCATGACTATTAAGATTACAGCATATTCTACAGAGTATTCGGAATATTCTAGATGCTAATGGCAACAGTTATAAAATTCAAACACTTGCAATATGCCTGCTATTCAAGAGTGAATCTCTGCTCTAACCACTACAGATATAACCTGTGACTAAATGACACATATATAATATTACTCAATCCTTAAACCAAAACTTTAATTCAACATCAACAGCAGTGCAAATAAAACCGTTAAACAGGGCATGCTTACAGCGCTTGTCCTAAACTA
Source organism: Brevimyrus niger (assembly GCA_015164015.2). Lineage (NCBI taxonomy): Eukaryota > Metazoa > Chordata > Actinopteri > Osteoglossiformes > Mormyridae > Brevimyrus > Brevimyrus niger. The sequence goes on along the minus strand of JAABNY020000108.1, from coordinate 24,597,434 downwards.
TTGTGACTTTCATTGTGAATTTCAGCTAAATGGCACTTGGATTAAAATGTCAAAAAATTGCCCACTGCTTCAGTTGCCTACTCAACAATATGGCAAAGACACAGACAGAGAACACTGGTGTAGATGAAGTCATGCTCCAAACACACCCCCACAAACTCATGACAAGGAGGAGAAAATAAGGGCCAGCAGACAGAACAAGAAGTGTGTACAAACCAGGCAATATGGCAGCCATCATCTGCCACAACTCACTCATAAACTGATCTGTGTCCAGCTTTCTGCACCATTCGGGCTTCCTTAGTCATTTGTTCATTCAGTTCTCGTTCTCACTTGTTTACTCTGTACCAGCATGATAACTACACTGCCTCGCTGTCTCCCCTTCACCTGCCCATCATGCCCATTCACTTGATCCACCTTTCATCCAGAGGAACAGAATGTACGGGACCAAAAGCACTAGAATAGGATCATATTAATTATAGCAGCCCAGTACATACCTCTCTGCACCAGCATGGTGACCTCACTTCCTCTAGGACACTTGCTGAGCAGGTCCACCACTTGGTTGTGAGTCATGCTCTGGACATTCCTCTTGTTCACTTCCACCAAAATGTCCCCCTCCTTCAGGCCCCGGCAGCGGGGGTAGTCGACGATCTGCTTAACCCTCTGGCCTCCCCCGGATGGGCTGTCGGCAATGGTGAAGCCGAAGCCCTTGTCGCCCTTCTCCATGTGCACGGTGATGAGTTCGGGCTGCGTGGCGATGGAGGAGGCCAGCGTCACCACGTCGCTGGGGTAGGGGGAGGAGCCGTCAGAGGCCACCTCCGCTGATGGGCTATAAGGCCGGGGCTCCTTTGCTCCACCGACACTGTTGACACCTTGTCCCCCATGATTAGATGGTGGGTCGTAGCTCTCCTGCCCATTGACAATGATGGGCTCTTTGTCCAGGATCGCCACAGAGGTGACCAGACTGGTGTTGGGGTCATCGGGGTCGAAGGGCAGAGGGTAACCACGGCACAATTCAAGGTCCACCATGGAGCTGATAGGAATGGACTGGAAGATCTTCACCACTTGGGCATGCGTGTACCCCAAGACACAGGTGTCATTCACGCTCACAATCACATCCCCTACAAGAAAGCAGAGGATGGCTTTTATGAGTGAAGGAGAAGCTCAGTGACAACAGACAGCTAATTATTAAGAATCTGCCTGTGCTTCTTTATTGCCACAGAAACTGTTGGAACCCACCTGTCTCCATCTTTCCATCCAAAGCTGCTGGGCCATCCAGAACCAGACTCTTAATCTGCAGGAACTCATCGGGTTCGTCTCCCCCGACCACGGTGAACCCAAATCCCCGGCGACTCTTCTTCAGTTTGGTGTGAATAAATGTCCCTTTAAGCTCAGAAGGGTTCCGGGTGAAGAACGGCTTTCCTCCTGGAATGGGACACAAAAGGATAACTGTTTATGATACAAGGAATAAGCCTAACCTCAATGAATTAACATCACTGAAGGAAAACATTGTTAATACAGCTATTAGGTCAAGTGAAACATTAGTTGATATTGAAAGCGCGTAAAAGACTAACGGCATTAAAGTCACCCAATTAGCATTCACAAAGATCAAAAATTTAAATAAGATCCAAATACTCCCTATAGTGCTAAATCTGAGGTAAACAGACACAATCTTTGTGAATATGGAAAGGAAGGCGGGAGGTATTCATTTCTGTCACTTGGGGTAAAAGACTCTAAGAACAAAACCATTTCCAAAAATAAGCAGCGAGAAAGCTGAACCTATGCGCTAAAGTCATGACTTGTGAAGGTCAGACAGAGGGCACGCTGTCACTCTCTCACCACACAAGACAGAATGACAAAATAAGGCATCACAGAGGATACGCTTTAAAACAATATTTTATTTTGTCTTACTCTCTTCCTAAGTGGTTGCACGCCAATGCAAGCATTCTAAGGCTTGACCATTTTCTCATCGTATAAGAAAATTAATTCTGATACTGTGCAACTGACAGGAGATTTCTACCTGTACCCATTAAGAGAGTTTTAACCAGGAACTGATTCTGTCAATCATGCTGGCTCTCAGAATCACTCTGCAGATAACGCAGAAACACACTGTTTCTCTGATTGGACTCAAACAGCACTTTGAGTTATGACTGCATGAGAGAAGCAGGTCATCAAATATAAAGGGCATCATAAAGTCCATGTAAACCAGAGAGGGTTCATTTTGCACGAGGGTTGATTTTTAAATCATCCTAAAGACGATTTAATGCTGTGCTATCAAACTGTACAGCAGAGGCTGAACATAATAAGCGAACGCCGTAAGTGCTTTTCTGAACTAGGACACATAACCAAGGCTCTTTAGGTTAACTGCCTTTTTCAAGAACATGACAGAAGATATGTTTTATGCAGGCTGCCCCGGCATTATTTTGGTCCCATGGCCAGATCTTCAGTCACCACATGCATTAAACCCGGCCAAACACATGCTTATGCAATACTAGGTGTGTGATTTTCCCTGCTTTGTGGTATAGAGAATACTGGTCAGTTAGTGAAAGGTTTAGAATATCATCTCTGACATAGCTACTAGTAAATACAGCAGTACAATACACTATCAGTCACAGTAAATCAGTCTTTATGAAAGTATAATGACAGAATAAAATGTGTACTGAAGAGGGAGGATCAGCTGATACTTCAGTGACACCTTCTAAAGCTCCGCCCCCACTGCATTTTCCTTGACTCCTATTGGCCACCTGTTCTTCGGCTGTGCTTTCTGGTCATGTGCAACAGTGGCATTTACCAAGAAAACCACTCACGTTTGGGCCCCTGTGGGAGTGGCACTGCAGGCCCAGTCTGAGGGTCCCGATACGTCTCCAGGTGGTTGTTGGCATAGCTGGCAAGGGGTACCCCAGCTGCTGAGTGCTCCTCCATCCATTCTGAAGGGGGAAGAGAAATATTCCCTTTTGCGTCTGATGCCAGAAAACACACACACACACACACACACGCACACACACACACACACACACACACACACACACACGTTTGTAAATATATCATTGTGGGGACTTTCCATTCATTCCTATGGGCATAACCATAATCCTAACCAAAACGACCTTAACCCATACCCAGCCCTAACCTTAACCATAAATAACCAAACAAAATATAAGACTTTTGGCTTTTTTTTTTGGATTACATTCACAGATCTTTCTGGGGACCTGGAAAATGATCCACACAATGCCAGAAGGTTTTATTACATTGTGGGGGACATTTGGTCTCCAAATGTAATATAAACTACACACACACCCACACACACACACACACACACAAGCATATGAACATATGTGGACAAGCACGACCATAAATAATACTGCTGAGCCCACACAGGAACTGTATAGTTACGCGGAAGGCACGTACAAAATTATTCTGCTCAAAAATCAAGTGGCACATGGCTGATTAATGCACACGTAAGCAATGACTGCAAATTAGAAAGCTCCAGCCTTTGGGCCCCAATGCCCCAGCTCTAATTTGGCTTTAACTGTTCAAATTAGTTAGCTGGCTGAACATTCAAAGAGTCGCTGTATCTACAGCCGTATGGCATAATTTAAAAAAAAAACATGTCTTATATTTCATGGTGTGAAGAAAATGCACTTCTGCTCAACGTCTACACTGATGCCGACATTACACTGACAAATACTGGCAATGCAAAGCTTGTAAAAGCCACTGAAAGAAAAATAAATCTAATGAGGGTTCATCCGAAGATTACGTAACAACAATTGGCAGGACAATCAAACACAGGGGAAAAGACAGAAGTGATGAAGGCCTGACTAGGAAGGAGCAGTGAAGACGGCGCTCACCTTCCGCAGACTGCTGTTGCTGGAGCTGCTTCTGCCGCTTGGCCTCCAAGACAGGATTCTCATACTGCGTCTTCCTGTTAATGTGGCTGAGAGGTGAGAAGATTCCATTGGAAACTCCATAAAACACCATTTATGTCACATAAGACATAAGACAGAGCGATAACAGAGCGATCCCCACGTTTGTAACTGATGACACTTTGATTGCAGTTATCACATCTATGTCAAACCTGCATTTTATCATTGCCTTAAGGGCTGGACTTAAAAGTCCGCAGAGAATTCAGTGACGAGTGTAAAGTAAGAAGCCCCCTTCTTCAGGAAGCGTCTGTGCATGTTGCAGTGTCCTCCCAGTACAGTTGCAGTAATAATTTAAAAAAAAATTAAGAAAAAAAGGGCTTTTCTTAGATGCCTGTTTGTGTTCTGCTTCACTGGATTGCAGTGTTTAGTAATATGCCATGGGTTGCAGTGTTTAGTAATATGCCCATCACCACGTCTCACATCTGTAGAGGCCCCTTACATGCACTCTAAATGTCAAACTGCTCCGATTGCTTTCTCTGTAACTACTGCCCTAAATATTTTAGTGTTTACCCAACACACATATAACCATCTGATGATGTATTTTCAGGCATCCTGCTGCTCATCTTTTTTTTTAAAAAATATCAAGAATAAAACAGCATTGTCTGCTGGAATTAAAAAAACTAATAATGGCAGAAGATTTGTATTTTGTTTAGGCACTTGTGGTTAGAGTTAGGACTGGCTTGTTATAGTTATAGGTTGTTATACTGTAGTTGGGGTTAGGGTTTTTCCCATAGAAATGAATGGATGGTCGCCACAAAGATAGGAATACAAACATACTCCAATCCAACAAACTTACTCCAAATAGTATACTCCAACCAAACAAACTTACTCCACATAATATACTCCAACCAAACAAACTTACTCCACATAGTATACTTCAACCAAACAAACTTACTCTACATAGTATACTCCATAAACCGGATCATCAATTTTCTCCCATCCAGCAGGAAGTTCTAGAAAAAAAGAAGAAAATACTACATTATTATTGCTCCAGTCCAGCAGTATAATATACTGCAAATAAACCTACAGCATAAGCACACAGTAGTAGCACAAAGTACATAAAAAATTAGACAATTATGAACTTCCAAAGCTACAATAATTTCAAAATTTCAGTTAACCTTTAACCATGGGGTGTATTACGTGAATGTTCTTTTGTATTTTCATAATTATTGGCACTAAACGTTATTAAACAACAATTCAGCTTTAGTGATAACTCATATATGAATATCCAAAGATTTTTTTATTTAATTAAAAAAACATTTCTTACGAGGGGGTATTTCAGTGAGTGATGCACAAGAATTCATGTAATACACTATATCAGAAACAATTATTGTACTCAGTTAGTACCTTAAATAAAAATGACTATTATAAGTTTTGGGTTAAAGGAGAGTGTTATGAGGGTCTGTAAAACAGGGGCTAATCTATACGTCTAACATGGAGAAAGAGAAGAACAGACTTCCTGCAAGGACACTGCAAGAGAGCTGTGTGAAAATGGCGGCTGCTTCATTATGACAACTCATTGTCTTTGGTGGGCTTGCACTGTAAACAAAGATGCAGTACTTTATCATCACTGTCTAGTCTTGTGTCACAGCTGGCACAAGCTCTTTACATCTCTCTCTGTGATTAACATTTGCTATAGAGTTCCCACAGCCGATACACAGTTCACCTGATGTCATCCTCAAAATGTGTCCCTGAGGATTAACCCTCTACTGCACAGTGCTGACATGAGGAAAACAGAAAAAGTTTGATGTTTGGAGGTCATTTTTTTTTTTTTTGTTAATAATTATATTTAAACAATATCAGAGAGCCTCCAGCTTGTACAAAACAAGATGGATCATTTTTTATACTACAAATAAAAATCTGTGCAGTAGAGACTTAAAAAAACGCATCAAAACACTAACCACCCGCACAATGTGTCTGCAATGGGTCAAATTTCATGATCAATACTGTTTGGCTGCTCTTGTTAAATCTGTCTGAGGGACATGTGGCCATATGACCGGACGCTTACGGCTGACAAGACGTCTGGGAATCCAGTGCATGTTGGATCTTCTCTACTGCAACACGAGCCAGTCTATGTACCAGCTCTATGTATGAGTCATTAAAAAAAAATCACCCAGACTTGACCACACTAATCTCCCATGTGCCCTCATAAAAATGACATTCCTTTATAAATATGTTACTTAATTATTTATACGTTTAATAAACGTTAAAGTGCAAAAATCCACCCGAAAATGATAGCCACAGATTAATAATACATGCCCCAATATGGGAGACTGAGAGTAAGAACCCATTTCCAAAAGAGAAAGAAACAACGATAAAAGCATCAAAAAGAAATTTGGGACCACCCACTGTCACACAGCCAGTGAAATGTCAATGGTAGAAAATTACGGTTTCCAAAAAAGTCTATTAAGAGGCACTCCCTTATAAAGAGGGGAAGAAGACCCTACCCAACTCATTATCCGGCTCTTCAGTGTGTACCCCTTCTTCTCCAAGGAGGAGGTTGCAGATGTGTAAAGCAGACGAGCAGAAAGGAAATAGGGAGATACAGAATTAAGTGAAAAAACTGAGAGAGGCCTAGCTGGGTTAAATTTTAATTTGATCAAATGCAGTTGGAGGCTAATAAAGGATTGGTCACCAATTAGGAATCAAAACCCAAAGAATTCATCTGACAGACAACAGGAGTCCCTAATGGAGATATTTCATCCAAGAGGGGGCAAATTTCAAAGTATATGCATTTTATATGGTTCAAATATACAGATTTCGCATAGATGCTGCCATTTTAAAAATATATATTCTTAGTAAACAAGGTTCTTACAAGCTTCTTTCGTGTGGAACAAATTTGTTTGTAGGAACTTGTATTTCAGCTAGAGAATGCAATCACTCTTATAGGGTTTTTAGTCTCAAACTCAAAAAAATGACTGTCAAAGCTCAACTGTACCATCTGTGGGTTAGAGGAGTGTACTGCATCAGCCTGCAAACGTGCCCAAGTACTGCCAAATAGTGACACATCAAAAGGAAAAGCACAGCATGCCCTACCGTCGTCATCACATTCTTCCAGCGGCTTCTGGAGCTTGTCCACACACCTGGGGTCGATCCAGGATGTCGTCTTTGTGTTATGGCTGCAAAGATAACAGAGGTGTATGTGACCAATTCTTTGGGGTATGTGGCAATTTCCCGAGTCACACAAGCAAGAGCATGTATGAGGTGCAGTTCGTCGAAGTCACACCTGGAGATAGCTGTGTCACCTGGGCACCTCATGTTATTTATTGTGCAGCTTGTGCTACTTTTGGTTTTGTATTTTGCCCGTTTATGCAGCTCTCAGAGGAATAGCTGAGATGAGAATTACAGAGCAATCAGATGCCCTGCTCGAGAGGACAAAAACAAGAGGTCCTCTGGAGATTTTAACAGAATATGTCTCAGTACTATATCTTCTGATATCTGTTACCAGCAGCTATAACTTATGTTGCCATGGCAGAGTCACCCTGTAGGAGAGTCCCCCTATGGCAGAGTCACCCTGTGGGAGAGTCCTCCTATGGCAGAGTCACCCTGTGGGAGAGTCACCCTATGGCAGAGTCACCCTGTGGGAGGGTCACCCTATTGCAGAGCCACCCTGTGGGAGAGTCACCCTATGGCAGAGTCACCCTGTGGGAGAGTCCCCCTATGGCAAAGCGGATGACCAACTGTCTGAATAGACCAGAATACATTCACAGAACATTCATTATTTCGCTGTACAACCCACTGTGCAGGACCCCATACTATTTATTTTTGAATCATTACAAGGGATTTCTGTGGAATACTTTTGCTGACATACTTGCACTGTTACATTTATTATAATTTTTTTGTTACCATCTATTAATGTCAAAGTGTCTTTTTCACCGTCTAAATGTGTGTATTGTGCTACTGCATTTTCCTTTTGGGGTAATAAAGTTTCCATGCATGCATGCATCCATTCATCCACAGTTCTTTCATTGAACACTGTCTGGCTTCATAATCTTTGCCAGTCTTTGGTTTGACTGTTAGACTCACTCTCTGTGCCTATATCTGGCATATTTTGAGTACAGAATATTCAGCATTTTTGGTCCAGTCTCAGATGAATTACAAGGAAATATCTCTGTCATCTTTTCAGCCTTTCTGGGAATAAACCGACAGGCTACTGGAAGAAAAGCAGACATCAAAAGATTTAAGGAATTCATTTAAAATTTTCATGTGTTACAGATTTGTAAATATTATACTGTACAATATGTTATAATTATTGTATCAAGCAAAATAATCAGTAATCTTCTTGGCACTGGTTTTAGCAAAATGCCCCCTTTTCTTGTAGAATGGGGGACTGTATCAGCAGTGTCCCCCATGCTCTTAACTTCCATTCATTTTTTCCAGTATTCTTTCAACCGAAGTATGAAAATCATTGGCCTTTTATCCAGAAACAGCCAATTAACAACCACCACATGTACACTTCAGTATGTGTATATAAGTAGTCTACACATAGTATTTTAATGACAGGGTAGTGAATACATAATGAAGGAGACCTCTCTATTTGTAGTATTTTAATGAAAGGACAGTGTATACACAAAGAAGCAGACTTCTCTATACGTAGTAGTTTAATGTGAGGACAGTGTATACACTATAAAGCTGACCTCTCTATACGTGGCCCTTTCATATGAGGACAGTGTATACACTATAAAGCAGACCTCTCTATATGTGGCACTTTAATATGAGGACAG
>JAABNY020000108.1:24505049-24530572 GCA_015164015.2 Brevimyrus niger | reverse complement strand
AGAACATGCAAACTCCACACACATGTAACCCAGTCGGAGACTCGAACCCGGGTCCCAGAGGTGTGAGGCAACAGTGCTAACCACTGCACCACCATGTTTAAGTGTATGTTTTTTTACTGTCTCTTTTTCCACACAAACACTAGGGACAATCCTGTACAATTACAAAAACGGCTAATACAATGCAACATCAAAAATGTATGGACACCACAATATACTTGACATATCTTATTTAGTTTTAGAGTTATTAGCGCATTTATTAATTCCAATGCGCACTGAATGTACAACTTTTAATTAGTAATAATTATATATGTAAATACACAATCTGAAAAGGAGTGTGCATTTTCCCCCACAGTCAAATATTCATAGTACACTTTATTCTTATCTGTCCTATGTTGTTTTAGAGTTATAACAGCAGTTGGCTCTCATTAATGACAATGAAAAATTGATACAAACGCATTCCGTGTATAAAGTGTATGTGTTTTTTTACTGTCTCTTTTTCCACACAAACACTAGGGACAATCCTGTACAATTACAAAAACGGCTAATACAATGCAACATCAAAAATGTATGGACACGCAAGAATGTCAACAAAGGCGAGAAGGAACGCAGAAAAACGCATGCAAATTTTCTTAAAACACAATACAACGGTTTGTGCTTCTCATTGCATATTGTTTGGCTTCCCTAGTGTAAACATACCCCTAGTGAATGTGAAATGCACGTCAACAAAAGTAATTAAAATTAATAAGAAATCTGGAAATACAAGGGGTGTGTAAGAGCTGCAATTAACTCTAAATGCTGAACCAACATCTCCTTACTGCAAAGAATGACTTTCATTCATCGCTATTAACAAGACTAAACACAAACAGTGCAAGGGCTTGAACCGAAAAACTGATCTGTGTACGTCGTTGTCTGTGTACTGGAGATCAAGAATCTGACTAAAAAACACCAGGCTTGCTTTTGTTGAAACATATACAGCCAGACAACTGAACACTGAATATGAGGCTAACTACCATTATGATGTAACAAGAGTGCCTTTGCAAGACATTAATTAAACTGAAGTACAATCTTAATGTCAATCTGAATAGATCGGTGGTGGAAGAAGAGCCAGTGATCTTCCTGGGGACTCCACCTCCGCTTCTTCCCCTGCCGGGAGTCGGGAGGAGCTACTCCCAATTTTAAACCTAGCGATGTTTGCGCCGGCAGCCGCTTCCACTGCCTCGGAGTGGTTTCCTGCGGCTTCGCTGCTGGCACCAGCAGCATACCCCTTTGTTGGGACGCGCCTGGCTCTTAAAGGGGCCAGGTCTGTATGGGATGCCATCCCACGGATCTCTAAGGTCCTTAAAGGGGCAACGCCTGCTGCAGAGGTACAAATCCCAGCAACACACCCTGCGGTTCCTGTACTGGCGGTTCCTGTTCCGTTCGCAGTTCCTGTGCCGGCGATTCCTGCTACGGCCGAGGTTCCTGTGCCGGTGGTTCCTCCTCCACCAAAGGTTCCAGTGCCAGCAGTCCCTGCCCCTGCTTCCTGCAGGACTTGCTCCTCTGACTCCTGCTTTGACCTCTAATGTTCCTGCTCTGCCTGTTCCTGCCCCTGTGCCCATAATTCCTGCTCTGCCTGATCCTGATCCAGTGCCTTTGGCTCTTGCACGCCTGGCTCCTGACCCTGCTCCGACATCACCAGCTCCCAGGCCCCCAGTTCCTGTCCCTGCCCCCTGGCTTGCCCTCCCAGTCCCCTGGCTTGTCCTCCCTGCCCCCTGGCTTGCCCTTGGTCTCTTTGGTATTGGCTCGAAGGGAGCCTGTGGGTCCTCTGGCTCCTGCTCGGTGGTTGCCTTCAGGTCCTCCTCCAATGACTCGTCAGACACCTTTGGTCCTGCCTCCAACGCGGTTGCCTGTGTGTCCTCCCGCTCCAACTCGTCAGTCGGCAGCACCTTCGCCTGCCGTGGCTTCGCCTCTATTGCGCCAAGGTCCCTTCTGACTTCCTCCTCGTCTCCTCTGCCTGTCCCTCCAACTCCAGCCTCAAGGTCACCTGCTACCCCTACGGTATCCACCTCTCACCCGCTGGGGTTCCCTCAGGCTCCCTGCTTCCCCACTCCTGTTGCCTTCCTGCCGCTTGGTTTTGTGTCCCTCCCCTGTGTCTGTGCCCTATTTACTCCTGGCCCCTTTGATCCTTCAGTTAGTGTTACCCCAGCGTCTCTCTTCTTGGTGCCCCTGTGCTTGTCTGCGTTCCCCATGATCAGCCGACTGGTGTCTTAGCTACTGCCTTTGTGCCTGTTCTGTGTGTCCGTTCTGTTCCTGGTGCCCCGTTAATGGTCTTGTTTTGTTTTCCAAGTTTCGTTTCCAAAATTTGTAGTCACACCCTACTTGTCTGATCCTCATGTGTGCCACACCCCCATTTACCCTGTGTAAAATTCCGTTTGTTACCAGCTGTCTCCTGTTATTTCTAAAGTCCTGTGTATTTCAGTCCGCTTTTAAGTATGTTTCCCCAGTCCTGACATTGAAATTAGTACGCGATTACTACGTGATTAGTATGTGCTCCTGCTTCCCAGGACAGGGTCATAACAGATTCAGCCTACTATTGTACTTCTTGCATTTATTGTTAATATTTTCATCCCTCCAGGTACCAGCTACTTTGTCTGATGATAAAGGTATCAACAATGTACATCAAATAACCAGCTTCCTATAACCCAGAGCCCCCCATTGGCTTCAGTGTATAATGACAAGGACAAAAATTCAAACCTCTTGAATGGCTTCAAACGGCAGAATTTAAAGGAGTGTAAGGCTTATGGTCCAGGTGACAGTGACTAACATCAGTAGTTTGCTAAAAGAAAAAAGTTGGATAATGAAAAGAATTTTACATCATATATACAGCAGATAGTTTGATGAATGACTGCTTACTCGATTCATGCTTTGAAAAGTAAAAAAACAGATCTGAATGATGTATGATCAGTAAAAAGTAAAGAAAAAAACAGATTTATGAGTAGCAATGGTAATAAGACCCTTGTTTGTTAGTCAAGTCAGTTCAAGCAGATGAAATAATTCCACCTTTACACGGCATTACACCTAGATGGCATTACCTTTTCGCACATTACACTGATCTGGGGGGCTTCTGCACCAGGGATAATGTGTAACAGGCAGGCCAGAACACAAGCAACACATGAGACAGGGCACCTAGACGCTGACCTGCACAATGTGGTCCACAGGGTTCAATAGTGGTATTCACAGCATTATGTCTTCCCTAAGCCATCTGTCAGGAAGTACCTGCTTAACAGGTATGGCCAGCACACGGTGCCAATATCAAAACAGTCTGACATCAGCAGCATGAGAGCCTAGGACCAGGCATACATCTTTCCACTGTTTAGCGCCGTTTTATTTCTCTATTGAAATATACAGGCTAGCTCACAAGGTAGAGGAACTGATACCATACTGGAGGTCAGTGCAGTCAGCAGCTGTCAGGTGGCACTTCTGTATATACAACAGTGCAGACACACAACTGAATAAAGATAAAATGGAAGAGGGAAGATGAAGCCAAACGATTTCCACATGCAGACATCTGTTAAAAGACAGATATTATGTATCCCTGCATAACTGGAAATACAAGCGGAGAAGATGACCAGACCAACAGTATACCCCCCCCCCCACACACACACAATTATAAAATGAAGAGGACACAAGTAAAATACTTTAGATATGTACAGTGACTACTTCAGTGCTGCCTTAGCTTAAATCCAGAATTTGGGCAAACCTTTTAGTCTATTAAGCAACCAGACAGCCACCTGCAAGATTTACCATGATAAAGTCAAATATTGTGGCAATACCATAAACATTCGCACATCTTACTCAGATACACTAGTTTTGGGGAGCATTGAGGTAAGATAAATTATTACAATTATTACAAAAAAAAACTTTCAAAATTATAATACACATCGGAAGAGCAAACAAATATCACTGTAACACCAAATGATGAGGTCATAGTGCCTCACTATAGCATTAATGTACAATAATAACTATTAGGTGTCTGTCAAGTAATTATGGCTCCTAGCAAATATATAGACCATATAGTGTTCTGTATACATTCAAACAGGTCTTCCAGCTTCCCAAAGATACAATCAAATTGTTCGTTTTCATTCTCCATATCTTTTTGAGTACCAGAGTTCAATGGCATCAGATCCATTCCTGTACTTGTGTGTTCAAACACTGAAACTAGTGTTCAAAACATTAAAATACCACACTAAGCAATTCTCATCTCTGTTTGTAGACATGCATCAGCACTCTTGAGGATATTTGTTTCCTTCATCACAGACCTGTGAATTGCCAGTCCTTACTCTGTACAATGCAGGTACTATGTACAATTCAACAGTAACAGCAGCCTCTCGAGATGAGTTTCGGTTTACACCAATGCCTCCATGTCTCCACAGTGCCACTGCTATAAAGCAGGTCATCACCTTAGGCCAGCAAATACTCTTTCGTCTGTAGTAAAGGCATCCAAGGATCAGTGATAAGGCCAACCAAGAGTGGTACTTCAATGCAAATCCTAATTGAGAAAGGCTTTTTCTCCCAGCTTCATGGTATCATTATAAATGCACTGTAAAGTTTAAAACGTGGCCCTAAATTTACAAAAATAAATCTATCACAAGTGTTTAAATATCATTAAATGCGTTTTAATGCCGTCTACTATTCTCATCTGAATATAAAGGCATATGGAAAATATCATAAAAAGTTTAATTATTAAAATATGTGCAGTTTGCTGTCTGGCAGTAGAGCAGTTGAGTGCCGATAATGGTCTTGAGGTCAATCTGGATGCCTGAAGGGTTAGTGGTGCCTCATTGTGCAGCAACACCTGCTGGGCTGAACCCTGGATCTTAGCCACTGGCTGTGTGTGTGATGAGATTCCTTAAATGGTCCAATGGCGTGTGTTTAGGAAATTCAATATGTGCGAGTATGAATGCACTTCACTGGACTTGCATCCTGTCTAAGGCGTCCCCTGCATCAGGGTATAGGCTGCCCAAAAAAAGGATGGATGGAAACAAATATGTAACATCCACTTAAATACTGATAATTTAGTTTCCTATTTAAAATCAACTCTCCAAAGGCATTTGTACAACATGCACCTTGAACTCCATCTATCCACCGTCCACCCACTAATCCTGTTCTTGGCCTTAGCGGGACCATGGAGCCTTTCCCAGGCAGCATACGGCACCAGGTCCACCCTGGACAGGATCTCAGCCCATTGCTGGGCACATACATGCACACAACGGGCAATTTGGAAAATCATGCAAGGCACATTCGTAACCTGGGAAACGCCTGTAAGACTTTATTTAGTCACACCGAGGTTTTTCAACTGGAAAACAAAAATAGTGCAACAAAAATCTCATAAAATGCAAAAATAAATTTTTAATAATTCACCGCATAACTTGGATATTACTTTTGTGCAAAAGAACTTATGGCTGGGCAACTCATCTGCGATTATGCTGCCAGTCAGGGGCGGTACGCAGCACAGTGGACTAAATTTCTGTGCCTGTGATCAGAAGGTCACCACCTCCTGCCTTAGCAGAATGGCCACGTCTGTGGGTCCTTGGGCAAGACCCTTAACCGCCAGCTCCATGCTTGCTGCTGCCCTTTGCTGCCATGTTTGCTCTCACCTACATGCGTGTCATGGGAAGCAAGATGAGGTAGATGGAAAAGAGAATTTCCTGGTGATGGTCAATAAAGAGTCATTATTATTAAATCCTGTTTCCCGCACCATATTGACCAGGACCATATTCTTTGCCATGTGGTGCGTAACCACAGTTATAATCTCTTTTAATGTCGCATAGTCCCTTTTGTTAAATACATCGTGTGAAAATGAAGCCGCTAATCTCTTTTGCTTTGGGATACCACATTGGTTTTTTGGCAGCAGGAGAGGAAGCCTGGGCAGTATAGTTTGATGCATTCTTCATACTGAATGGTGTATCATATTTTGAGATGGTGGGCTAGATTGGCTGCACTGGTAGAATTTGTTTGAGATGTTTTCCAGGCATAGTTTACACATGACTGTGCTTTGCTAATCTCCTGATCTTTTGAAGCCAAACCATCCCCGCGTAATAGATCCGTTGCTACCGATTATTTCTTCATTTGTGCTCACGGAATCTCCATTAACTTGCTCAATTCTCTCATCAATTTGCACTATTGTACACAATGAGTGTGGGTGAGGGGTGAAATATGAAAGTGAGCCAGGGGCATGGACTTCATTACAGACAGGGGCAGGGGGAGGAATAATACACTTGGCTAAAAAAAAAAAAACAATATGGCGAGACTTTCCCATGCCATTTTGTATGTAAAAAATGTACAGAATATAAACTGAAAATCTGATATAAACACCCAGCTCTACTAGAGGTGTAAAGATGCATCATTGCATTGTGATAAACTGATTATGTAACATATAGGTGATTCAACTGCATCAATCTATAATATCAGAATTGATTTTAGGGGCAAAATCCTCCTTAAAGATACTCAAACTTGCAGATTGCACATTCTGGCGTTTATGTGCTGTCGGTAGAAGAGCAAAGGAGCAGCCATGGCAAAGGATTTCCTGAAAGGTACAATGACAGCGTAAGGTTCATTAATATTTATGAGGGAAGCAATACCTGATGATGTTTATGCCACGGTGATGATGTGCTGCAACACTTTTGGGAAACTCGCCCCCATTTTGTAGCACGTAATGATCTCTGTAATGGTTAAGTTAATCTCTTCAGTGGGTTCATGATGCTTTTGGGAAACGCTTCTCTTTTGTAGCTATTTTCTTTTCGTTAGCTATGGTAGCAATAGTCAAGACAATGTGGTAGCCAATTAGCTAGCTAAGTAAAAAGTAATGTTAATACTTTGAGATGCACCTTATACTAGTTAATTTGTCTTAGTCGATATTAAATAAAAATCAGCACCAGTGTGATGTGCCAGTCCTGGCTGATATCAGTATTCTAAGTTAGCACTATCAGAAATAAAATCACAGCTACAGTACAAAATAATGATGATTGCCATTTTCCATGCCCCCCATCAGGTAGTGCTTCCTTGATGCGATTGATTTTTTTTCTGCATAGTTCAATTAGTTTTGACACCTTTTACTTACAATATAGCTTTTCCCCAATCCAATCCATTCAGTATTTACTGTATTTATGCCAATTCCATGCCCCTAACCAATATTTGAATAAATATTTAAATATGTATACAAACAGTAGGTGTCGGTGCATTCTTCATCCGAGTAAGCCTCGCAATTCTTAACATGTCTCCGCAAGTGCCTAATCAGACACAATGTACCCAAAGCCACTCTGTTGCTACATTCTCTCGATAGGGTGACTTTGCAAACATTGAGCTGTTGGGCTACTATGATTTCCAAATTAAAGAATTCCTGCATTGCTGATGTCTATATCATTTGTAGTTCCAAGCCAAATGCCTCAAGGTTGCGTCGTGTGATGGTAGAAAAGGCCGCCTGACAAAAACAGGAAAGGTTCTATGGTGTCACTCAGTGGTTCCGTTACAAAAAAAGGGTGCCGATCAAACTTGTTCAAGTTGCAAGGGTTTGGAACGATCCGGAATGACATATTGACACCTTCAATTAATAATTTAATTAATCTGCGAGGTAGTTTCATACATAATAATGTCAAGCGAGTTGACTTTTTGCGAGTTGATTTTTGTGTGCTGCAACCTGACATTCGCTCCTAGCTGATGCTATTGAGATACTCAAGTCAAAAAGTATCACTTCAGTGACTTCATGTATGCAAATGAACTTGTGCCAGCATAACTAGGTACCTATAGAAGGGAAGTGGACATAAAATTATTTGATTTTCTTCTGAAGTGGTAAGTAATGTCAAATACAACATTTAACAGAGTACAAAAAATATCACAAACAAGCTGTTCTATGTGCAGTCCGTCTTGTGAGTGACCAATACAGTAGCTGACACTTTTGCTAACTAGCCTAGGGTGACCTTAGCTCCCACTGCTGGAACAGAAAAGGGCCTTCCCCAAACCGTTCCCACAAATTTAGAAGCAACTGCTGTGGTATACTGAAGCATTGAATTCCCTTCACTGGAACTAAGGGGCCTAGACCAACCCCTGAAAAACAACCCCATACCATTATCCCTCCTCCACCAAACTTTTTAGTTGGCACATTGCAGTCAGGAAGGTAATGTTCTCCTGGCATCAGCCAAACCCAGACTTGTCCATCAGACGGAGAAGACAGACAGAGAAGCATGATTCTCCACTCAACAGAACATGTTTCCACTGCTCCAGAGTCCAACAGCGATGTCCTTTACATCACTCCATCTCACGCATTGTTTTGCACTTAGTGATGCAAGGCCTGCATGCAGCCGCAAAGCCATGGAAGCCCATTCCATGAAGCTCCTAGCACACCATTGTTGTGCTGGAATTAATGCCAGAAGAAGTTTGGAACTTTGCAGTTATTGAGTCAACATGGTGTTGGTGAGTTTTACACTCTATGTGCCTCAGCACTTGGTGACCCCGCACTGTTACTGGTCTGCCACTTCACGGCTGAGTTTTTGTTATTCCTAAATGTTTTTGCATCGCAATAACACCACGTAAAGTTGACAGTGTCTAGTATAGATGAAATTTTATGAACTTACTTAATGCAAATGCGGCATCCTACAGTATGACTGTACCATGCTTGAATTCACAGTGTTTTACAAACCCATTCTTTTTGTAAACATGACTGCATAGCTAGGTGCTTGAATGTATACACTTGTGGCAATGGATATTTAAATGAAACCATAGCAGTGTGAGAGGTAGCCTTAGTCAATTTGAGTGTTATTTTGAGGTGTCATTTTTGCTAGATGCACCTCTACACTGGATCTTAGATTCCACCCCCGACAAATTCCAAAGTAACCCTTGTTGAACAGATTTCGATTTCCTGGACAATTGGGAGATATGCTGGTCAAATATTATCTATGCTTATTATTGAGCTTAAAAACGATTGATAATCAGGCCATAGACATAATGATGCCATCAAGGCATGTAGATTTACAATATTTTTATTGAAAAGTCTGTGTAAACAAAAGATAAGCAGAAAACATTCTAGTCATTCTATTGTCTCGCACATGATCATTCCGCTTGTGTATGTCTTGCCTAAAAAGCTACTGTTTAATAACTGCCCACACGCAATACAAATACACAATACAAAATAAAAAGCAGCGGAGGTACACTTTAAACTGATTTTTAAATATATATTAGATTATCTTGGAAAGTAATAATTAAAATAGAAAAAATATATATATTTATATTTAATAATGTCACACATTGGCCAGCCCTACTGTATAATATACTACAGCCATTTTTCAAATTCAATACAAAATACCCCACCTCAAGATGTCATTCAGTGGCGATACTGGTTTTTACACCAGTAAATAACCACCCTGAAGTACCAAATGTAAAGTACCTGGTGCTTTGAAGAGAAATTATGGAACACTTGAGACTCTATGGGGAGAAGTAGGAGTGCTTGTTTTGATCCAGTTCATGTAATAAAATGAGGAGGAATTTAGAAATGGATTGAATAGTGGTGTGAATCAGGATCATGGTTTTTTAGAATATTTGTGCAGGTCTAGTTTCAGTATAGTGCTGTACATTTTGCAGGGAGACTTAGAGAAATCATTAGCTCGATCTGATTATCTTTGTGCAGTGAAAAACACACAATAATGGACGTCCAGTCCTATTAGGGTATTGCAATTAGCTGCCTTAAGTGTCTCCACGGCTGCAGAAGATCAGCAGCAAAACCAAGAAATGTTTAAATAAACAGTACAAAGTTTACTTTAACCATGGTAAGTGGCGCACTGCCACACACTGAGAAGGAATGTACCATTAAGAAGAGCAAGCATCGGCTGAGGGGAAAATCGTAAGGTCTTTAAAGCCTTCTAGACAGAGAGGAATACAGGTACCCGCATGCTGTTCCAATGGTGAGAAAAGAGTAGAGAACTTCTACCGAATAAAATGGAGAACATTAAGAAGACACCACAGACTAATACCAGGTAGTAGTAGTTGTAATAGTGTTAAACCGTCTAAGAGTAACCGCAAAATCAAGATGAAAGAACATAAGAATTACAAGTGATCTTTCACCTTCCTAAACCTGAAGTCCACAGACACTAAGAGGAACACAAGAGCTCCAAAGAAGGAATGCAAAGAAACTGTATGACGCCCTGCGGCGCCTTCAGTAAGCGCTATGAAGCATATACATGTCAGTGTGTTAGGGTCCATTCAGGCACTCAGCTGTGCCAAGGCAGCAGCATGGCTGCCTTCGTGATACTGCCCCTAAATTCCCTTTTTTCACTGTAAATGAAAGATCTGTAAATGAAAGAAATAAGAACATCAGGTGAATTTCAGCTTCAGGGTAAAGGGTATACTGTCTGCAATTATTTTAAATTAAAATGGAGTAATTTTTTAAAATAAAATCAATCAGCGTCATAAAAACTCACAGAAAGTTAAAGCATGAGAAACCTAATACAAATTATTTCACAAGAGCTGTATGTAGATAATAAAAACAACTTTGCTAAAAATCTAAAAACTTGCTAAATTACTCGTGAAGATAAACCGATGCAGCACAAAAAACAAAGCAAACATCAACAATCAGAATGCCACAAAGACAAATATCACAACAGGATTCTCCAGTACCGCTAATGAGTCGTGTAATATGATGAATCAATAAAATGCCATCAGCCATGTGAAATTGCAAAGGATCTGATGAGGACTTACGATGACTGATGAGAAAAAAAAACTGGGGAAATAAATTTTCACATTTATTTTGCCTCTTGAAAAAACTCCTAATTCATTTCACTTGTGGCCTCAAGACTGATTGGAGATCACATGAACTTGGAAATGGCCAACAGCAGAACAATGGCATAATTCTTTGATCTTCCTGGAAACGTTAGTTTACATTGACACATCTGCTGAGGAGAAGCATTCCAGGGTGAATATCATTTCACATCTGGAAAAAGTATAGATATTTTTGTGGGGGAGGCCAGGAAATGCTCAGAGATTCTCACCAGGAACTCAAATTTTCCATTGATATCTTATATTTTCAGATACCTTTCAATTTTATTTTCTGCCAATCACACAAAAATGCATTATCGTTATACAATATTTGCTTTTAGTGATGAATTTTAGAAAAAAATCCAAAATTTGTCAGCTAGATGGAAAGCTGTTGGAAATGTTAAATCTGCACAAAAAACATTTAAACTTGTAAAATGTTTAGTGTTTAATGTTTAGAAATGAATAAGTAGTTTAGAAAATTTAGATGCTTTCTGCCAAATTTGAAAACCTACAAAAAGATAGAGGTTTTCAAAAAATATAGTAGCATTTGTAACTTTGACTCATTAGGCTAGAAAAGAGCTCCTGAAGTCTTCAGATTACAACCAGCAACTCGTTTACAACCAGCAAAATGTTATTAGTTCTATTCATTTTATGCATCCTGGGTTCGTCTATTTATAAAACGTAACAATACCAACAAAATAGTTTTCAAAAAAAAACCTCACACAAGAAATGTGATTAAATGATTCTATTTAGAATAAAAAGAAGAATGTCTGTTCTCATTCAAGAGAGAGAATTTGTTACTGTTTCATATTTGGGTTCCTATGTATTGTTTGGAAAGAACCGATTGTCAGAGATTAATGCTGACTTTGCTATGGTTTAAAAATTAAACTTTTATAACTTTAAAAATAAAACATATTATTTTTACCTTTCCACAGAATATCTTTTTTGAAAAAGATAAACATTTTCTCCTGATCCTAACATTTTATTTAATTAAAAAAATAGGCCCTTCCAGTTGCTTTGAAAGTGGATCTAAGAGCATGAGTAGTTTATGTGTAAACAAAACTCTTGGTTCAAAACTCAAGATCAAATCCAGTGCAGGAAATATCTGCTTTACCTTGATTCTTTTTACTAAGTTAAATGCATCTGCTTATTTGAGTAAAAAACTCTCTCAGATCACAAAATAAATGGTTGCAGCTCCTCAATCAGTGTAAATAAAACACAGACATGTGCTCTTGTTTACAGGAGTATTCATGGGTTTTCTTGACCCAATAACATCTGGGATTATCCTATCGTTATCATAAGAATAGCTCTATCTGCAAATGGATGGGTGATCAGAGCTGCTTCCAGCCTCAGTTTGGTTCCGTCAATGGGTCTGCTGACTCTAGAGGGTTAAATGATGAAAAATGCTCCATTGATTTAAAGAATATGAAACAGTCTGAATAAATCAGTTGACAAGAAGCCTGTACCGGGTCTTTTAATTAAACATTAGCACGATGCGATAAAAACTGAACGGGATGATCACACAGATAGCAGGGAAGATTTGGTGCTATATTTACCATGACATCATCAATGGCCTTGAGTCACCTACATGAACTGCCCCCCCCCCTCTCAATAGACTAGTCACACCTCCATGGGCAGGGGTTTGCAGCTCCCCTTTATGTCTGTAATACTTCCATATTCCCCCCTCCTTCTGCAGGTTTCCTTCTGTAGTCCAAAGACACACAGTGAAGCTAAAACTGGCATCTTTAATGTGCCTATAGTGTATGATTCTGTGACTATAGTTATGTGCCCTGCAATTAAACGCCATTTCACCCAGGCTGTGGCCCAGCCTTGTGCCCTGTGCCACCTGGGACCGCAATGCCATCCTGCCCAGTTGTTAGACGGGTGACTTATGAGGTGATATGCAATTTACCATTTAACTGACAAAAATAGTATCATTTTTTCCACTATCATTTTCTGCGTGAATGTCACTAAAGAAGCAATTAATTTAGTCAGGCAATTTAAACTGACTGCCTTTTCCTTTTAGAAAACATGTTTGAAACAAATGTCGATATGTTTCTCATGCATTATTACCATAAGTAACTGCACTGTTGCATGATTTCTTTAAAGTGGCTGCTGTCATTAACAAACAAGTAAATAAAATTGGCAACACTTCACTTGAGGGGGCACAATGTAATACTACATTCTTAATTAATGGTTCATTATTGTATTAAGTGTTAGTTCAATATTAATCAATTACGACAATTCATGTATTCCATGCAGGAACTATATTACTTAAATTAGTTAACTTTAATATAGTTCCTGAATTGTATACATAAACCGTCATAATAGATCAATGATGAAAAAACATGTGATAAATTCCCAACTAACAATTTGTTGCAGGTTAATTAATGCATTAACCAAGCGTGTACTACTATTTTTTTTTTTGTCCCCATTATTTGTGACCATAAAATTTTACTACAAGAAATAAACATCTTTTGCGTTATAACATACTGAAACAAAGAGATGAGTAAGATGACTTTAGAAAAAAATATATAGCACAATGCTGTTTTCTAAAGAACAGATATTAGTTTGAATCAGGGGTGGCCAGTCATCCACAAAGGGCCAGTGTGCGTGCAGGTTTCCGGGATAACTTTAAGTCTGCTGTTCAAACCCAGGGGTGAGGACTCTTCAGCCAATCAGTCCCCTAATTAGTAATATAATTAGGAAGCTGCAGTGAAAACCAGCACACAGACCAGCCCTTTGCGGATAAAACTGGCCACCCCTGATTTAGATTATGTTGCTCAATTATTCTGTCATTTAGGAACTGAAACGTGAGAACTTCATTTAATGCACACTAGTCCACAAACTTCAGTGACAGAGAAGGGAAGAAAAGAGAGAATGGGAAAAAAATTGTTGAAGAGGACCATATTATTTCCATCACTGAAATTTGTAAACATTATTTACAGTGGATAAAAGGGAAACCATAATCCTTGTGAAGAAACAAAAATATCAAGAAAATCACAATCATTCAGCAGTACATGATTTCTAACTGATGAAGACGCATGCACGTCTAATAACAAAGCTTTAGGTCAGAGATTCTCAACATGTTGGGTCCGCAACCTAAATTTGGATCATAGCAAGTTCTGTGAAAGTGGCACATCCAATCAGACTTATGCGCAGATTTAAGGCATTGGTTGGTGTAAATTGCAGAGTGCTTCCTCATAGTGTTAATTTAGACCAATACTACAGGGTTGTGACTGAGCTGACATGGTAAATATTGAGTTGCGGTGCAAAAAGGTTGACAACCACTGCTTCATGTGTTCTGCACTCTGTTTGATCTTATCCTCCCTTAGTGGTTAACAAGCTCACACTAGTTTCATCAATGGTATTGAGTCCAGCAGTTAAATACTTTAGCTAACATTACCCCAATATTTCCCCAATTCCTATGTACACTTGGCCCATAATTAGCATCAAACATATAGTGTGTACGCTTCGCCCTACCAAAGCTGATGTGAGCACCCATTACACCTGCAGTACTCTATCTGTGGACAGTAAACCTAGGGTCTGTTTTCTGAATGCTGATGAACCAGAACAGTATACCTCAATAAAGAGCCAATAAAGAAATACCCATTCATGAGGACAGAAAAAATCCCATGACAACGGCAGTATTCCACCGAGTCTGCAAACGCACACCCTCTACAGAGGGTTATGGGGAGGCTGTCAACAAATGCATGGGAGCCATCAGAGGCCTGATCTGCTTCATGGATACAGTTCACTCGCTCCATCTATGCAGGTCAAGGGAGGAGTGTCCTCATCTGTGCTTCAGCCCCAAGCAAATGTCCAGCACCCACATCTACTTTACAACATGCCTTCCTAAGTTAAATGTAGCATTTCATAAAGGGTTCCCTCTCTGACTGGCGTCTTAAACATCAAATGTCTGTGATTCTAATTTAGCATATCCATATTCAAATTTGTCATACAGGAACCATCCATCCTTCCAACCATTTCCTGAAACTGCAGAATCCTAAGCGGGGTCGCGGGGGGACCAGAGCCTATCCTGGGAACAATGAGGGCAGGTAGGAACCAGCCCTGGGCAGCTGCCAACACACCGCAGGGCACATTCAGGAACCTAAATTTCAATTTCAAATCTTCATCAATGCACAAAGCACATCATATTCTTCAAGATTTTATTTTAAAAGTAAAGGAGTCAGAAAGGACTGTAACTCATAATAAACTTCTTTTGAAAAGTGACGGAAATAAAATAAACATTCTATTGATTTAAAGAAATTTTAAAAGCACACACATTGTATCTCAACATAAATGCATATGCCACATTTAAAATGCTGTTCAGATTTCTTAAATTAAACTCAATTACATAAGTACATGAGACAGAAGGAGCACACATTCAAAGACTTTGAGGAGTTACACCATGATTCTGCTAACTAGGCACATAGATTTTAACAGCCTACCTTATAGCAAAAGACTCAACCAGTCAATGAAAGACCACTCTGCCAGGGAGAAATCAAACAGTATAATGGGCAGTGAGCAGTGCATGTGCGCACCAGTGCCAGAGCTGAAACTCACTCACCGGTCCCCTTTTAGGTACGTTCTTATGTTTAACATGGATTTTAAACAGGCAGAAGTTTACATTCCATTTGTCTAATGTGTATTCAGTCTCATTGGTACGAGTGTTTCCCACACCTTCAGGAGAAAGCACCTCACCTGAACTGACAGAAATGACCAAAGGCAAATAGAACACCTCATTTAGCATTTCTAATGCCCACAAAGCACTCTCAGCTTAACAGAGGAGTGCAGAGTTAAAAATATTTCACAGGTTTAGAGAAATGACAGCTAGATCTACACTGCAGGTATTATTAAACAGAGACTACATAGTCATGTAATGATATGATGACCTAATCAGACAAAAAGGTGTGGCTGTTAATTAAATTAAAATTTTGGATTTAATTAGTTTTTAAACACTCTTTGAATTCAGGTTTTATGTCATTAAAAAGTACCAGTACTGTAGCGGAAGCAGGTAACATGTTGGGTGTAATAATAAAATTAGCATAATATACTATTATGCTAATACTTATGGTTTAATTAACCACAAACTAAGTTTTAGTTATATACTCATTGCATGTTCATTCATCATCAATGAATCATGATACATGCTTGATCTCAATTATTGGCAACCTTTGTAAAGAACCTTTGTAAAAAAAAAAATAATAATAATAATAATAAAGGGTTAAAAAAAAATCCACCTTTTGGTGAAGTAGCTTCATCTCACACTGAAATTTTTTTTTAAATACACCAGTTCACTGAAATAAATTTAAATCAAAGAAAAACAAATCCTTCATCAAGAAATAATCATTTTCAACAAAACCATAATTATTTGCACTCCAGCATTTAATACTTTGTACAGCCTCCCTTTGCCAGTATAAGAGCACTGAGTCGTCTTTAACATTTCATAAGGCTGGAGAATACAGAGAAGGGTGGCTGCCCTTCGCAGACAACTTACTCTACAAAGAACAAGTTGAGGGATCAATAAAGAGTCTATTATTATTTCTGGCATATCTTCCAAATAATCTGCATGAAGGTGGCATCTGATGGTTTTTTCAGAGATGCGGTAACTCCAAGATTTTACTTTGTCTAGTCATTCACAAACAGTAATCCTTGGGGATTTTTTGCCTCTCTTACAATCCTCCTCACTGTACGTGGAACCAAAATAAACTTGGTTACTCTTCCAGGCAGGTTTGTAACAGATCCAGTTATTGACCACTTTTTTATTATTGCCCCAACAGTAGAAATGGGCATATTCAGGAGAGTACCGTAGCTATTTTTTAAACCCATTCCCAGACTTATGAAGGTCGACACACTTCTCCCTCATTTAGTTTGTGTGTTCTCTTATCTTTTCCAGGTTGATGGATGACTGAGGGAATTTGGCCCCTATGTCACCTCATGTTTGTACCCCAGTTAATCAAGAAGTCATGGATTACAGCTTGAAGGTTCCTATTCACTCCAATCAACTCAATGACGACATACAATTTACACGGGAAACAAGCTTTGGTTACAATGTGTTCACTATAATTTCCAGGGTTGCCAATAACTGTGGTCAAAAATAATCTATTGACGACACATTTCTTTTTCCTTTGATTAAATTTATTTCAATGAAAGGTTGGATTTTTGTAATTTTTCACTGTGAGATGAAGTTACCTCACCAAAGGGTGGATTTTTTTCTAACAGTTTTTATCAATCTTTATAAGGGGTGCCATAAATTGTGGGGGATACTGTATATTTACTATATCTGTTAATTCTTTAAACCTTTATAAACTACTTAAGAACCAAGTAAAGAACCAATAAACACTGATCCCATATGTTTGTTCATCATTAATGAATCGTGATGCATCTTGTATCTCAAGCAGTCACTATATTTGTTCATGATCTGAGTTATTACTAAGAATTTCGCGCCCCGTCAAACAAAGTGTTCCCTTCATGCTGTGCTGCATGGGAAAGGAAAGCTACACTGTGTAATGTGCAGTAGCGAACATTAGTGCTGAGTGTTAAAACACTAATAGTAAGAGAAAACTAACTGCATGTTAGTAATAATCACAGTCGCCATAAATAAACGCTTCAAGTCCGCTAAACGCCAGTTCGCTTTGCACGTGGTTGTTATTCAGGGGAAAAGAAACTGAAATGTCTTAGAAATTCATACTTCCATCCGAATGCCCTCATGTTTAATTTGGGCTCTACAAAACATTAATGGAACAATCGGGAACAGTCTCTGCTGCGAAATCATACAAACCCAGATTCTGCACATACTTTCCTATATATCGTCACAATGTGCAACAACATACCCATAAGGCACAACAATAGTGAGGACTGTCAAGTCTGTTTTATGTCAAACTGTTCGCTACTTATGAATGACAGATGATTTCTTACAGTCATCTGTACACGTCACCTGTATTCCTTTCTGAAGGTTCAAACGACTTTCAATTACTGCCACCGACTGATTTCATACAGTTAAATATAAGCAAGTCTTCCTCAAACTTGCTAGAAGTCAACCTATTAGACGATATAGGCGACGGCCTAGGGCGCCATCTTCTGAGGGGGAGCCGATTTAGCAAACTGTACATTGTTTTTTAGAAACAGATTATAAAAAGGGAGGCGATTATAAAGATAACGAAAAAGCCTAATGCCTGCATTTCCTGAATCAGACACCAGTCGTATCAACAGAAACCTATCAATTAAAGCACACAAGTTTGGTTCAATCACAAGACATTTTGCGTTCATATATCAGATACATTTTCAGTGTCACAAACCTCAAAAACTAATTGGGGAATTCTGACATCTCAAGTGCTCAGAGCACTTTCGGAAATACAAAAAAGCAACAGAGAGTTAAACATAGAGAATAAAGCCACATCCCCTACCTTGTCTGACAGTTCTGAACTCCACATGGTGCTTGCAATTTTTCATTATTGCCAATACGTCATATAGGGGCAATCCAGGCACCAGGACACCCTCAACTTCCAGTATTAAATCCCCCTCGGCCAGCCGACCATGCTGGTGAAGTACATTGTCTTCATCAACTTCCCCAATGTATGGAAACTCGCCGATTTCAGCTCCGCCGCTCAGTTCCACGTTATACTTCCCGTGAACGTCCCTGGCTACCAGGCACTCCCTAAGCCTGCAGGTCCAATGGCTTTTCTTCTGTATTTCTTTGGACATGGTCAGAGAAATCTTTGTACAAAGTAAATGGCCCAGCGGGAAAACGGGAAAACATAAAACGTTACTTCTCACCTATTAATCAGAAAGAGGGCAGTCATACTCCGACGGTCCGCTTTAAAAAGTGCACTGACGTCCAGATCAAAACCACATGTTTGGATTTTTTGTTTTTCAAATTTAACATAATGGTTGTTTCATCAAAGTGATCTTAATCCAGTTTGCGCCTTTTTTGTTTTCTGTCGTTAACGTTGACTTTTTATGTACTTCCAAAGTATTCCCTTTTCTACCACAGACGAAGACTTTCAGTTCTTTTACTTATAAAATAATTGCAGACGTCACCTGTGCGATCAGCTGGGTCAAGGCTCTCCGCCGATCGCGGCTCCTTTAAGCAGGTACAGCGCTGTCTGTTATGTTAGAGTTCATTGTGCTCCACTGGTTCCTGAAATTGGGATTAACTGATAGTGAAGGAGACGCATGCGCCCTGCTGCGCTCCCGGGGCCCTGGAGCAGATCCAGGGCTTCACCTTTCACTGGGTCCTAACGCTCCAGCCTCGATCCAGCAGTGCAGTACTGTACGTGCATGTCCTCGGATTTATTCAGTCTCACAAAAGGAACAGAGAATATTTAGCGAAAGCAAAAAATTCACTTCAAAATTATAAAATTTTAAATTATTAAAGTTAGTCGACCTATTTATATGACAATAATATTAATACAAAGCCATACCTTTTTCAAGCACTTGTCATGGTTAGGCGCCCCCCCCCCGTCATATTAATAATAATAATAATAATAAGTTTAATGACAAGGATTTTATATGTACACACACACTCACACATACAACATAGCATTCTTATTTTTTTAAAAATGAGTTCTAACTTGCAAATATGAAACTGGAGATAGAAATGCTGTGAAAATGACTCCTTTAACCACACCGCTTCCTCAGTAATTATAGTACACATTACCAGTTTTGCTCTGTCAATCATTGATTAAATTTCACGTTTCCCATGCATCTATAGTGAAAGGCGACAAGTAACAGCAGCAGGTGATAAAATATCACAAGGAAAATAGCACCCACTAAGTAATTTCACTATAATATTTTGGTTTGTTGTTTTGCAAATTCTTGATGTAGAAAAAAAATGAAACAGTGAGTCTCAGTGGAAGAGTATTTTTTCTGTTTTTCTGAACTTACTATCTAGAGATTGAGTATCAGTGAACAGTATTTGATTGAAAAATATAGCAAAATACACTATAGTTTTACATGCTGATGTTTTAAAACCACACAATTCTGACCTGCAGAAGTACTGAAGTTCAAACTGTGGTTTCACCTGAAGATACAGGTTGGAGATCAGTACAATTTTATTGATTGCAAAAGGACCTGGAAATTCAGGGGTTGTTTATTTAAGCTCTTAATCATTTACTGCGAAAGCAGGCAACATGGAAACAACTTTCACACTTCTGAAGTCTATGCTTTTCAGCTCTGTAATGCCTCATAGTCTTTCATCAAATGCTCTGGTAATGAAATGTATGCAACCCCTATTGCTGGGGAGGGGCAACCAAGCCAGCCTATTTATCATAAGGTTTTGAGCATGGTGGCCCAGTGAATGGTTCTGATAGACTGAAGAGCATAGTAAGTATTAGGAGGATAGGGGGAGGCAAAGCTAAAAAATAATTCTGTTGCCGACCATGGGGGGGGGGGGGGGGGGGGAGGCATAAACCAAGTATTATGTAATTCTTCCTCGTATTATGTAATTCCCCTGACATAGAAGTTCTATAAAGGTTCTACAGCAGTATTACTGCAGCATTTACCGTGTCCATATTTGTGGGATTTTTCTTCTGACTGCCATGGATGCCTTCTTGAACTTAAGGTCACAACTGCAAGGGGTGACTGGTGTTTACAGAGACGGGAGAACCCCGCCCCCCCCCCCAGGAGTTTACTGACAGCCTCACAGCAATGCTATTGTTTCAAAACAATCTGCAGGGTATTGCCTGGAGAATAAAGTGGTGGATAAGCAGCTTAATTGAACATAAAAGTGATGAAAACTAATTTCAGATTGCAAACGTATTTCATTGTATTATATACTGACTATGCTAAGGGATTAATTCCAAGGACTAGTACATTTAGTGATTACAAGAAGCAAAGCTTTTCAAGCACATCATTGTATATTAAGGTTGTGCTGATTCCTTTCTACAACAAAGAATCCAACATTCCATGTCAAAATGTATACATTTTTATGTCCCGCTCTGTTTGTCCTGTAATGCTATACTCCACCTTTTTTCCTCAGACTACACAAGTGACCATCATTGAAGGATTTCAGGAGATAATCAATTAACACCCTTCATAGAACCAGAATTATGTTGTAGAACTATGCAGTGAGGAGAGAGGATGCAAAATACATTCTGAGGTGATATATAAAAACTTTAAAATACTATTTTGCTTTCATTGCGCCTAAGCTCAGGCATTTTGCTGACTGAATGTGTCCAGTGTTCATGCGCTGTTGACTTTACGTTTAGGAATGACTGGGTGTTACTTGCTTTGCCTGCATATTGTGTATAATTAATAATGTTT
Organism: Brevimyrus niger; assembly: GCA_015164015.2. Taxonomy (NCBI): domain Eukaryota; kingdom Metazoa; phylum Chordata; class Actinopteri; order Osteoglossiformes; family Mormyridae; genus Brevimyrus; species Brevimyrus niger. Next base: position 24,509,524 of record JAABNY020000108.1, on the reverse strand, counting down.
CTCACAGTGTTCTTATGGTCTTGGTTGTTTTCATTTAGCGCATACCTCCAGGGTTGGGAATTTGAATCCCACCTACACTCTGTGTGTATGGAACTTGCATGTTCTCCTTAAATTACATGGGTTCTCCTTGTATTGCATTTTGTATGAACTTCCTCTGGGTTCTCTTGTTTCCTCCTGCAGTCCATAGTCCATGCATTTAACTCAATTAATTCATTCGTTCTTCTCTAAATTTCCTGTAGAATTGTGTGCCCCACTGGAATCCCATCCAGATTGTCCCATGCCATGTGCCCTTTGCTGTCAGGGTTGAGCTCCAGTCCAATACTGATTATAAATCTGAACTGGAAGGCAGAAAGAAGAATAATTTAATTTATTTCAATTCAAAGAACTTCAATGTTATCACACAACACAAGAATGTCATTTAATGTAGCAAAACATAAACAATTACATAATAGATTTATGATGTATATACAGCGCTAGCATTATGTGTGAATGGTAAAGTAAACTTTATATGTGCTTCATTCAAAAAGAAAAAAAGTGCATAAAGTTTAAGCGATTCCATCAATATACATTTGCTTTACAGTATGTTGGCCCATTAAGTGCTTTTATTTATTGTTTTTGCATATTTAACTATTGATACTGTAGGTATTAGCCTTGTCTGTGTATGAGCAAAAGTATAAAAGTATACCTGGCAAAAAGAATTAATGTGGTAATTTCACATAGTATTTACTTATGTGTAGAACAACAGAACCAGGGGTCAACAACATGGCAAAAAATATTGAAGGACAATGTGATAAAAAAATGCAATTTTTAGCCTATTTTTAACCACAGACTCATTAGTTCATATGCAGGCAGGTTGATTATTCCTGTTTAGCACTATACAAAAAGCAAAACATCAAGGCAAATGCAATTATGCTTTATTCCAATGCACATGATTCATTGTCCAATAATGTTACAGTTAATCAGCAAAAGAACTTCAAAGGTTTTGTTCTGTGAAATACAACATTTTGGCCAATTACACTGGAGATTCTCACAAAAGATTCATAAGAAGCAGGTATAGCGAGATATTTGCAGGTAACCTGTACTACCTCTGGAAAGCTGCTTTAGTTACCTTCCCAGTAGGCCAACAGGATGTTGACACTGTATACAGTGACATCATGTGAAGCTTTGGCAAAAAGTGAGGGGTTAGTTTCACTTTCAGTGTAGGAAAAGATTTTGGAATGTTACTTTAGTTGCCCCCCTGCTGACATCATTGGCAGCACTGAGTCTTGAGGGGAGATACTCAGCTTTTAAATGACACTTTATTGACCCATGTGAGAAAATTCTCTTTTCGCCCAGCCCAGCTTGCTCACAATGACACGCAGTCACACATTTGTAGGTGAGAGCGAGCTTGGCAGTGAAAGGCAGCCACCTGCAGCAGCACCCATGGAGCTGGGGGTTAAGGGCTTTGCTCAAGGGCTGACAGACATGAATATTCTGCTAAAACTCTGAGCTGCAACCTAGCAATCAGAAGCATAGCCCCCAACGGTGAAAAGATGACAGCTAAATTGTTTACTTCATAGGTGCATCCTGTCCTTCTCAATAACATTACTGTATCTTAACATGTTAATGTGTAATTCATATTGAAATATTAAGCTGTATTGAGAAAAGGGGCACCCACACTATGTATATAAGTTTATATAACTTCAATTCTGTTTAACTTCTACTTCCACAAATTTGAATTGTAATTGTAATTTAACTTAAATTTACAAATTGAATGTGTGGCACTGAACTACAACAAATGCTGGTCTGTTCATACATACAGTACTGGCAATAACGTGAGTTCTGAGTTCTGAATTAATTAAAATTTCAGGGTCATTTTCAATACAGTTCTGAATGGAGTGCAACCATTATTTCATATGCCTTAAATCTAAATAGGAATAATACATTGGTTAGTCAGTACATACAACAGTATATTTGAGTCTTACAAAAAAGCATGATTGCAGTATATTTCTGCCAGATATACATTTTCTGTCTAATACTTTCCTATACATTTAAATTTACAGCGTTTGGCAGATGCCCTTAGCCAGAGTGACTTACATAGGTGCTTAGAAATCTCATCAGTGAATACATTTTGATACTGGTTCAGTAGAACCCAGCTAAGAGTACTTTCACTCTAAAGACTCTGTTGGAAAGTAATGTAATACATTCTTATTTAATAATAAGAGTATAATCCTGGAAGTGCTAATCCAAGTACTTCCGAAAGAGGTAGGTTTTTTGTCCGACTCAGCTGTTTGGATATCTAGCGGAAGTTCATTCCACCACACAGGTGCCAAAACAGAGAAGACCCTCAGCGCATGTCCATGTCTCCTTGCTCCTTGAGAGATGGTGGGCCCAGGCGAGCAGTGCTGGAGGTTCGGAGTGTAATGCAGTGAGGGGTGAGACAAGGAGGGTGCTGGTCCATTTTTGGCTTCGTAGGCAAGCGTCAATGTTTTGAATCTGATGCAGGCAACTAGAGGAAGCCAGTGGAGGGACCATAGCAATGGTGTGGTGTGGGAGAACTGGGGAAGGTGGAAAACGAGTCGGGCAGCAGCATTCAATTGCAGAACATCCTTTAAACATATTACAAAATGTATTGAAAGCACACACACCCTGGAAAGTCTGGAAATTTTAAAAGGGCCCACAATATGTTCCAACCTATTTATGAAGCTGAATAGAAGTGGGCTTGCTGTGCTTTTCACATTTTCCAATTAGACTAAAAACTGACAGAATTGTTGGTTATTGTAGGTTTTTAATCTCTGCATTTTCCTGAGACACACATATACATTGAAGCCAGGAGACTAACATCCTTTGTTGTAATTATAATAACTTATTGAAATGTATGATTCTCATCAGACTAATAATGAGGATTTTGTCAGAATAAACCCTTCAGCACCACTCCACCATTCTACCTGTGCCTTACACAGGAAATTAAGAGATGTAAACAGTGCTGTTGTTTTCATGAATGAGCTTTGTCTGACAGGAAGGAACACTGCCGACCTCACTTACAAAGGTCGGAAGCAGAAACATTGCGTTGTACATGCTGTGCGTTTATCTCAATGCTGCTTGTTTGGAAGAGATCCTGCTGAGGAAATAAATATGCTGTGATCAGATTTTGGGCATGGAAATTAAAATAATTGTCTGGTCATTAGAATTACTAATACTGTGCCAACGTTAAAACCTGCTGTGAGATGCTAGAAGCTCAACAAGAAAAATGTAACTGCTGTGCTACTAAAATGGTGAAAATTAGTCTTAGGTATAGTCCAACAGGAAGAGCTGCGGTCTTAATCACGGTCCAGTTAGAAGCTAGGTTATGGATGCATATGGCCGTCTTTTGAAGGATGTTACAGTCACTCAGCAGTAAGTATTGTCACTGCATTTTTCCAGGGCTGCGGGTTAAGCCTCATTAATATCACCTGTGCTTATTTCGCATTTTCTGCTGTGTCTCAGGTTGCTCCAGTTTCTCACCACAGGGCAAAGACATGCGCTTGCAGTGACTCCACACTGCTGTTAGAATGAGGGAAGGTGTGACAGTGCCCTGTGCCAGTTTGCAGATACCGTGCTGAATATCGCCTCACCTTTAGGAAAACATATTAAGCCACAAGTTTTTGAAATAATGCTGCATTTTCTTGCCTCCTATAAGGATTCACACCAATTATCATGTCAAGTCTTGTCCGACCCTGCAGATATGAGCCGACTCGGTTGCATAGACGCTGTCCCATCTTTAACTGCAGTGCAGTGCACTGCTGCAGTGGCATTTCCCAAAAGCATTGCAGTACTTGGAAAACAGATGCCTTATGCCTCATTGTCATTCAGGGAGCAGAGAGAGGGAACATGGGGTGATGAACTCATGGCAGCGTTGTGAAGGGGTGGGAGGCTTGGCAGGGATATGGGGGGGTGGGGGTGAGGCTCAGGCTAAAATGTGGGTACCCAGCCATTAATGCACCACCCCCCAGACCCCCACTTAAACTATTACATTTCTTGGAATAAAAAGTAACATGAAGCCATGTTCTGAATGTATGACTTTAATCAACATTTGTTTATTTTGGATTTTTGTCTTCTGTACATTGCACAAATTCCTGAAAAAAATCCCTGTTTTAGACTAGACACAGATGACCAAAAAAACAAGCATTACTCTCTTAATATAAAGCTTGTCAAGACGCAGCTCACAGACTATTCTGAAAATGAATGCACAAAAGCCAGGTAATGATTTGTATCTGCTTCTTTCAATAAAAAGACACCCCCCCTTGTCCATGATTTCCTGAAACAATTCATGTAAACGGCACTGTGGAGGAAAAATGGATCCAATCAGCTGACTCCTCTAACGCGTGTAGTTTCTCTTTTTACTTATATGTTACTTATTAATAAAAAAACTGTGCTATTTATTCTCAAACAATTTTCAATCTCTTTTCTTCCTCCACTCCCCCAAAGCTGTTTCTTCCACACACTACCCTTAGTAG